>VZRH01008197.1:440108-483537 GCA_013397555.1 Urocynchramus pylzowi
AAAAAAAAAAAAAAGTGGGAATGAAGTGAAACTAACAGTAGACTGAAGCCTGAATCTTGTTTTGAGCTTTTAGTCAGGCTGATGGTAAGTAGTGGGAATAGGGAAGGGCAGGGAAAATATTGGAAATGAGGCTATGGATATCATGCTCAAATGGCAGCAGAATGTGGATGTCTGGTGAAGCCAAGAGAACTGTTTTCTCTGCCACAATGCAGAAAAAAAATCAGTCTTCCACAAAATCTCAGCCATGAGAGCAAGGTTATAATTTGTCTCTTCAAAGAGAATTTTTGCTCACTCTTTACACAACCATGGAAAGAAGAATGTCAGTCTTATTTACACAAACCAGGATAAATATTTATGAAAGGTTTTGACCCTCAAGTTTCGTGACATAAAGCATGCTAAGCTAATCCCATGTTCAGAAAAGCTGACACCTTCCTCTGGAATATCTAGCACGGATTCTTGTTATTGCACAAAAGTGAATAACAATAAGCATTGATCTGATTCATAGCAAACATTGCTGTGGCTTCAGTGGATCATGTGAATGCAAAGAAAGAATGAGGTTTAGAGGTTTAAAAAAAGCATTATTATAGCAGAAAAAGAGATAAAGTCTCTATCCTGAATACTGGAAATCAAGCCTGTTCAATAATCCAATTTTCCACTTTACTTTTAAAACATATGTAGCTTTAAATTCATGTATACATCACCATGTCTGCTGTTGCCAACATAGCTGATGAGGAAATGTTGTGTGATTTCTGACAACATCTGAGTAGAATAACAATAATTTCAGGGTTGGGCTTGAAATAAAGTGAAAGAAATAAATAAAATAAAGTTTGAAATAAAGTGCAGCAGAGTACATTCTGATAGAGTTCTTCCTCTCCTCTCTTTGTATGAAAGTATTCCTAAAAACAGCATGAATATTCACAAGAGATTACTACCATCAGCCACACTGGGCTTCAGCCAGAGGTCTTCGATTAACAGAGTGACACTTGTGGTTTCTTCCTGTTATGCTAGAATAGGTGTTACAAGTCCTGGATCTTGTCCTCAGAAAAAACAGTTGAAGCATCTGCTATTTGTGGAGTTATTATTGTGAGCCATTTCTTTACCTGTCTTTTTGAATGCATTTGCAATGAACTTATGAACAGGAATTCTCTTAATACTGTAGTACAGCATAATTCTTTTCTAAGTTGAGACACTGCTAAAAATAATAAAAGGAGACAATTCTTCCTTATGTGACATGGCTGGAGGTTTTTTTTTGGTTTTGGTTTTTTTTTGTGTGTGTGTTTTTTTGTGTTTGTTTGTTTGCTTGCTTGCTTGCTTCTTTACGATGTTCTTCACTCTGGATCCTTTTACTGTATCCTGAACTTATTGCAATACAAAACTAACATGGTATTTGCAGTGATCCAAGACAAATACTCATTGTTTCAATTACTTTGGTGCAGAAATAGTAAATAGAATAGTGACTAAGAACATCTGGAGCAGTTTTTGGACCAAATTTCTAAATTACTGCAGAATTTGACCTGTGTATAATAAACCTGCCTGTGTCCCTTATATTTCAAACAGGACTTATGCCAGATCTCTGTGAAGGTGAGACAATCCATCTTAACAGGACTAACCCACTGGGAAATAAAGGATTACTTTAATCACTTTAGGTTATCAGGAGACTTTATAATAAAAGATGCACTTTCCTGATTATATATCCTTGTCAGAAATACCAGGAGAGTGACTGAGTTTTGTGTGGCTTGCATATCTGCTTTAAGGCTGCTGTGACAGCAAAACTTGGCAGAATTAAATATGAATTTTTGCATGTGGTTTCTATAAATCCAACATTTTCCACTTTATAATCCAGAAAAGATGATTGAGCAGATGGTAATGCAAGCCACTGGATTTATGCAATTTTTTTTCTAAAACTGGGAGTTTTCACTCCCAAGAACAGCTTATATATGAGGGCCTGAAAAGGCTGAATACTAATTTTTTTGGCAGAGCACCATGCTCACATAACCTGGGTACACAAATAGTAGCTATAAATAAGCTGACTGTAGGAGGTACAGAAAACAAATTCTTTCTGTGTCAATGAATTATCTCTCAGTCAACTTCAGATATGCATATATATATATATATACACATATATTTGTGTGCAATATTTTAATCCATTTATAAAACAAAGAACTAATGCTTGTCTGTATTTATGTAATCTAAATAAAATGTGTTAAAACCAAAAAAATCTAAGGAGCAGGATGCATGAAGCATGAGCAGGGACATAATAATGAATGCATTTTTATTTTAAGAATTCTTCTCAGGAGCTGTTGTAATCAGTGACTCAATGCATAACTTATTAATAATGCCTCATAAGATGCTCTTTCAGCAGGTTTTCAACTTTCCTACTGGGGCCCCATGTGAACTAAAAACAAAGCCCTGCATTTTATTATTGCTCTGTTACTCTTGCAAGATTTCCCTGAAGACTGAAGTCTCTCTGCTCTGCCTGGGAACCATGCACCAACCAAGGAGGTCCCACAACGGTTTCAGTGACTGTGCTTTCACTGTTACCAGATGATCCTTTTCGTCACAGGGTTTTTTCCTGGGTATATGCCATGCTTATTCAAGATTTCCAGTCAAAAATACTGTATTAACCTCATCATAAGGCCATGGAAGGATAATCCATCCCCTACTATCAGGCACAGCAGCATTGATGCTGGGCATGTGCTTGTGCTCAGGAACTCCTGTAGTCAGCAGGAAGTGAGAGGATGTTCCAGGAAGCAATTCTGCCAATTCAAGGCCAGCATGACCTTCCAGCAGTGCCTCTCACACATGTTCTGACACAGAGAATCCTTGGATCATTGGGTGTTCCATCAGCACCAATATTTTAACATGTCTGTCACATGTCCTGTGGTGACAGTCTTGCTGTGGATGGACTTCTGTGTCCTATGAGAGTTAGCCAGCATTTGCATAGACATACTGGGATGTGAAGAGAGTATTTAGGACCAGCATCCTAGACTGAAAAATCCTCCAGCAGGGATTGTCTTTATTTGCAGCTCATACAGAGCTGAGCACATTTTTTGGCTCTTTACACTGAGCAATAACTCTTAATAACAGCACTGTCTGCAGGCCAGAAATGCTCTGATTCATCTCAGCTTGTAATTCTGGAGTCTGTATTAATGTTTCTTCATCAGATTTTTTTCTGAATGGATCCTACATACTTTCATACCAATCGGGGTGTGATTTCTATTCTTTTTTTAATTGTGGTTTCCAACCTCCCCTACCCTTTATAAACGCTTTCTAAATTTCCCATTTCCTGCTTGGTGCTGCAAAACCCCAATGCACTAAAATGCCCACTAGCCTTGGAATGCATCCTGGTAGTGCTGCTCAGCATAAATCCTTGCAGAGCACTCTCTGGACTCCAGCAGTCTCCTGAAGATTGTTGACAATTGCAAGAGCTTCGTGATTCACTCCTGCCATTCTCATGAATTTCCCTGAAGAATCATTAAGGATCTTGTATGGGTAGAGTATTATAACTTCACAATCACAGGCAGGTAATTTAAATGGAGGGCACAGTTCTTTCCTTTGCCATCAAAAACATGTCTGTTGCCTATTACCTCTGAAAGTCCCCCCCCTCCCCTTCAGCCTTTGCTCAGAGTCCACATTTCTGATCCATAGCAGATGGAAGAAAATGATTAAGCTTACACATAAGGACCAGATCCTGCAGCCCTAGCTCCTTTCTTATTCTGGCAGATTTCCCATTGACTTCAGTGCCAGAGTAATAAACATAGAAGGACAGCTGGATCTGTAGCAAAGATATTATTGTCAGCTTCCTCTGTATTTCTCAGAATATTTTTCACAGACTGATTACTGAGATGTAGGGAAGTATATTTTCCCTACCCAATGTCTTGTTTGTATTCACTACGCCTAATGAGATTCCACTGTGTCAAAGTAATGCATTTAAATTTAACATGCAAACTGAAATTCATAATTGCTACATTGCAAAAGGTGCAACACCATCCAAAAGACTTGACATTGATCTGGAACAGGCCAAACCTCTTTCCTGGGGACTATCTGTGGGAGATTCTTTAACTATTTTGTCCTTCTGTTTCAAGATATTTTTTGAATATCTGGGTGAAATGAACTTTGAGTGCAGTAAGCAGCATTGTGAATACCATGAAACATGTATAGATCACTTTGGGCACCCACTGGAATGTAATTTACATTAAAGAATAGTTACAGTGAATCATTCCACATGGATTTGCCTGCTTTGTTTCCAGAATTTAGTACACAATTCAAGTGAGTCACTATTTTAACATTGTATACCTTTCCTGTTTATAAGCAGTAGCGAGAACAATCTGGAAATTATTTCAGAAAGCATTTTCATTTCTGCAAATATTACTCCCAGACTTTATCTTGTACAACATTTACTCTCTTTACACTGCACGTGGTTTGGGGAATTGGCTTTTCTTTTACATTTCCTTCTAAACTCTTGGGGACAGAAGTCTTGTTAAATTTCTTCATGTAAATAAGGAATGACAACATATCCATAAACAAATGTGCATTTGTTATGTATAAATCAACAAAATTCCAATAAAATCAGAAAACGGGTGATCCCATAGTTACATTATATGGGCAGAGCCTTCTCTGTTCATGTGTTTCCTGCATGAGTTTGAAAATCTAAACTTCATCCTTGCTCTTTTTTACTTTCTTAATTGAAGTATTGAATTTTTTAGTCTCTCTTTGTTATCAATGAAGAAAAATAGGCACCTCCAGTGTGCCTGCCCATTATCTGTATTCATTCTTGAGATAGGATGGGATTAAACAGGACTCAGATGTTTGATTTGAATAGGTGTCTAACAGATTTTGTAAGCCTGGTCTTTATTTTCTTTGTGTCTCTTCTTCAGTTTTAAAACTGATATAATTTTAAAACTCTCCCAAGATTATCTTGGTGTTGACACCTAAAGAAATTATTAAAAATGTATCAGTGAACTGAAATTAATAAAGTGTGGGAGGACCAGTCACCATCTTCTTAACACAGCTCTGAAGACAGGTAAAACACAGGATTTCAACACAGATATAACCATGGCAAGAATTTAGCACCCACATTTTGAGAGCGTGGAAAGATCTAGCAAAATCAAATGTACTGTGACCGGTCTGGACATAACTGTTGTAGAGTGGATGTAAATGAAATAGCTTAAGTTTGACTGCAGTCCAAGCATTTCTCCAAGAGGCAAAATAAGAGGATTAGGTCACTGTAACAGTCTCTGTGCTCTTGTGTGTATCACCCCAGATCTCTTCACAAGTACGTAATTTTATTCTGCTCTAAAGCCAAAGTTTCCCTCATAGTTGGGTTTTTTTTGGGTTTTTTTTTTTCAAATCACTGAACTGATTTCACAATCAGAAGTACATGGAGTCTTTCCACGTGCTCATGGTGTTATTCAATGCTATGATTCACCATTTGTATATAGTTTCATGTGTACTTATGGTTTCCACCACAGTGTGTGCATATGCACTCACTGGTCTGCAATTTTCGAAATTACAGACCTCTGAAATCCAGAGATATTTCATTCCTTATAGTATATAAATGCTTATGAGATATAGAAATAAGAGGGAATAACAAAAAGGAAGTTGGATTAATATCAGCCTAAATAGGAACAATCAGCTAGCAAGTAAATAGTGAGTAGGTAAGAGAAATTTAGCAAAGATAGCTAAGTTGAAATAAAACAGTGAGATGAAACTAATTAAAAGATATTCTAAGTTGCAAACATGGGAATTTTCCTAATAGTGGGCCTTGTTACACTAGAAATAATCTCCTGGAGGAGCCAGTGGAAACATTGATAAATCAATTTGGAAAAAAATGAAAAAGTTTGGAGTACCGGGAGAAATCTGCCTCTAGAAATGAACAAGTGGGTTTACCATCTTTATTCACTGCACAACTGACAGATATCTGAGCAGTAGGAAAAATATAAATTGTGAGGGTAAGATACAGGTTTGATTCCCAGGCTTTCTATATATTTTCTGTGAGAACTTGACTAAATCACTAAAGTTCTCATTTAGAGTGGACTGGGAAACGAATTTCACTACTATGTAGAATGTCAAGGTTCAGGGAGGAAAAAAAAAAAAGAAAAAGTTGTCCTAAACCAGGATGAACTTTGGCATATTGCACCGCAATGAAATTCCGTGGGAATAAGAAAGGCAGTGACCTCCCATTCCCTTGCTACTGCTCAGCTCCCTGACTGTTCACGTGGCAACCAGCTGGAGTCAGAGCTCTGGGGCATCCTTCCAGCAGGTGCAGTTGTGCTTACAGTGTTTCCTCTATTGCAGTCTGGTTAAAGCACAAATAAAAACACATACCCCCGGGTTAGCTGCTCTGCCTAGGCTCTGCTTGCACTGCAACAGCTCCTCTGACTTCTCAGTGTACTTGGCTGGCACAGAACAAGCTCGTCCCAATTACTGCCCCCGGGAGGGCCACTTCAGTGAAGACTGAAGTCTGTTTTGGGCTTTGTTGGCTGCTGAGAGAGGAGAGAGAGCCTTTGCATTTGCAGCTTTGCTCCCTTCTGACTTTGTGCCTCTGGGAAACCTGTATCCAGAGCAGCTTCCAGGATAAGGGTAACTGCAGTGTTGAAACTCTCTCCCTGAGCTCCTTTGTGGAAAAATGTGGAGTTGCACATAGAAAGCCCACGCCGTGATCTGGTAATGAAGATCCAACACTTTTCCCCATTACTTGTGCTGTCACAGTTGCTGGGTTTCACTGCCTTATGGGCAATCTGTGAAATGAATGCTTCTTGCAGCGGGCAGGCACTTGCACAACAAACAGACACTAAACATTTCGCTGCCTCAGGCAACCAGCCTTTGACTGATACGTGTGAACTGGCTCTGGCTGCTTCTGCCTCCATTTGCTGTTCCAGGCTCCTTGGGTTCCTTGTTCTCTGCTCTGTTGGCTGTCTGAGATGTCTCTCAGCAGACAGTCCAGGATGAAGCAGGTGTGAGAAAGAGGAACAAAGAAACTGATCGTTCTTAGAATTAGATTAACTCTCCAGCCTCCTGCTAGACAGTGGCATTTTTGGACATACAATTTGTTTTTGCTGGTCTCTGCTCATTTGCAGGCAGCCCACAATGGGAGCACCACTGACAGAGAACGTGCCTCTGTAACAGGGATTATTTTACAATCTGGAAATGGCACAGATCTGTTCAGCTGTCAATACTAGGTCCAATAACTTCTTTGGCTTAACATAGCTATATTATTATACTGAAAAATTTCTTTAAGATGATCACCTACAACTGGAAATGAGTAAGATGTGAAGAGATCCACAGGTTAGCTGTATTATGTAACCTCCTGCTTACTACCCATAAGATTTTAATAACAGTTGTGTCCAGAATTCTCATGCACAAAGAGGTGATTGCATTATGGGATGTGTTCCAACGATGTAAGAGACAGTCTGGGTGTCCATCTAAGTAGGCAGGAAGAAGAATGGAAGAAGTGTTTGCTGATGCAAAGGTGAGTCACAACAGTGAGTGACAACATACTTGACATGGGAAACAGGTAAATCATATCTCAGTGCCTTCACACCAAGTCCTTCTTCTGCTTTAGTCTCATTCTAGTGTTTCATTCAGCTGTGTTCAAGCAGGATTTATGCATGCTTAATATATTAAAGTTCCAGCAATAAAGGTGACCTGCAAGAAGATTTTTTAATACCCTGCTGTAGTGAGCTATGTGTGTAAATTAACCCCGAAATTAAACTTGTAAATGACTACCTAAGGCTTTCACTTTCCAGTTTTTCTGCTACTTGGCAAAGAAGCTTTTATTAATGTCTACTAATTTTTTGACTGCAGATAATGCTGATAAAAAGAAGAAAATATTAGGAAATGAGTGAACATACACATTAAAAATTTTCATTTACTGCCCTCAAGTCTCATATATGAGCCTGTTTTTTTCTTGAGGAATCACAGCACCACTAGTCAATCATTGCAAGGGGCTCCAAGCCAGTCTTGTTCCAGCAGTGGCAGCAGATGCTTGATTCCCTGAGTATAAAATGTGTCTTCAACCACTGCTAGAGTCATGATCTCTGTATACCAAAGCACTCCTATCTTCAGCATCTGCAGAAACAGACTGCAGCAGCAAAAATCAAGGAACACCAGCATGAGCCTTGAATGTGTCCTGTGCAGCTCCAGGGCTATTACTGTGATGAACTAAAAGCAGAACTTGGTGCCCTGCCATAACATAATAAAGGTCACTTCCATGTAGTATGAAGGATTGCTTTTGCTCTGTCAGTATGTCTCACCAGCATGCATGGCAAAAGAGGTGTGCAGAGTTAAACAGAATCCTCCTTTCAGACCACTGAATAACAACAGTGTAAATGTACTATGCCAAACATACCACCTCCAGAGTTTCTGGAGGGGATCTACTACCCAATGAAATTTGGCTGGCAAAGCTGCCTCTTTTGAGTCTAGTAACCCATCTCCCTGTTCAACATTTCCCAGTGTGCTGTGTGTTTCAATTAACTTTTACTGCAAGCAAACTGAAGTGAAATACAACCTAAATTCCTCATCTTCTTAGCTGCAAGCACAGATAATCTGTAATTCGCTGTTAAACACACATGTAAGCCTCTGCAGCATGGAGTAAGGAGTTCACTCTAGATACTGCATTCAAAACTCCTAAAGCATGAAGTAAAACATGGTCAGTTTATTTTCACTTTTCTTTGGATTTATGCAAATTAGCTTGAATAATTTCCAAATCTCATTTCTCACCAATAGGTGGCACCAATATTTTCTGCTTTCTTCATGACACATTGCCAGTAGTGAGATTTAAAGTCTACTTCAGTGGTAAATTATCTACTAAATCATGATGAGTTCTGTACTGTTCCTTTCCCTGCAGATTGTGGCTGATCACTATGCACTGGTACATGTTTTGTTCTCCAAGCATTTCACAAACTCTGAGTGGGATGTTTTGCTAGATACATTACCATTAATTCAGGCTACTGTTCTCTTTCATGTTGTATGAATCATTTAAAAAATGTTTTATTGAAGTCTGCGTTTATGGGGGTTTGTTTTGGTTTGGGGATTGGGTTTTTTTATTTCTGATGGCTTCCTTCAGCTTTTCACACAAAGATGTTAGTGTATCAACTTTTTTTAAAAATGATCTTGCCTTTCCCCCTTTGCAGGTAATAAAAAAATTGAAAAGTAGACTTTTAAAAAAGCCAGATTTGGTGGTTTTTTTCATGTTTCATGATTGCATGATTGCAGCCTTTACAGCCAAGATTCTACTGAAAGATTTTAATAGTTATTCCCTAAAAAAATTCAGTTGTGGACTTTATAGTTGTTTTGGAGAATATGTACTAAAATGATGCAGGAAAAGTCACTGGAATCAAAAGCAAGAACAGCTTTGGCAAACTCAGTTAATTGACTGAGAGAATATTCAGTGCCCTGTTTTAGTGGGAGAATCCTTGTTCCCAATGGACAGATCCACTAGAAGTAACGTGTAGCTCTTCATGAGAGTCCAATGGTTTTCATTGCAAGTCATAGTTTTCCTATTCCAGATTAATCACCAATGGACAAAAGACTTTAGTTTTCCAATTAGATTCCCAGACAAGATTGTTTCCTTATTCTCTCCTTTCATAGTCATCATTACAAGAATGTGGTTTCAGAGTTGTAATAGTAATTTTGTGACTCATAATGTCAAATTTTGTAACTGTTTTATTTTTAGGGATGTGAGGTTTGATTCACAGATTCTTTCTTATTCACCTGAATTCAAGGCACTTCTGGTCAAGAAACAAGAGTACTATTTCACCTAAATTTAAAGTCTAAAGCCTGCCTGCCTACCAGCCTATATACACAAATCATTTCAAAGTGTTTATCAAGTTTGCTGTTCTGAGAAACATTGTGAAAACAGAGCCCATCCTATGGATGACTGACAAGATTAATGGAAGTTCAGGATCCAAAGACCATTTACATAGAATCTGGTCTCCTTCTAACATAATTTATACCACTGACTTGCCATCTTTATGTCTTGCCTATTCATAAATCAAACCAAACCTCTTCATTGATTCTGCATCACCTTGTTGCAATCTGAATATTCACTTCCTCAAGCCTCATATTCTCAGACTTCTCAGGTGCTTAGAGTAATTTCTCCAACTGAATACCACATCTGCATATGCAACATGAGCCGTGAGCTGAAGAAATACCTAAAACAAAAATTATTTACATCAGTGTTCGTTACATCTCTGGTAACCTTGTCATCAACTTCTGTTCATGCCATCTAGGTGTGTCTAAAATCCATTGGCAACATCTGAAAAAGCCCTTTGATTTGAATTGAAATCCTTGAATTACTAGAGTGACTTCAGTGTTGTGAATATGACCTAAAATGGGAGACATTACCTTATCCAAACTTTTCAGGAAAGTTGATGTATTTAAAATAGTCATTATCCCACTCCTTAAAAGATTTAACATTTTGCTGGCCTTTATACAGCCTTAATTAACATCTCCTTTTTTATGCTGAACAGTCTCGAGTTTTCCATTTCTCTACAACTGAATGATTCCAAAACACACACCTATGGCTGAAACTTGTTTAATTTGGGATTCTAGGTATCCACCCTGTATTGCAAAAGTAGACTGTGTGACGCAATATTGTTTTCAGCTGCAGACTTTGTAAAACAAGTATTGAGTAATCAGAATGTATCTTTATCCTTGTGTGTGCTTAGCAACCCTACAGGTCTGAATGACAAAAAGAATTTGCCCTTAGACAGCAATTTAACAGGACATCAAACACTCAGGATGAAAAATAAAAACTTTTCTTATATTTCACAATGAGTAGGGAATGGATAAAGAACCTCACTGTCACATTGTTTTATATTAGGGCAGGATTTTAAACTTTTCACTTTTAGACGTGGGCAGATGCTCTAGGGAGGTCTGGAAGCTGGAACGTGAAAATTTCTCTTTTTGCATCCTATGGAGTAGCTGTCAGAAGAACAGCTGTACAGGCACAAGATATTTCTTGCCCTTGCCATTAGCACTAAATTGATGTTTCATAATGATTGGAGGAAAAGGAAAAGGCACTCCCTTGAAGAGGGCTTGTGTGTCCCTTAGTATTACAACCTGTCTTCTGCTGTTGGGAACCCAAAAGCTGTTAGTCAAATGAGCTATGGCTGCATTTAACTGATCTCACTGGTCTGAGGAGATATCTGAAGTGAGAATTGCTGCTGACCTGTGGTCGACTGCCTTGCACTGAGCCTCTATGCAGAATGAGGGCAAGTTCCACGCCCTCAGAGCAAGCCACTCTTGGAAGGACTCTGATTTGTCTGCCTGTTAATTTTGTAGGAACAAAAGGGGCACATGAGGTCTTCTGGGTCAGGTATTGAGTACACCCTATAGCTCAAGGTGTTCTGGAACAGACACACTGCAGAGCAGGGAAGCACAGGTTTCCAAATGCACTTTCTGTGTCTGGACTCCTGAATCCTGCTAAAGGCAAGAAATGGCAAGGCCTGGCAGCTCCCACCTCAAGCTCACAGTCAGAGTCATGAGTTCCCTCCAGGATAAATGTGATCATTGGACTTGGGCTTCCCAGCTCACCCTGACTCACACTCCTCTGTCCTCAGAAAAGAGGGTGGTTTTAGAAGAATTATGCACACAAAGATACAGTTTAGCACTTGGTAGGAAGGATTGCTGAAATTAAGTTCATACCCAAGTTTGGAAGACAAATGCCTCTAAAAATCTGCTGCCTACAGCTAAATAGAGCATGGTTCATGCAATCCATTTCCTCTGACTTTCACCAGCTATGCTCTAGGTGACTACACTAGAACTAGTGACTTTAGGCTCAAGAGAGGGAAATAGATGCTTTTAAAGAGTGAGTCATCTGACCTATTTTAGATATTCTGTTAGGAAGAGACAGATGAAGGTCTAAAGTGCCTATTTTTTTTTTTTTTCTACTGATTCTTAAAGAAACTCAGAAAACTAGATAAGAAACTATTCATGTAGGTGAATCTGACCTCCTGCATCCTGGAGCACCCACTGCTAAGCTGCAATTCACATTATCCAATTTAGGCAGTGATTGACAATGAAAGGCTGACATTTATAGCTTAACTAATAATCTATGTCGAGGTGGTACAGCTGGTTGGGAAGGAACAAACAAGCAATTAAAGGAGTATATTTGCTTCCCCTGAATTCAGTCTGTGTGTGGTTTTGATTTGATGACTTTGTCAGAGATGCAGAAGTCTCTGCTAACCTAAGTCTCACTGCAGACAGAAATGTCTGGGTGACAGCAGGCAGGAAAAAAATTGCATTTAAGAAAGTTAGTTTCTTGCGGGGGGGAAGGGAAGGAATGACAGCTTTCTTTTTGACCAATACTACATTTATTAAATTAAGAATCTAGTACTTAGATTTGGTTGCTGCCTTACTAGTCCTTCTCAAGTAAATGCCTATGTTTTCAGTAGTTCAGTAGAGTGAGATAGGCTTGGTGAACACATACCTAACTTAGGAAACTGCTCTCTCCACTGGCTGTATCAACCCTCAAGGTGATCTTCCTAAGTCAGATGGCGATCCCCTAGGGAGGGAGGAAGGTGCTGGGGTTGCTGGGGCTATCTGCAGAGCAAGACTCATCACCACATCAACTCTTCCAGCAACTGACTGGGTTAATTCACTGCCTGCCTCATCTGTGTGGCAGTGGCACTCTGCAGGAGACATTAGTGCATATCTCTCCCTGCTTCTGGGCAAATACAGGGGATACATTTAACAACTCGGAATTTTTCAGACTAAGGAGAGAGTTACTTCAAGGAATAAAAAAATAATTAAAAAAAAAAAAATCCTGAAGCAGTAGAAATCAGAAGACTGAGTCATTGTTTGGATCTTCCAGCTGTTTTACGTGGCTCACATCTGACCAGATATCATAAATTTCATTAAAATGCTTCAGTAAAAGTTGCAACGTGAGCTGCTGTTTCCAAGGGTCTGTTATATCAAATTGCACAGTGATGTCTCAGCTGTACATATATTATTCTCTCATTTTATAGGTTTTTCTAAGCCTTTAATTTTCTTTTTATATTACATTATTGCATTAGCTCACATGGGCCTGCAATTTCTGTGTTCTCATAAAAAAATTGAAAACAACAAATGCAACTGCTTTAGTTTATACTAATGTTGCACTAATATATGAGAGGACATTCCTGTAACATCAGATCTATCTCGTCCCATATTTGTGAAATTATTTTGGACTACTGAACATTGTTTTCAGCAATATAGTGTGAAACTAATTGTATTCATATCTTAAGTTCTTAAAAATGAAAGTCATCTTTGTATAGAATCTAAAGTAGTGATATCTTGGGTGGCTGCCCAAGTATTTCATCCATGGAAAAGTTTTATATTGATGCAGCATTGTTGCTAAATATAGCAAGTCAGTTGCAGTCACAGTCATCACATATATTTTAAAGATGGTCTGGCACAAAATTTGGCATATCCTAGATTTCTCTAACAAATGTCTCATTGGGTGTCAGGTTGCTGTTATACTACTTTAAGACATGTAAGGAAGTAAGGAAAGGGAAACTTTTGAAATCTATCCTTCAATTTCTTCCACTGGAAAAAATATTAAAGAACACTCTACCCGGTCACATTTACCAAAGTCTTTCCTCTTTTATTTATATGCTGGTCTTAATTATGTGTTTCATTTATATGCTGGTTTTAGTTATTTGCTAAGAATAGTCTTTGATAATCTGTTTTTTTTCTAGGCTGTTTGTGACTGAGTATTCATTGCTCAAAATTTTATCATGAAAAATGGTTCAATACTTTGGAGTCCCTATGTTAAACTGCTATCAAACTGTTTCCAGTTCCTTCTGCAATAAGCATGGCACATTGCTTAGTGTATTTTCAACAAGGCAGTCAGTCAGGATATGAGAAGGTCTTGAAGTGAAGTCTCCATAGGTTCCCTCGATAAGGGGGAATATGTTTAAGTTTCCTTAAACAACAATTATATCCAACCCGGGTAAAAATATGTGCTCAATTTCTAATTTTTACTGCATGGCTTTTTATCCCTGTTGTTGGCCCTTATGATGTCACCTGACACTTGTCTATGAGGTGGCTTTTGTGACTGACATTTGTTTAGCTCCTGCATACGGTCAGACCTTAACAGAGCGTTGTCCTCAGCTGGATGTGGTACGGGGAGCAAGGGTACAGGGAGCTGAGATTGTTTCCACCTCCTTCCAGCACCGTCTGTGGAAGCTCATTTGCAGTTGGCAACCCATGCAATCAGAGCAGGGCTGGACCCACTCCCTGTTTCTTACAGGGTCTCCCTCTCAAGTGCTACCAGTAAACTCTAAACATGGAGGTGGAAGTCCAGACTCATGGATGCTTTTACACAGGCACTTTCTGTCTGTCTTGTGCCTCTGGTGGCCCATGAAGAGCCAGCTGTGTTCAGGCACACCTGGGTAGTTTGCAGAGCTTTGTGTACAAAATGCCACCTGCTCTGTTTCTATAACTCCAGCTTGTGTGATCTATGAGTCATACCAGCCAGCCTGCACCAGATTAAGGGGTTTAAAAGGCAGCACTATTGATTTACCACTGTGTTACTGATAAGTGTGAAAGATTTATTTAAAAAAAAAAAAAAAAAGGTCAGGTAGCAAATGTAAAAATAAAAGCTCATGGTCCTGCTGCCTTTAAACATCCCAATAAGGCACCTCCTATGGAAAGCAGTGGAGGTGAAGTTTCCATTCTACCCATCCTTGTACAATTCACCTGTTTGGATGAGGGATTTCAGTTTTCCTGGAGCCATTTTAATTGCTTATAGTAGCAATGTAATTGCTTTTAGAGGAAAAATGAAAGAAAAAAACAGGAAAGTTCTTTTGAAAACTTTGATGTATTTGAATTATGTGGGCTAATCCAAGGTTAATTAAGTAGAGAAAAAACAGCAGAAAGACTTACTGAGAATTAAATTATGTCCAAGCAAGTGTTAGCATTAGGAATAAAGTAATAGATAGGATGGCTAAGATATAGCATTGGATTTATATTTGACCTATATAGAGGAGTTTCATTCCTGAGAAATAAGAGTTTTTTACAGAGAACAACATATGTTATTATCACCATTATACTTTGGGGAAGCTATAGACTCATAAACTAAGACTAAATGAATTGTATGCCAAAGAACAAAGAGAACTGCTCTTCTCAAACAAACTCTTAATTCCCACTCTGTTTTTCCTTTGGGCTTTATTAAGTATTAATGCATACATTTTAAAGAATCTTTTTCTTGTTGTCTTTATCAGATATTGCTCTTTCTACTGATTACATAAATGGAAAGTGGAAGCCTTTCTTTGCTGGGTATACATACATTTTTTTTTCCACAGGCCTTTAGGAAATTCATTGAGACCAGTCAGAGCTGGTAAGGGACCTGGTGTATTACTAATATCTGTGAGTTCATGGTTCTAGAATATTTTAAAATTTGAGTTCTAAGTTTCAAAAAACCAATGGTGTAATAAAAAGGGAATTTTGAGTGGGCTCTATGTTAAGAAGCAATGCAGAGCATTTCTAATGTGCACATAGAGAATCTTGGTGCCCTGTTCAACAGGGTTATACTACATGAAAATGACACCTGTCCATTGGATTGCCTTGCTCATTATACTTTTGATCCTCAGACTGTCAGCTTTTGGTTTGGCTTTTTTTTTTTTTTTGTGACTCTCTGTTCTGTCTGATTATAGTCTGAGCGTCAGCTGTCCCAGAGATGCCTCTCACAAACCTCACATATGTGTCTAAGAGCTGCCATTCTCTCTCATCAGCTGTTTGCCCCTCCTAATAGTTCCTCTTTGTATCCTGCTTGCTCCTTTTGTCTATTTATATATACACTAATTCATGTAATTCTAGGATATACTTGTAATGCTTTAGCACAGAAGTCAGGCATTCTGATTCTGAATCCCCTATAGATATGACTTGCCTTTTCCTTGGCACTAACAGAATCTAGTTTAATTTTTTTTCATGCTGCAAAGGAAGAGCATTTTTTTAAAGTCTCTATGGAGCTGTTTGTTTTCTCCATGGATGCTTTTGTGGTGTACCTATCTGAGCATGGTACAAATTTGAGTAGGGTTCTTTCCCCCCACCTACTTCCCACCCATTGTTGCGCAAGTCTTGGGAGTCAGGGATAGGCATATTTTATAAATTAAAAAGAAATCAGTCAGTACATTGAAGCAATTAGTGTAAATGAGTCAACAGACAAACAGGCAGACAGGGTTCTCTGTGCTTTTTGTCTTTTCCTGTCCCCAAAGCTTTAAGTATAGTACCAGAGCTAAATGAACAGAGTGAAAAATGACCACATATAGTGGGCCAGGCTCCAACCTCACTGACAGAGCTGTAAATTCAGAATAAGAACATAAAACCTGCCATCCTGGATGAGCATGAAAGTTCTTTTAGTCCTTTTAGTTCAGTCCTGGAGAACACTGGGCAAAAGCAAAGGCCCAGGATATGGATAAGGCAGATAAAATATATTTCTCCTGCTGCAGCCTTTGAACTGGAGCCTAATTTAAAGGAGACAGAGATTGTAGTCAATGGTTGATTTTAACAGCCACAAACAGACCTCTCCTCTGTGATCTAATACCTTCTTAAACCTGTGGATGTTGGGAGCCCCACAACATCTCAGTGCAGTGAACTCCGTAACTTCAGTATGTTTTAAGTGAATTTTTTTTCCTTTCAACCAGCTTCCTGGTCATTTCACTGAATGCTCCTTCTTGCATTGCAAAAAACTGGGACTGCACTTTCCCATTTGATATTTTATGGCATTTATAATTTTATGGTAATTTCACTGATGCCACTGGGGGCCCTTTCAACTGACACTGCTGTAAGGCAAGGTCGGAGGCTTGTTTTTAAGGAATCTGGTTAATTCAAATGTCCAGCTGCTACCTTGGTCAGGATAGTCTCCCTAATCATCTCTGTTTGTGTGAGGAAGCCCCTTTGGAGTTCAGAATGTGCAAGGAGAAAGGAGGGAGGTGAGGGGGATAAAACCTGGGAGGTGCCCTGGAAACACTGCATTTCAAACACAGCGCTCGTCAAGACATCCTGACAGCCCCAAAGCAGGAGCTTGTTCTGCAGGTAGAGCCAGAACCAGAGGTGCACACAGGTGTGCAGGATTTGCAGCAACCCTTAAACACCTGGAAGGTCTTTACTTTCTAGAAGCTGGGAACAAAGTTGTCCCTGACTCCTGGAGTTCATGACAATACTGCTTTGTTGTCTCTGCATTCACCTTTGCAGTCCTCAGAAAGCAAGACTATGCACACCATTCCTGCTGTATGCTCCAGGTCCCTTCCACATGTGGTAAGACTAACCCTGCATTTAGGATGGCTCCAGACTGAGGAAACCTGGTTTTTTCCAATGTGTAGTCAGAAAGCCATGTTAGTGTGATCAGCATCACCATCCTCATGCTAGACCCCTGTGGCTCTCTCTTCAAGTCTGCAGCTCTTTACATGTTATCAAAGCAAACACTGCCCAGAGCTCTGAGCCCCAGAAAACAAGCTTGTTTCAAGGAAGATAATCATATGTTTCTGGTAGTATCATCAGAGTGCACATGGCATATTAGCTTTGATAGGACACCTGTGTGATGACCACTAGCTAGCTGGTTGTTCTAGATTTTTCTAAAGCTTAGATGAGGATTGAGATTTTTTTTAAAAAAAATAATAATATAGAAAAAGAAACATACTCAATCTTCAAGACTGAGGTTGTCAACTTCAGTTGCTGTCAAGGGAAACAGGAGCACTTTTCATTTTCCAGCATTCAAAGCCTGGGACAACACATCACTGTAATGTCATTTATTGAAGACTGTCCAGAATTCCAGAAAAGACCTCCAACAGTAAAATACGGATGCTTTTATCCTACTGACTATGGCCTCCCATCAGCTGCTAAGGGAATTTTCCCTGCAGGAAGACCACTGGATTTACTTCTTGGTGTTCACCAAATGGTGCAATATTGCCAGTTGTGAAAACTTTCTGCCAGTAACATTTAAGTGGATACATCCAATAGCTGGACTTTATTCTTTCTGCTCCAACACTACTTATCAAGAATGTTAGTTAGACTTCACAGGGCCAATTTGAAATAGCCAGATCATCTTATCTCCTGTGATGTTCCTCGGGCTGGTCAGTCTTTGCTTCAGAAATCTCCCACTTTGTAACTCCTACCCTGGTGTGAATAGCTAACTATTCTGTATAGCCATGAAAAGCTTTGGGAGAAATCAGTCTTCTGGAATATGTGCTGTACTTGTTTACTCCAGAAGTAACAATTCCCCTCTAACAAGAGGTGATGGTAAGCAAGATATGGGTCAATAGGTATTCCCAAAACCAAGAGGCACCTACCGTGGAGCATCTTTTGAAGGGATGTGGAGAGAAGGTTAAGGCAGTAAATGTATACACAAGAATACATACATATCTTCAGCTTCATACTATTCTCTTGCTGCTTAGCAGATCTTTGGTTATGAATATGTCATGCCTGTGTGACAACCTTCAGTTCACAGTACTTGCAACAAATTTGCAGGGATTAGGATATGCATTATCTGTGTTAGGCAAACACATTTATGCCAGCAGCCTATTGGACCCCTACTCAGAGAAAATGGACCACCACAGTTATGAGCAACAAGCTCATGCTCTCATGCTTTCTCCACAGAACAGATGCAAAATGATTTCATTGGTTTTTGCATGTGATCAGCTGAAACCAGTGCTTAACCACAGGAACTGCCTCAATGATGTGCTGAGGTGGACTCATCAGTGTTAGCAGCATGGCTATGGGGCAAAAGGAGTCCACTGTGATATCCTGAGAATATGGTGGTCTCTTGCTTCTGTAAATGTTTCAGCAACAGCTATGTTACTTCTCCAGAATGAACTCCTCAAACTGTGAATGCATCCTTCTGCATGCTGAAGAGCCCAGTACAGGTTACAAAAACAAAACAGCAGATTAATCCTTGTGAAGACTGTTCAGAAGCATCATGATGCCCTGGGCACTTTTCAGCCATTCAGATTTACTTGTCAGTATTGAAGTTTGCTTCTAGTGCCAACCAGGATGTGATAAATTTTGAGAGGAGGCACATGTTTTAGACTGCATCATTGCTGCTGGTGCTTTCCACCTGTCTTCAGTAGAGAAAGTCAGTGGGGGGCTCAGCAGTGAGACATACTGACTTGTACTGGTTATATATGCTTCCATGTATAACTAGTTACCAATACCAAACCAGTATTGGTAACTGCAGGATTAGTTTATTTGGTTGGTTTTTTTTAATCACAGAATCACCAGGGTTGGAAGACACCTCTGGGGGTCATCTAGTCCACCCCCCCTGCCAAGGCAGGATCACCTAAAGCAGGTTATCCAGGAACACATCCAGGTGGGTTTTGAATGTCTTCAGAGAGGGAGATTCTGTGATTACCCTGTGAAGCCTGTTCCAGTGCTCTGCCTCCCTCAACATAAAAAAAGTTCTTCCTCAGGCTGAGCTGGAGCTTCTTGTATTTCAGTTTATGGATACTGTTCCTTGCCCTGTTGCCAGGGTCATGAAAAGAAGTGATGGTGATAAGCTCCAGAATGATCTGCTCCAGGGATGGAGGTGAGGCTGACTGGCTGGCAGTTTCAAGGTCTTCTTTCTTGCATATCTATTATATTTTCTCATAACATCTGATTTTTCTAACTGTATTTCAGATAACCTCTTCCTATTTTCTCAAATCCCTATTGTGAATTCATGTTTATGCTGTTCCCATTTTGGAGATAAAACAATATAAGCTCTCAGTAACTATCACAAACACAGTTTGGGAAGAGAAGACGTCAATTTCTTTCTCCACCCTGTCTAATTATACATAAGTATTCCATTAAGTAACCCTTCATCACTCATTTCTCACCTGAAAGAAAGAAAAGGCAATATCACAGAGATGCTCATAGTCCATCTAATTCTTGATCCTTGCTTCTGTTTGGGAATCTATTTTGTATGTACTTAAAACTGGTTCTCTCTTAAACCATTCAGGGACTGAATAATTCTGGTGCATGGGAAAGAATGATAAAAAATAAAACCTGATGAAAAATATTTAAATATATGAAAATTGATTTAGAGATATTTATGTGTTCTGATCCAAAGGAAATGGGTCTATTGTAATGGAAAAGGTTAGGATCTAGGGCATATTTTCTGCCCTCCTAGGAGAGAAATTCTTGAGACTTGTGTGAGGAAAAAGGGAGGAGAACTGCACTTTTGTGTATGTGTGTATTTGAGAGACTGTTTTGTCTTTGATTCCTCCTTAACTCCATTAATCCAGTCTCTTTCCCTCTGTCTATCATGATATTGTGTCTTTGAAGAGTTCAGTGCCTGAGAACAGGCAGGTCAACAACCCCTTGGCTGGGTGCTTAATACATACAAATTGAATAAACACCCCAGGAAATTCTAATTCACAGTGAAAAA
This sequence comes from Urocynchramus pylzowi, assembly GCA_013397555.1. Lineage (NCBI taxonomy): Eukaryota > Metazoa > Chordata > Aves > Passeriformes > Fringillidae > Urocynchramus > Urocynchramus pylzowi. Next base: position 460,456 of record VZRH01008197.1, read on the forward strand.
GTTTCAAAAAAGCCCTGGCTGTTTCTTGTGCCCAAGATAACACAGAGTGACACATTTTCATCAGAGACAGTGACTCATAGCTAGAGGTTGAATTGTTGCAGGGGATTATTTTATCTGTTGGCTGTATCAAGTTAAGAAAGATGGAGGTGCAACCCTGAATGTCTTATTAACTGCCAAAATAATTACATCATGGACAAAAATGGGAGATGAAAAGTACTTACATCAATTTATACTCTTAGTTTATGTGTTCTGGAAAAGTCTGCATCTTGTATCAAAGGCCTCAGGGAAGTTTCATGCTTTACAGTTTGACAGCTTTTGCCCTTTCAATGTAAAATATTTATTTGGATAAAACATACTGATGTTGCTGTTATTTTCTCATTGTCTCATTCAGCTATATTTTTGCTTAAATCCTTTCACAGGATCTTTAATCCCATGTATACTTTGTTCACTTTTATAATTTTACAATGAAAGATGGCACTCTTAAATGCTGTATTCTCCATGCATTCACCTTTCTTCAAGGCATCAGTTGTTTCTGGAAGCAGGCTGCTGGTATGGCTATGGGTAAACACAGACTTTTATGGAATCAGAATCTAACTAACTGAAAATATTTTAAAAAGAGAAAGAAATCAGAAGTAGAGAGGGTAATGATAGGTGTCCTCAGTGAAGAAGGTAGAAAAAATATGTGAGCTTGCACTAAACCCTAAGATCAGCAATTTCTCTACTATGGTTGCCTAGACTGCATTTTTTGTTCTTAACTAAAGAAAAATGGTATTGTCAGACCCACAGTATAAGTCAGAAAAAGCTGTCACTGTGGGAGGTAGTGAGAGTCCCAGCTCCAGGCAATCTCAAAATCAGGAGGAGGCAGGATGCCAGCATCACCTCCTCACAGCATCCTGCCTCTGTGAGAGGTACAGTGCCCAAGCTCAGATGTGGTGGGGTGCAGAAACTGGATACTGTTTGCCCTCCAAGAGGGACTGCAGGCTTCTCATTGACCTCTGTGCACTGGCTCTGCTGTGGACCCCTTGAAATCCTCCCCCAGGCTGTGTTGGTACAATAGATTAACACCCAGCAAGTAGGAAACCCATAAACAGACAATTTCCTTATAGCATTGGGTTCATTCAATAGTATATTTTTCTCTTCCTCACAAATAGTCAAAGCAGAAGCAATTATCTATGAGTGGCTAAATCCTTCCATAACAGCACTCCCAAAAATCATTAACCCTACAGCAGGTTTTGGACATACTTTGCCATCCACCATTTTTCCTCTTGTAGGAACAGTGGTTGGGGTATTACCCAGAAAAACTGGAGGGAAAAATATTTTAAGAAAGAGGTAGGAAGGAGTCTCCTCCTGGGAGACAGTGTTGTGGGAATTTCTGTTGGCAGGAGCATGAGGCCTCTGTGCAGGAGAGGGGATGAAAGAAAAAGCCTCCAAGTCAGCAGATGGGGAAAGATCAAACTCAAAGGAAGCTGTTTGACTATTTTCAAAAGCAGACACAGTGTGAATTGCAGAAGAGAACAGGCAGGTTTGATATTTTGAGAGAAGGACTGGGGACTCACTGTCTGCCACCCTGATTTCCTTGTGAACATCAGGAACCACTGTGTCTGCCTCATGATGTCTGAAATTATTTTCTAAGAGGGGGATGCCTGATTGCCCTTCCCAACACTTATTTTGAGAATCAGCTGCTGTTGTAGCAAAGTATCAGCCATCCCCTTGGCTCCTATATAAAGAGAAGGAAAAAAATGGGTTGAAGATTTAACCCTTTGTTCTCTTTGAGTCTTCTCTTCTTTGATCACCACATTCATTTTACTGCTTTCCTGCCTTCCTTTTTCTTTTTGTTGTTCTCTTTCATACAGAAAAATTCATCACACATCTTAAATGTAGGAAATTCTTTCCACATGCTGCTTTAAAGTCTTCTGTTGAATGGAGTTACAGGTGTTGAAGCAATGACTGACAGGTGACACTGCTTTGCCAGGTGTGTATCTGCAGAGTAGGAAGACAAGTTGTCAACTGCTAGTGACAGACATGAAAAAAAGGAAGACAACCAAAATCACCAGAATATTGCAAAGGACAGATATCCCCAAGCCCTTTGTGTTGAAGCAGCAAGTTTTAGCTCTGAGGGAATTAGCAGTTCTTACCCTGAATGTTTTATATTTAAATCTTCTCTATGTGGTGGTCTAAATCTTGAAATTTTACCATCTAAAGTCACTCATCTTCAGTGGTGTTATTTTGCATAAATCTCTGGGTACATATATATATATACACACATATATATACACACACGTATATATGTGTGTTTGTACTTTTTGTGAACAGCTACTATGCTATCCAATCTTTTTAAAAAAGGAGTATTGCTGTAACTATTGTACTAAAAATTTTGCCACACTGACACCGACCAAGTGTTTGACATTGAAGTGTTAATATCAGAATATTTCTTTGCTGTTGTAATTTGATGTCTGCTTTGCTCCTGTCACAGCCAGCCAGTACTGGTATCTGACAGCTGAGGCAAAAACAAGTAACATTCTGCATATGTGTTTGGTCCCCCTAGAACTATGGTTTTATACAGGAGAAAAGATACAGCATGAGGAGGGGCCAAGTCTGATAATCATTTCCCAGTAGAAAGGTCAGAGGGCTGGAAACACTGAAAGAGGGGAAAGGGGGTTTTTATGGTTGGGTCTGAGAAGAAGAATCAGAATGTCAGATACACTCTATTTAGTTTTAGGATGAACTTTTCAAAAAAGCTTTCTGAGTAGTAAGATCCATGAAAATATGAGCTGTGTTTTGTGAGTTATTGTGTGATTGAGTTCTTTTGAAATGTAACTGGACAAAGAGCTCAAGTAAGGCCTCTGGAAAACAATCATTTGGCACTAGGAAGTAGTAAATTACTTTAAAAGATATTTATTTGTCTAATTTCTGTGGTTTCATGATTGAAAGAGTCTTCTGCCTGCTAGTCTTATACTCACTCTTGTAAAATCCTGTATCATAAAATTAATCTGAGACCTGAGTTCAGTTAGGAGTGTGTGCAAGCAATTGCAGTGATGCAGCAGCAAGTGGCCCTGAAATGTGAAAAGGAAGCTTTAAGATAGAAAATTGAAGCAAGGTAAGAACCTATTGGCAAGTTCTTTCTCCCTGCAGTGTAGTCAATGCAATCAGTACTCTGCACCTTAAGTTCTTTTAATTCTGTATCCTAAATTCATGTTCCTACCAACATCCAGACACAGATGAAACTTGGCTCCCTTGAGGAGATTCATTGACCTGATTGGAGCTACTCCTGTGTAATGGCATACCCTTTCTGTCATAAAGCTGGGAGACCTTGCACAGACATTAATGATGCTGCTACAAATCACAGAGATGTGCCCAGTGAGTCATTGGCACAGCAAGCCATAGAGCTCAGGTCTAGTAAATCAACTTTTTCCCTTCAGGAAGAAAATGCTTTAGGTGTTTTTGCAGTGTTTGAAAAGTTCCTTTAACAAAATAACAAAATATCAAAAAATAACAAAAAGTCAAAAAAACTTAAACATCCACCCCAAAACCTTGCTTTGCAAACCCTTGTTCAAAGCAGCTCTACTGGTGTGAGCAATATAGTGTATATATTAAATAAATTTATGTATATTAAGGCATGAGATCAAATAGAAATAATTTTACGCCAATAACCTACAAGCATACAAAATGTGTACTAGGAAAGGCACAAGAGTACAAAAATTGAAACATTGCAGAGTCAGTCTTTGAAAGATTTTTGGTAGAAATGCAGAAACCTTCATTTTTCTTCTATTTGTATAGGATTAAGATTATTTGAGACTATAATTTCCAGTGATTCTAGCATGTGGCCTCAATACACTGTTACCCAAGAGCTCAAGGGACTTGTGCCATCATACCACCAGAAGCAAGGATGAAACTCAAGTCTAATATTCCCTTAGAGTGTCTTGTTTTCAGCCCAGCAGGACAGCAAAGCCTCCTCTGCATGGCCTCCTCCCCACTTGCCCTCTTGCAGCAGAGGCCTATTCACACCACTAAAACTTTAGGCTTTAACAGGTTTTCCTCAGTGGCCTAGGCACATAACAAACAATTCCACCTGAAGGCAGAGCTATGCCTGATAATGCAAAAAGGTTGATTTAGCCATGCCTTCATGCTTTCATACAGACTGTGTGCCTGCCAGACACATGCATGTCCTTGCTAGGGGACAGGGTGGTTTTGCAATTTGGGCTGTGAAGTACTGTTGATGAACACCTCCCATTGACAGCATGACAGTTGTTCAATAAAACAAAGACAAAATGAGATTTTTCTCTCACTTTGCAAGTATGAGGCTTACCTTTTGGAAGCTGGAAACAATAAAAGATGTTGTCACAGTCACCCACTGCCCTGGGCAGCAGCAAGTCAGAAATGAGAGCACTCATCCTACCAGACCTCCTTGAAAACAAATTGCACAACAGAGCAGATAGCAGTTCTAATGGCAGTAACAATACAGACATTTCTTTGTGCAACTGTAACAATTAAGAAAAGCTAAAGCATTTTCTACAACACCAGAACTCTTTGAGTCAGCAAGAAAAATGAAAATGGCTCTTCTATGGAAGCCTCTGGAGAGAAACAAACAAAAAAAAAGCCTGTAAATGCCACAGCTATCAATGCTTCCTTTTTTTTCTCTCTTAATGATGGGTTTTAACCCTAAGAAAAAAGGAGGAGAAGCTTTTACTTTCCATTTTACCTCAGCCTAAATTATTTTCTTTAAATTTGGATGAGTCAATATGCACTTTTACAATATAAGGACGTCCCCTGGAAAATCCCACTTTCAGCCAGTTTCCCATAGTAAGTCTGAAATATTTTTTACTGTGCTCCCCCTTCAATTGCCTTGATCACCAAATAAAAAGCCAAGATAAGGAGATTAGTTACTCTACCCTATTTATAAATTTTCACAGAAAACAATTATCAGTAGAAACAAGAAATGTTTCATATTTACAAATTCATTGTTGGTCTCTTCCTCCCCACTGTTTTTCTTACTAGAGAAGATAGGTTTGTTTTGCTTATCCGTAGAACTGTCTTTTCTGCCGTAAAATTTGTCCATAAAATTTGTTGTTGGCCTACAGCAGGTAAGATTTCCAGCACCCCAGTATCAACTAAGAGTATTTTTGTTTTAACCATTTGTTTATATTGTCAGCAGCTTAGTGTAGATATGATTACACTGGGAGGGAAAGTGTTTTTGCCAGTATAACTTACTTCATATGGGAACAAGCATTTTCTGTGCCAGTAAAATTAGTTTCTTTTCTCCCTGGCCAGTGGAACCTGCACCCACACAAGGACAACTTGCCAGAACAGTTATATTGGTAAACTTTTCCTCATGCTGACCTGGTCTCCAAAACAGCATTGTATAAATAATAGAGGCAGGTGGGAGCAATCATAAGTGAATGCCAAAACACTGCAGCTGAGTTAATTCATATGTCAGAAGCCTTGTGGTGCCGTGGCTCTGTCAAGGGTCAGCTATTTTGGGGCAGGTGGAGAGAATTGCAGAAGGAGATGACACACTTCAATGTTGCTTAAATTCTGCCTTTAGAAATAACTTTACAGTGAAAGCTACTTTGAAAAGGAGTAGGGCCAGATTATGGCATGACTCCAGTTCCTAGGTGGTCAGGACTGGAAGGTAGAAGAGATGAAACAAAAGAAAAAGCTCTCATGGGAGTAGCTGAAGAAGAGGAGACTTTTTTAGTTGAGGCAGGGAAAAAGGAAGAAAAGGATCTAAGTGTGGGGTGCTGGCAGAGGGAGAAAGGCACTTAGGTGGGCTGGGCCAGTTAGAACACCCAGCTCTTTGAACATGTTTCTCTGTACTGGCTCACTCTGCACACTGGATGAAAATCAAGGTATTGGCTATAATTTAAAAGCAGCTGTTGGCTCTGTTCCTGGTGGTCTCCATGGTCTCCAGCACTGCCTCATGATGTCTTTCACTGCAGCTTCACTACCGGTCCTAAGGGCTGGACTCCAGTAAAGCAATAGTATGTGTCCTTCTTGGAAAAGGACTTTGTGTCTGGAATTTTCTAGTTTCTGAAGTATGGTAGCAGTAAAGTGTATAAATTATTTAGTTTTAATTTTTTTCATACCTAGTTATCCCTTAATTTTTTGCATGCATTTAATCCATATGTTTTGGCCATAAAGGTTAATTTTCAAGAGCTGTGTCTGGCATACCAACAAATGATCTCTGCTCTGAACCAACTCTTTTGAACTACACCAGTTGTTAACAAATGTTTCTCTGAGCAGCTGTAAGGCACCTGGATACTGTGATGAATGTCACAGTCTAACCAAACTAAATAATGCCTTTATAATGCATATCAGATAACCCGAGTATCTACTGCTGGTTATGGCATTTTTAAACTTATCCACTGCTTTACATAAATAATGGATATTGTAAATATTTAGAGATGATCCTTCTCTGTATGAAATAAAAGAAAGCAAACTGTATACTGGAAATTCTAGAAAAGCATTATAAAAATCAAAAATTGGGACCATTTGGCAATATTTTTTACTTCCTTATTTAAATAAAACACTGGACTTAATCAGGTGGTCTCCACAGATCTTCTATTGTTTTCTGGATTTATGGATATTTAGATTTTATTTATTGTCAACAAAAAAAATATTCACAGAGTGTCAGTGTACCACTTCTTGCCTTTATATGAAGAGAGATGTTATCTTTACTTCAGCAATCGAAATTCATTCAGAATGTGCTTGAACCCTTTGCTATTAATGCCTAGGGTCTGAAAAACATTTCTTTCAACATGTTTCTACTGCATCCTGTTGAACTCATTTTACAGTTTGACAATGGCATTATGGATTGCTTAATCTTTCCTTTCCTAGTAAAGAAAAGTCAAGACTTGCCTCCTACTAGATCAGTATTTCTTTTGTCAACAGAGGGTTAATGAATAAAACTGTTTTCAAGGTCAGATTGGCAAGACAGGCTTATAAAAAATCACCTCATGCTTCAGCAGTGATAAAACAAGAATTGCAACTCAAGTTTTGCTTCTTTCTCTTAAAACCATCTGATTAAAAATAATGACAGATCACTCTGACATGCATCATAGGTTTGAAAGCTAATTCGTACTCTTCCGTGTTATTGCATTAGTGACTAACTTCTGCAAAATAACATAAGGAAGCAAAAATCCCTCAGCAACAAAAGATAAACTGCTATTCATTATCCTGATCAGTTTAGTTATTTTAACAAAAGATTCATAGTAGGAAAATATTTTTATCTTTGTATATAATTTTCTTTCTATTTTGTTGTTGTTTGGTGACAATAATTGAGATTACTGTATCCTTTTAAGTCCTTATAATTCCTGTTGAATTTAGAGTTGGTTCTTGGTCCAAAATAAAATTTTATCAGTTAGACCATACCTGTTAAAGTATCAATTACTGATGGCTTCTGTAGATATTTTTGCTGTTTGATCTGCAAGACACCTAAAAGCATTTTAAAATGGTATAGGATTATTAAATTGCATGCTGTGAAAATCTAAGGTTTGGTGTTGTTTTTTTCCCCTTTGGTATACTTGAAGTAATGTATATCTCAGTAGTACTTCAGATTATCCTTAATGGTAAATTTAGTCAGGAATGTGTTTTCACATTGTAGGGCCATTCTTCATTACTGCATCCATGTGCCTAACTGCCTCAGCACAGCAGCAAGTAAACAGCAGTAATGATCCAGTAACAGCCCTGATAATAATCAGATAAACATGAACAGAGAACTCATCTAATTTTTTCCTCTTTTTTTTTTTTTCCCAGCTACTTACACCAAGCAAATCTGAATTTTTTGTTTGTTTTTTTTCTTTTTCCAGTCTTCCCCATGAAACATTGCTATTTACACCTGCCAGAGTGCACATAGGTGATAGCCATATTTTGATATCCAACTATGTAAGGAATGAAGATTTCACTTTCATCAGTGAAATTGAGAGGTTGCTTTGTTGCTTTGTTTTTTGAGGCCACATTCACCATTGTGTAGGCTGATCCACATATTAGTGTGGAAAAGTTTCTAGTTTTTAGTTTCTAAAAACCAGCAATAACCTGACAGCTCAGCAATAGGGAAACTTGAAGAAGTGAGGGTAAATCACACTGATTCCAAATTTTATGAATTGAAAAATAGGACATTTTTTCAAGAAAGTAGTGAGGCAAAATTAATTTTGATTTAAATTAGAGTGTTAAATGTGAAATACATATAACACCCTAGGGTGCCTTCCTTTTGTTATTATCCTTCATCAAAACCTTCTGACTCCAAAAGTGCTCAAGACTGAAGAACCTCCATTGCTTTTGCTTGTTTCATTGTATATAAGAGTCTGCTTTTTTGTAAGCAAGGACTCAAATTATGAAGAACTTTAAATAACATTCCTCAAGCCATAATTCTCCCTAGGAGTTAATGGAGACTCGACACTTTCTTCTCTCTTCTCTCTATTGAAAACTAATGGTACAGATAAATCATAAGCATATTTAAGCATACCATATAGTTTTGTCTCATTCTGCTGTTAGCATGGTATAATAAGAAGCATCTGAGGAAAATGGCATGCCTTGAGCAGTTAGGGATCAATCTGGTCATCTGCCATCTTCCAGATAAATTTAGAGTACAATAAGGATTTGAGAGTACAAAATACTGTGAATAGTGAGGGATAAATACTTGAGAATGGTAACTAAATCCTGCATTTTGGAATTATCACTGTGACCAACTGCCCATGAAATGTTTCTCATTTTAATGTATAGTGTGTCTGCATATAATTCTAGATCTGTATTTATATCTTCAGCCATATGCTGTTAGATTACCATCTCCTGTTCTGACAAATTACTGGAGCTGCAGTTGCCAAAGCAAACAGAGTTCTTTTTTTTTCTCAGAAACACCGAACACATAACACATGACGCGCTTCATTCTTTCTTATGTGATAACTATTAAAATAACAAGCTACTAATATGCACAATGTGTAAATGAGCAGCAAAGTTAAAAACAGAGGAGAAAATAAGAGTCCTATGTTTGTTACTGGCTGCTAATCAGAGCAGCTGTTTGGGGAGTCCTTCTCAGAGAAAGCAAGAGACACAAGGGCGTGCTCGGCCATAAGTCACTCTATTTTCCTGCCCCCTGATTAGTCTGGAGAATGCCATTGTTCACCTTAGATTGGTTAGTGGCAGAGACTGTAAGAAAGTTTTCTGTAAATCACTGGACATTGACATTTTGCAATCTGAGGACCACTGGCGTATGGCCTGTTGGTTTTATTCATTTTGCTGTGGATTACTCATTGGAGTGGGATTCCAGAGCCAGAACTTAACTCTTGAAGGAGAAATTATTGGTTTAATCAGAAATTTAACAATTTCAGAGATTAATTGCAAGGCAGGAAACAGCAATAGGCTCATTGATAATAGCATCAGTATATCACTAAACAAAGACTCAGAAAGGTGAATGCCTCATCTCATTGAAATCTTGTGTTCATCTGCTGATTTGACAGCAAGCCTTTTTCAGTGGAGCAAATCTATACATATTTTCCAGCCAAGAGTTATGAGTGGGAGTTTTGCCTGATTTCAACAACTTAGTAATCTCTCTTTTGGCTGACAATGAAGCAATATGAATATTTTTTAACAAATATTTGTCTTGCAGGGTCTCATTTATATTCCACAGTATGAAAATGTTTAAGGATAAATTAAGCAGCATTGTCAGATCAACATGCTACCTGTAGCCTAAGTTTTCAAGAAAAAAGTATGATCACCTCCATTTACCTGTATGCCCTTTGATGCCTGGTAGATGCTTGTATATGTCAGCTAGAATTCAGCACTGAAAGCAACAAATTGCAACAAAAAATTGTAAAACCTACTCATCAGTGTAATAGTCAATCTCTTTCTGGGGTAAAATTGATCTGTGTTAGTTCTATGCATATAAAATTGGAGATTTTCTTTATCATAGATTTCTAGACTCTTAAGGATGTATTAACATAACAGGCTTTAATATGGACTATAGGAACTCAAATGCAGCAGTGGCCCCGGTCACAAATTGTTATCAATATTTTTGACCAAACTCAATACTTTTTTCTGTTTTTCAAAATATTCACCGTAGGTAATTTCCTACTGAAGAACAAAGTAAAGAACAGTACACTAAATCTCAAAGTGCTATTCTGTGAATGCTACTGGACTCTGAAAATAGATGATTAATACCTTTCAGGGCAGATATGGAATTGAGGCTTCTAATTTTCTAATGTTCTCACCCACTGGCTCTTTTCATGTGAAATAAGGAAGCATGAAACACTCTATTTGGGCCTGTTAAAAGAAGGAAGTCCAAGAAAGCATTCATTAGTGAGAAGGTGCCCCTTGCTTCTAGAATCATACAATGGTTTGAGTTTAAAGGTCATCTAGACTTATCTCACTGCAATTGAGTAGGGACATCCTCAAGTAGATCAGGTTGCTTACAGCCTCATTCAACCTGACCTTGAATGTTTCCCAGGATGGAGCATCTGCCGCCTCTCTGGGCAGCCTATGCCAGTGTTCCTCACACTCAATGTAAAAAACTTCTTCCTTGTATGAATTTTGAATTGACCCTACCTTAGTTTAGAATTATTATCCCTTGTCCTATTGGGACAGGCCCTGTAAAAAAGTTCTTTTTTTCTTGTAGCCCCCTCTAAGTACTGGAAGGTTGCAATCAGGTGTCCCCAGAGCCTTCTCTTTGCCAGGCTGAATAAAAGTATTTTTTCCCATTTCTGGGTCTGGGCAGCAGAGGAGGAAGGGCACTATTCTGAAGAACACTTGTCTCAGCTGTGCATGCACTGGCTGTATTCTCAGAACAAGGTTTTTTCATGTGCTCTGAGTGGTGTAAAACATAGAGGTCTTATCTAATACCTAATGTGGTCCTGTAGCTCCTTCTATAGCTGCCAAAGAGAGATGGACTGCTTCAGCTTCTCTCCACACTGCCACAGCCATGTCTTGCAGTCATTCACACTGAAGTAATCTGACTTGCCCTCTGGAGGTGGCTGATCCTTCTTCCTCAGGCTGTAGACATAAACACGATTCCTGTTTTGTCCAGGGAACTTTAAGGGATTAGAGTTGGCTCAAGCGCACTCTAGAGTTTGTTAGTGGAACCTGAGTTGTCCAACAGGAAGGTTTTCCAGCTGAAGCTCTGTGTAATTATCATACCCTGCAGTGTAGGGCAATGCCTCTGCTTTCTGTTAATTGCACTGAATAAACAGCAACAAAACCTTTGCCTTGGCAAGCCTGTATTTTCCCCATCCTGTTGAAGAAATGTTGTCAGCTGTGTATAAGGAAGTTTGCTAGCCATTCAGATAATTCCAATGTTCACATGCAGGAATTCACAACTAGGTTTACTAACATTTATTTCCCAGTAGATAAAAGCACAAATGTAACTAAATCAGGTTATAGGTACAATCAGGGAAACTGCATTGTTCAGGCAGTATTTGTACACACTTGTACAAATAAAAAAAGAAGGGGCCCTTAGCAGAGATAATAGAAAGAAAAAGAAAATCTATGACATTGTTAGCTACTCAGATATAAGTAAAACTAATGTTTTCAAAGTATTAAATAATGAGCTGTGTTGATGTAAAAAGGTGCCATTATTCAAACTTAATTGTGTGTCTCTAGTTTTCTTGTGCCAACTGAGTCTCCAAACTACTTTAAAATTAGAGGAATAATTGTAGATGTGACTCAACTGTTAACTTAAATGCAATTCACACAAAGATAACAAGGGAAAAGTGATATTTATCAACTTATTTGTTCCTTGTCTTCACACTGAATCACATGTTTAATAGCACTGGCATACTTCTGACTGTGAAGTGGTCAAAATTCCTTAATCAGGACATATGCAAATATATTAATTTTAAATTTCCCAGATATGGTGGGTTAAATCATTAACACATCTTTCAGTTTGGTCTTAGTAAATCAAACTGTGACCAGATTTCACCAAATGAGAACAGAGAAGGCACAAAAGGAAGATATTGTTTGGTTCATTACTGCTGGTGGTTAAAAGCACAGTGATAAATGTAGGCTTCAATTAGGTTTGTGCTTCACGTAGTGCCACAAAGTCATTGGTTCTCTCACACAGCTGGAGTCTCTTTTGCCTGATGCAGTATGAAATGAATAGTTGAATGAGGTAAAGTAAGGAGGAAAAAGAGCTCTTTTCTAAGGATGCCATCTGCTAAAATCAGTGGGGTCTGAGCAGAAAAACCATTGCACTGCCCTGAAAACATCAGCCAGAATCTTTATTATTTGCCATGTTGTATTACGAAACCTCTTGAACTCAAGGAGATTTTGAAGAGATGGCAGTTAGGAGGAGAAAGACATTCTTTTTTTGTTTTACATCTGACTATATTTGAAAAGTAGCAGTCACTGCATAACCATAGTAAAAATTTCTTGTACAATCACTTGTACATTCCATTCAGTAATCTATCAAAATTTTACAAAGCACAGCAGCACCTTTTGTCTGGATGAAAGGTTGAATTTTAATATTTGCATTCCTTTCATTTTCATTCCATTTAATATTAAATTCATTTAATTTCTGTGATTTTTGTGAAATGTTATTAGTAACATGTTATTAAAACAAACAGAATTCTTCTTATGCCTTTTTTTGCCTGTGACTCCAGTGACAGAAAAAAAAAAACATGGCATTTACTTTTTATTTTACATGCCTTTTCCCAAAATTCTGTCTTAATAAAGGAAGATCTTTCAAGAACTGTGATTCTGGGAAATCTAGCCACCAGTTGGAATCAATGGCTCATTGGAAAAGTGAATAAGAGAATCAACTGTACAATCAGAGAGTCGTAGAAATAATTAAGACTGGAAAAAGGGACCTCTGAAGGTCACATAGAGCAGGATTTACTCTGAGCAGAACTAACTTAAAAGCTGATCAAGATGCTCAGGACCTTGTCCATTGAATTTGTGTTTCTCCAACATAGACTTGACAGATTTTTGGGCTACCTCTTCCAGGACTTAAATCACTGTGAAAATTTTTCCTTATTCAATCCTTATTGTGCTTATTGTGTCTATTGTCTCTTGACCTTTCACTGTGCACATAAGTGTACAGCACCAAAGCCTTGTGCATTAATCTTCCCAACATCTGTTAAAAGGATTGTCTGAAGTACCTCACACCACCTTTTCTATTCTTACCATTTTAGAAACCTGAATGTGAAGGATGAGGACTACTTGAATCTTGTCTTGATGGGGACCTCAGCAGTGTAAATCTAGCCTGTGAATCTCTCCAAACTTCATGTCCATGTAGGTTACATACAACTGCTGTCAGTGCTGTGGTGATGCTACCAGAAGAGCACATTTTGGAATGATGAAGCATCTGGCAGACACTGACAAGTCTGCATGGGGCCATACTGACAGTTTGGAAGGAGCCTGATGTAAACACGAGATCTGAAAATGTTTTTGCAGGCCTTGGCTAGAAAGAGTGTGAGGGACAGTTCTAGGAAGTGATCATGGGCTGAGAGGATGCTCAGTGTGGAGCTGGGCTGGCCAGAGGAAGATGATGGTTCTCCCCAAGCAGTGAGAAGACCTTCAAAGGGAAGGCATATTATATTCTAGGGGAATAATATCCTTCAGGAAGGTTTACAATCTAGTAATGATTCTGAGGGAAAGAAACATACTTTTTGTTCTCATTTGGGTTTTAACTGAACTTTTCCTGATCTCCCCAGCAAACCCATTTGACTCGGTAGTTTAGAAACACACAATTCTCTGTATTGAAAGTTTTTATTAGTCCCCAAAAGTTTGATCTTCTAGTTGCAGATTTTCAGTGGTATCAAATCAACTAAAATGATAACAGTGCAACAGATATTTATAGAGAAAGTGGCCTTTCATCTTCTGTCCTGCCTGATGCCCCACTGACCAGCTCAAGCTGTTTTGTAGTGGCCAGAGCTCCACTGAAGTACTGTTCTGCCTGTCTCACATGCAGAGTAAAAGCTCTCTGCTAGTCATTTTTTTTCAAAGCAGACCATTTAAAAGGTTGCTTCTGTGTCTCCAGGTCTTGTCCTTACAGGTCCAGAAAGGATTGCTCTTAGTGGTTTGTGCAAAAATAGCCTCAGGTTTTATCAGAGATTACCACTAAGATAAAGGAGCCTCAACAGGTTTTTAATTGTCTGTCTCGCTGCTTCTAGTAATTTTCACTGAAATAAGAAGCAGCTGGTAGAGTCCATGGCAAGAAAATCCATCAATCTTTTTTAACATAAAACCATTCCAGCAGTTTTGGGTCTTTTGATGGCAAGAGAAACATATTCTCTCTTCAGGTGGCGTTGTGGCTGTTAATAGGAGAGTAGCTACTTTTCTACAACCTCTAAATCTGTCTTTTCAGCTACCATTAGTTAATCATAGTAAAGGTTTATTGCTACAGTCTCTTTGTAGCTCCCATAAGACATTTCAATCTGGAGACCTCTTACTGCCTTGCCTTACTTTTTTTTCAGGCATACATTATGATTTTTTTCACTTATAAATGCATAACCCTGAATGAATTGTTGTCAGCTTGTTTACAGGATCCTTATAAATACTTTCCCTATTGCTGGGAGCACATCTTTCTTTTTCTTTGTTCAGTTTTTTTCCCTTGACAACTGAAAACAACAATAACAAAAAGTGCCCCAGAGCTATTTTAATTCTTTATCGTTTTTATAATTGCAGTTTTCATGGGATTTCTCTGCAGTTCTTTGAAAGCAGACAGTAGTTTCCATATTGAAACAAGTCTATGCTACACAGTAAAAGAGTGTGAAATAGAATTGTGATAAGCTATAACTTAGATGTTTATCAAAAGATATCATTTTATTGTGTTAAAATCCATACCCTGCAGCAACGGTTATGGCCTCCTATTGAGAACTTAATTTCCACTTAAATTCACAGTACCAAGTGCAAGGTAATACTCATCCAAAGTACAAAGAGGTTGATACCTACTGAATTTTTTGATTGAAATATCTATCATGCTTTTCAAACATATGTGGTTTTTTTAAATCCAAGTACTTTCAAAAAGTCCTTCTAGAGATCACCCTGTTTGTTTGAGCTGCTGAAAACCTTTCAAAAGATAGGTAGTAGCTAATGCAAAAATTAAAATTTCACACACGGCCTATTGTGTAATGTTTTGGTGGAAGTATTAAGAATGGAAGAGCATTCATTATAGTTAGAGTGGACTGAATTTGAGAAAGAAATTCAGAAGAATAACTCAATAGATTTACTGAGATGTCAGTTTTGGGTTTCTTAGTCATTGAACTACTTTGCTTAGAGAATCCTAGCAAAAATACTTTAGTTTGTATCACTGTAATACAATAGAAATGAATTATTTCTAGCAACGTCTTAATATAACAATTATTAATAGCTAGCTTTTTTAAAAGGTGGCACTTTCCTGAAAAGTAATGTTATAACAATCAATAATTCAGCCTGTTTGCATTCTGATCGATTTAACAATAATTTACTTGCCATAAATATTCTGTTGTAATTCTCCATTAAATGTCTATTGGTTTTTTCGTAATAGTTGTCAGCACAGGAGACTAAACAATTATTCTCTTATTTATGAATACGAGTACCATAGTAAAAAACCAAAAGAGGAAAATATATGTTTTACTATAGAGCTGGTTGCTACCCCCTTTGCCCAAATCAAAAGAGAATGTCTGTGCTTGTCTTCAGTTATACCACTCTGTAGTGTCTTTGCTGTTCCATGGTTGCTACTCAGGAAAATTTGCTGTTTATTAAAAAGGCCAGCAAAACTCGGCCTCAGCAACTGAAACACTGTTATGAAATGAGTTTTTAGAGGAGTCTCTAGTAACCTCTGAACTGGCCCTGAGTTATTTAGAGGTGTGGGACTGCATTCCCAGCCAGGGAATAGCCCTGTTTGATGCATAGGAATGGTTCCATTAGCTTAATTTAGTTGTGTGCTCTGTGAAGTACACAAGCACAGAGGTTCCATCCTCCTCTTATGTGGGACATGGGAAAGTCACCTTTATTTCAGTGGTGCAACAAGAGCACACTGAGATTTGTGCAATTGATCACTCACAACTCTGGAAATGGTCATCTTGCTGAACAGTGAATTTGAGCCCCAGTCCCACATCCTCTAAAATTGCCTGAGAATATTCCCACAGGCACTGAGGGCAAAGAATCAATCACTGCTACTATAATTAATGGTAGAAGATGCATTTAGTTCTGTGGAAACATGGAATTGTTTAAATGTTGCTAAGTGCTGCAGGCTAAATAGCAATACAGGCACAATTCATTTTAAATACTACATCTCAAACAAAAGAAAATATTGCTCTCTGAGCATTTTTATAATTTATATTTTATTTATTTAAGTGAGCTTTTATGGCCATTCTGAAAAAAAGAAAAACCAAAACCTTGGGCATACATAGTTTATGAGTTTTGTATAGAAGTTTTCATACACTTCTGGAAGACAGACACTTTCAAAGTGGGTGGTGGAAGACATCTAATTGAGCATGGCAGGAAAATACTAAAAGCAGAGAAAACCAGATAAGCTGTAAATTATGTGGATAAGAAATGTACATTTATTCCAGATTCACTCAACGACTGTGCAATTTTAGTTGATAAATTGAATTTGAGCTGAGTATCTTCCAAGTAAAAAGAGTAAGCCTCTCTGGCTTGAGCTCAAAACTGTAGGCTCCTTGCCTGGGACAGTAATATCATATCCTTTGTGGTTCAGGCACGGCGGAGAAGATGTGGGAAACTGATCTCTACATATGTTTTTGTTCTGTGCAGGAGACTATTCCCCACAGTGTTGGCTGTAAACCACCTATAGGATGGGGCTGCTGTGGAGTTCATATAGGTTTCTGATTCAATGTTCCTTTTCCAGATGGACAAAGTGGTTGAGGGACTGAGCTTTAGCTTGGATCCATGGATTGTCTCCAAAGGACTGGCCATCCCAGTCCTTGGCACATGGACACTTTATTCTTCTCTCCTAGTGCACCCTCTGGACATTAGGAGGAGACAATCTTACCACTGATCTGCTGAAGACTCCATCACACGAGGAACTGAAGTTATCCTTGGAAGCTGGAACCCTCACTGCTAAATACCAGATCGCCTCTAGAGTTACAATGGAGAGCTTCTCTCAACAGACACATTTTAGCTGTTCTTTCCAAGTGTGGCGAAATTATGCTATGCAGAAGCATTACCTAATCAGGTTTGATTGCAGCCACAGCACAATTTAGTCTCTTTTATATACTCCCAACTAGTCTAGACTACTAGCTTACATAATATTAATGCAATACAGATTAAAAGAATATTGTTGGAAAATACTGAAAGAGAGCCTTGTTTATTTCCCACTCCTACTAAAACTGAAATTAAAATGTCTATTCTTCATCTACTGAATAGTCACTTCAATAGCATTCATTTAAAATTGCCTAAAAATTCTTAGATTGACATTCTGCAATTGTAGGTTATAGAAAAAGGATTTGAATTACGCTATTTTTTCTGAACTGAGAAACAACTGCATAAAATTTCTCTTGGGATAGAAAGAAAAGAAATTAATACATCCCCTTGGTGTTTTTTCTGATTTTTTTTCTCTTTCTATGAACATACTCAGAACCAAGGTAAGAGAATCAGTGAATCTGATTTAAATCCAGAGTCTATTCATGAGAAACTGCTTCTGAATTCGGAACAGCAAATACCCATGCATGGAACATGATTCTGCAAGGACAGAGCTTCTTTCCAAGTGTATTTTACTCTGTGAGACAGAATCTATATTTGTGCTTATGTGAAGGCTGAAGGTCTCTTTGCCAGAACAAAGTATTCATTGAAATAGTTGCATTCAGTCTTCCAGGTCTTTGGCCTAAGAGAATGAATATATTTTCCGTAGAAATCAATGCAATTGAGTTATGCTCTGTCTGACTTTCCCGAAACTAATATTGCATGAAAGTGCAGAGAAGCTTCTTTTGGAAAAAAAAAAAAAAAGACAGAATTTTTAAGAGGTACAAAAAAGAGTAAAAATCAGTCTGTAGGTTTGTGGGCTTTTCTTTGTTTAGATTATTATTATTATTATTATTATTATTATTATTATTATTATTATTATTATTATTACTACTATTATTATTTTCGGGCAGACAATTACTACGTATAAGTTTCTAAAGAGTAAAAATCCCCATCATTAGGTAATTTTAAGAATAGATGTCATGAATTTTATGAGCAGGATAAAACATGCCTCATAATAGTCTGCTGATTCAGAATAAAAAGATAACATTAGTATCTAATACATTTCTCATTACTCTGACTTGATTGTTAATAAATTAAAATAATATCTCAAAATGGAGTCTGCTTTTCCGAAGACGGTCACTAATGACTGATCTCTCCCCGCCCTTTTCATCACCCATGAGCATTTCATTATGTTTTTTCTCCCCTGCCCAGCTGAGGAGGGCAGTGATAGAGCAGCTTTGGTGGGCACTTGGTGTCCAAGCAGGGTCAACAAAAAATATCTGTAATTTTTTCCACTTTTTTTTCAATTCTGCCCTATTATTTCTGCACTCACCCAAGCTTTTCTGATTCTCAGTTACATATCTAGAAAAACAACACATAAGATTGAAAGTGTACAGATCTCTTTATTTGTAAGTAGAAGGACACATCTGAGAAGAGTGATTCAGAAGAGTGCCCATCAGTTTAATAAAGATTTTTCACCTATTCCAATAGTTCATTTACTCTCTGTTTGTATTCTAGCTTTCCCTGTTCTGTAGTATCCAGTGTATGCATGAAGTCAGTATTTCCTTCTCTTTAATCCTCTTAGCTTAGCAAATATCATCTAGCTTGCACAATATTATTATTAATAGATAGGATGTTAAAATAAACCTTCCAGTTCCCCATTGTCATTAGAGATTCCAGATTTTTTTTTCTCATATTTTTATTAACTCTATCTCTCCTTTCAGTTAATATTAATTCAATCTTCAGCTGGTGTTAGCCAGTATAAACTGATGAAGCTTTACAGATTTATGTAGCTGAATTTTTAGTTTATGATTTCAATAGGTTACATTTAATGGTAGCCTATAAAATCAGTTGCCTATGCATCTGAAAATTAATCCACACACTGTGGATTGAATTATCCCTACCCCCTACCCATGCTGGTAGGAAAGGGGCAAGCAGAGTAAACACACAAACAGCTAATCTTAGTGAAGACTTATAGAGAAATAGAGAATAATAGAGAATCATGGGTATAAGGTTGTCATTGAAAATATAGACTAAATAATTCACTTTCACAGCAGAAATTGTGCACATACCTATTCTTAAGGCATAATACAGTGTCCCTTTCTCTTGCTTTCTTGAACCAGCTGTTTGCCTATACTTTCTTGTTAGAGGTATTCAAAACTAGCTGAACACAGACAACATTCTTTACCCTGACCCAGTACCTCTTTTATCCTTTTGTAACAACTAAATGATTATGGATTTCCCATGGCTTTTATCCATATTTAATTGCTGTTTCCTCTTCCCTGTTCTTGCTGAGATCTGGAGAAAGGTAATAAATCTTCTTACTGCCTTTTTCACCTCTGTAGGAAAGAGAGCAACAATCTGAAGACAAAAGCCTATGTAATTTTAAAATTTCATTCGGGGCTGGGTATTGTTTGTGACTTCACTTGCTATTTCCATTTTATAATACAGAAACCAATAAAGAGATGACTTGTCATTGAGATTGCACCAGCATGTGGGAGACTAGGGCTCAGCCAGGACCCAGTCACTCACCAATTTCAGCTCATCTCCAAGCTTTTCAGCCCCATTATATTTTTGAAATTCTGCTTTCTAAAAGATCATGAGAAGTGAAGTTGACTGGTAAAGTCAAGGGCAATAGTTCCTATTGGTCAGAAATATTAGAATAGAGTAGAATAGACTAGAACTGAAAGGTTCAGTTGGAAGAGACCTACAAAGATCATCTTATCCAACTGCCCGATGGCTTCAGGGCTGACCAACAGTTACAGCATGTTATTAAAGGCATTGCTCAAATGCCTCTTAAATACTGACAGCCTTGGGGCACCCACTACCTCTCAAGCAAGCCAGTTCCAGTGGTAAAGTAATGTGGTACCAGTTCTTGGTAAAGAAATGCTTCCTAATGTCCAGCCTAAACCTGTCCTAACACAACTTTGGGCCATTTCTATGTGTCCCATCATTGGATACCAGGGAAAAATGTGCAGCATCTCCCCCCCTTCACTTCCCCTACTCAGGAAACTGCAGAGAGCAATGAGATCTCTACTCATCCTCCTTTTCTCTGGACTAGACCAACCCGGAGTCCTCAACCACTCCTCACAGCAGCTGCTATTAGTCATTAGGGATTTTAATTAATACAGGCTATGCTTGTCTGTTCACACTGAAGCACAAAAATAAAAATAAATATTACCAGTGAAAGGAAAGTTAATGTTGATTAAAATTGTTATTTAATACATAGATGAGTGAAGAACATTCACATAACTTCAGATCAAAAACTGTTACCTATTGCTGTGATACTGCCAAGTAATACATATAATTACATTTAGTGCCTGCTTTAAAAAGAGAGAGAAAGAGTCATTACAGTTTTGTGGGCACAATTTATTACAGGCAAAAATGCTAATATTTTGATAGTAGTCAAAAAAACCCAAGCAGTCAGATGTTTAGAAGTTAAACATTTGAACCTGCAATTTAGTGCTGAGATTTAAATGTGGATTCATATTTATTTTCATTTGCAAGGCTATATGCCCTCAAACATCAATTGTTAGCTTGTTCATTAAAGCTTTTGGTAATTCAGACAGTTTCCCCACAAATTGATGTATGCCTGCATTGTTCTGTGGCCACAGCAACAGAAAATATTGCATCAGATTATTATAAATGGTGCTCTTTAATTGCTTTTCTAAAACAACGCCTCACCAAACTATATTCAAAATAAGAAGTGTCTGACCACACCAGTTTAGCAGTTGCAGAAATGTACTCATCAAGGTTTGCTTAGCTGAACCAATATCAGGCATGTTCATATGCACATCAGTCCTTTGATGCACATCCATTCCTCAACCTACATCTGTACTTGTATTCACAGCTGTACAATTATTGTCAGCTGTACCAAGAAAGGGGACAATTACATCCCAAGTGGAAATTACAAGTCTGTTAGTGCAAGGTTTTCTCTTTTTTAGGTTAAATACTTCAACACATCACTGATGTCAAAGGCAGCAGTGTAACAGCACAGCAAACCTGACCAGCGAATGTCACCCGCATCCTTGTAGCTTCGTGTAACACCATGTGGGACAAGGTCAGTGCTGAGAACAAGGATTATACAATTAGCTTTATGGAGAAGGCTGACAGCATGCAGATGGAGGGATCAGTAAGGCAGATGAATGAATTTACAGTGATTAAGCATACTCCCATCTGCACCTCCAGAGAAATGAGGAATTGACATTTAGTTACACACCACCTTGGCATCTGCATTGAGATGAAGTGAAGGTAAGGAAATTATATGCTCTGTCATGTTGTTTTCCTGAACCACTTCAGAGAGACCTACCAAAGGGAAGAATGGCTGGTCTTGGTGGAGGTGATTGACTGGAGGACAATGACTAAATGCAGTGGTCTAGTAGAAATTATTTTATAAGTATGTATATATTCAAATGTATATATATGCATGTGCAAATGTGTTACAAATACCTAATATAATAAGATGATCACATTCACCTTTACTGAGCTCTATCTGATTAAAATTTGACTTATAAGAAGCCAAATGCTAGTACAGAATGTGATCTAGGAAGCATGCTGATACCTAGGATTTCCTCTGGAACACACAATGTTGAGTGACTGTCCTTTTCATACACTCAGATTTTGCATGCAAGGAGAGGCCTATGTGACATGGTGGGAATCCTAACACTTGCAAGTTTTTCAAATCGTTGGCTCAAACCAGTATTTCCACAAGCAGTTACATTTTTTTGTAACTGAGGCTCATTCGTTCTCACAAAGGACAGACATCCTCTCCTGGCTCTGGAACATCAAAGGAGAGCTGGTAATGAGATAGTGGTGGGCAGAGCTGTGACTGACTGCTTCAAATTGAGGGTGGCAGTAATGCTGAGGTGTAATGACTGACTGGTAGCTATCCTGAAATGCAGGCAGTCCTTAGGAGATTGGCAGGATGTGCCCCAAACATCTGGGCCCACAGGCACCCACTGGAGCTCTCTATTCAGGGTGGTCTTGGGCAGGCTGGAGTGACTGAGTCACGAGTTTGTTTCAGATTAGTGCATGGCTGGTGCCATGTTCCCTGCTGCCCCACAGTCTTTGTGGAGCAGAGCTCAACGAGCAGCTTCTGTCACACTGTGGCAGGGGAGTTTGAACAGGTGGGGATGAGGGGACACTGAGGACTGAGGTGGCAGAAGTCCAGGCAGCAAAGCAGGCAGCCCCCGAATCAAAAATTGAATGAAAGAAGGGCAAAAGTAGCTGCAGAAAGTAATGAAAATCCAGCTTGGTATTTACTCCAAAAGCACAGAAGCCAGTGCCTTAGCAGTTGGCTGTTTCCTTCCAGGATATGAGCCCTACACAAGATGCTGCAATCTGCAAAGTTTTAGCTAGTTCCAACCAATAGCATTGCTGCTTTAGGGCTGGTGGGTAAAGAAAGAGCAGGTGGACAAGTGGATAAGAGTTTCTGATCAAAAAAAATCTATTTTTTTTAGGACATTTGCCCTTTATTTAGTGATTGTTTGCCAGATCATACTTTGGAAAACAGCTTACATTTAATTTCTCCAGGTGTGCAGTATCATACATTTTATAAGCTGCTCTCTGATTTCCCAAAGTGTTGTCCATCTGGATCTGAGTGTTTGGTGTATTAACTGAAATGCTTTTAACTATAGAACTGTGGGGGAAAAAAAAATTAAAAACAGTGTTTGTCTTAAGAAAAAAGTATGGACCAATAATCACCATCATTCAAAGTTTTGAATTTCGCTTTCTCTGATAAACACAGAAAAGTTCTATGAAGACAGCTAATCAGATGCTGATTCACCCATACATTCACAGGTTCCCTGTTCTTCTCCAGAGCATCACTGATTAAAAGAGAAGAGATTATCAGTATAATACAGATATGATGGATTGGAGGTGTCAGAATGAGGTTCTTTGAAAACTCATTATTTCTTTTGATCTGTTTAAGAGCATTCTGCAAGCACTGCTTTTTTTTTTCTTTTTTTTTTT
>VZRH01008197.1:483605-760713 GCA_013397555.1 Urocynchramus pylzowi
TTTTTTTTTTTTTTTTTCTTTTTTCTTTTAATGAAAGCCTCACATCCATTGCTCAAGTAATAATCCAAATAATTTTGATGAGAATTGTGGACCCAGATTTTCCTTTTCAGGATCAATTCAGGAGTCTTGGTTAAAGCATCTGTGATGCACTGACTTCCAGAAAGTTCCCAGTATGATTTTTCTGTTAGCAATGGCAGCAGTATTCGGTGTCGTTTCATTGGATCTGTCAATGGCAGCAATAACACAGAGGAAACCCTTAATGTGCAAATTATCAGTTATAATAAAAAGCCCTGCCACTCAGTTGACCAGCCCAGTCTCTTTCACCCCTTTTTAATATATCCATGGCAGTCTAAATTTCCTGTTTGGTTTAATTGTTTCTGGGTGAGCTGAGCATCACTGCAAATGCCAAAATCTGTTATTGTATTTTCCATAGACTGAACTTTCCAAATAAGCACTCGGTTCGCAGCAAGCTTAATAACAGTTGGCCCAAATCCTTCAGATTTATTGAAAGGGAAGCTGTGATAGCTGGGCATGTCAGTCCTCTTCCACTCTCAGGAAGTTTCTAACAAATTACTGAATTGCTTCAGGGACTTACTGTGGTGCTTTTGAGCATGGGGCTGTGCAATTCAGAGGGGAAAGAGTTGTCAAAAGAACCCTAGAAATCACAGGTGTTTTGGAAAAAAATATTTGGCTCTGATGGACAAAAAGGGAGATCTTTATCTCAAAACACATATTTAAAATGTCACAGTATCATTACAAGATTATTCACCATAAATAATGAAGTAAGATTATATATAACCTTGAGAAAAAGGAGAAACAGCAACATGTTATGTAGCAGCCTGCCACTGATGCTAGAAAGAGTATTGCTATCTAATAACCATAGGGCTGAATTCAGGCATGGTGTGTAAGGCCATGTTGGGTTAACCTGCCTTAAACACCTGACAACTCGTCCTTTTTACTGACTGGAAACACTTGCACAACTTGTCATGCCAGTGAAGTCATACAGAATTGAGCAAACTAGTTGAAACTAAATATGCAGAGAAACATATTTGTCATTACACTTAAACTGACAGCTGTAGCAATTTTCTTTGAGCAGACACACACACAGATTGGTGAAAAGGAAAGCTTCTGTGGATTTCAAAGTACAGAGTTCTGTTGCAAAGACCATTGAAAATGGGCCTCTGATTTTAAGAAGTATTAGGAAACAATCAAAACCAGGTAGTTTGTTTGGATTTAATATTAATGAATCATTAGCAATTTCTAACAAAATTAGGGATTAAGCTTTTCAGAATTTTCAAGAGGAAGCAGAAACTATTGTAAGATTCATAGTAGGATAGAACTAGCATGATAAAAAAAAGGGTCACTACAAAAAGTATAGGAAAAATCATTACAATCAGTAGCAGCAGTAGAAGAATGTCTTCATTTTCACTATAATTTAACTGATCATTGTGACACTGACAGCAGTATTAAAGGTCACTTACTGGATTAATAAATTATTCTGATTTTCTTGTGTGATTTCACACTGAAAGTTGACACCATTAAATACACTGCAAATGGATAACTATCTATATAGGCACCTTCAAGTTCACAGGAGGCAAATCAAATTTACTTAGCATATGGCAAAGTACTGAACTAAGTCATGTGACTTTACATTTGCTCTTTTCAAAGTCACCCTGGGCTATCACCACAGCTCAGATGATTCATGTTGACTAGCTATTCAGCAGTAACTTGTGCATGTCTAAACAGTGACATTAAAATATTTTGCTGAAAATGTTTTTATCTAAGCGTTACTGAAAACATAATGAAGATCCATACTTATTCTGTCATCAAAAACTATTTTTAAAGTATAACTTTAATTATAATTATAATTAAAACACATGTATATAAAATCTCTTTGATAATCAATAAATAACTTCCTTTTATTCATGATACTTGAATATGCATGGTCTCAGTTGCCTTTAAACTACAGCTACTATGAAGACCTTTTACTCCTCAGAACTTACAAGAGATTCCACCAATATATTTTTAGACATTTGTCTTGTTTTTCTTCACCTCTAAGTTCACCCAGAGATTTAGTGTAATTTCTTTTCTCTTGCTCGTTACTAAAGCTGTTCCATTTTGACTTCCAGTGCAGTGACACTGCCATTCCACCCTTTTAGTAAGATTTTTATTCAGTTGTCTGGCAGAAACAGCCTTGTTTTGACAATGTCACTGCAGGTAATGCACTTGCAAAGTCATTTTCTTTTGTAGCTTTTACAGTTGTCTGCTGTTTCCTCTCCCTATTACTAACTCTCCAACTCTCCTTTAGGGGGTATGCATCATTCTCTCTTTGTTGCACAGTGCACTCACAGCATAACCTCCCTGGGGAAAGCCAAGCTGTGCTACATTTTCTACCTTCCATTTTTCTGCTGATGAATGAAAAGTCTGCCTTTCCAATCAAGTATCCTGACTTGTCATCACGATGTTTCCTCTACTTGGCTGCTCTAACATAAAATTTAGCAAGACAAAACTGAACTCCTAGCTCAGACACCAAGGATGGATATATATTTTTCCCCATTTTGAAATATCTTGGAAGACACTGGTCTCACTACATCCAACTGGTGACAGCTTTTAGGCTGAAGCTTTAACACTGCAACTGAAATCTGAGAGGATTCCTTGTGTGTTGTTGGGATCCTGGGCTGAAGTATACACCTGCTCTTCCTCCACTAAGGTGTCAGAGATGCCAGAGCTGATGTTCAGATCACAGGAGCTGTATCCCAACTAGAAAAAAAATGTGGAGTAACAGCAATTTGGGAGAAAAATTAGAATATTTAGTATAGCAAAAGGAAGATTTTTATCTTCTGCAGTGTTGATTGGAGTAATAGTTTCATCCTCACTTCATCTTCACATACAGACTACTCCCTCAGTTCCTGGAGTCACTTAGTTCTCTTACTTAGCATCTTCACCCCACAATCACTAGTTTCACATATACAGGCTGACTGTGCAAATGTGAGGGTCTACTATTTGTGAATTTAAGTCTCTGAATGTCTTTGTGGTTTGGCTAACCGTGCTGTCCTGTGGGTGTGACATGTCCTCCCTCATTGATCTGTGAACCCATCTTCTCAACTCTTCCCTTCAGGACAACCTGCACAATACACTCTCTCCAAACTCATATTGTTTAACAGGAACACAGTGTTGCTAATTTTTTTTTTTTTAACTTTTTCCAGTTGTTTGGGTATTTTTTCTATTTTTCACCCATCAAATACTGGTTGGATATGAGGGAAGCAGAATGCAACCCAAAGAAGCAGGGGTATAGTCAGACCAAGGGAGAATGGATATGTTGATTAAGAAAGTCTTTTTATCATATAACCAGTTTTCATACTCAATCTCATTTTAATACATTTAATACTAAATTTTCAAATCATTACCAGAAGATGTGGTGTTTGGTTCAGGTCTGTTATGAAAAATGTTTGTACTACAAACTTGCAGTGACTGACAGTAGAATAAGTCCATTACAAGAAATCAATGTCTTTTTTTTTTTTNCCATTCAAAAAAAACAATTTTTTTTTTTTTTTTTTTTTTTTTTTCCCAGTTATGGCTATAGTGTTATTTTGTGTTTTTTCTGGTAAATTCAGTGAATTAAATTTTAAAAAACTCACTGAAAACATTTTTTTCCTACAAATACAAAGCTAATGTAGTTTGTAATGAATTGGATAATGCTGGATTAAAAGAAAGAAGAAAGACAACACTAAAAACAAACTGCAAATGAATAGATCATTATTACAGCCTACTCATCAAACATTATCTTTACACAACCTGTCAGCTTTCAGTTTGATGCTTCTTCCAGATGTTTCAAGCTCATGGAACATAAAACTTCTGTAAAACCTAAATTAAGACAGCAATATGTGACATAATAACTTTGGTAAATTATTTCTTGCTCATAGGATGGTTTCTGGAATCGTGAGGATTAGTCCTTCACACTGGACATCAAAGAGTCTGGCACAGACAGAGAAGATAAACTCTGACCCTTGTGAGCTTGTTCACGTCACTTCTACCCATTTAAATTCCAGTTAGGTTGGTCAGAAGCAACAGAGAAAAGCTTTAAATTGCATTATTAACAATAGCTTAAATCTTAGACTGCTGATTAAATCAATTTCTCTCAGATAAAATCATAATAGGCCTTGGCTGTATTTGTCTGACAGGAAACATGTCATTGGTGATGCTTTGTGTTGCCTTTAATGAGTGTGATTGTCATCTTCCAGCAGGGAGAGTACAAAAGGCACCTGCAGGTCTGGGTGAATGGAATCACTTATTGATCAAGTTGTCAGGCCTGTCAGGCATTTAGGACCAGCTGAATGAGTACATAAAATCAATGTGATCTTGTATTTATATGGAGGCTCCCCAGGTCAGCCAGCTGATTGAAAATTTTGACTAAATTAGATACACATGAAATATAATTTCCAAAATTGTCTAATTCACAGCAATCACGCTTAAAAACAATCAAGTTGTTGAATAGTATTGTGATTTTTTGAAGACACTTAGATTTCTTAGAAATTATTTTAGCCAGCTTTGTTTTGGGGTAGAACAGAAGCCTACATAATTATTTTTTTATCTCTACTTGAAAATTGTTTTTAAACTGTTATTTATTATTTATATTTAGTTTCTTCTCCCCATTTGCTGAGAGTCAGCTCCATTTTAGCACTGATCTTTGCTGCTGTTCAGCCATGCTCTCAAGTAGAGGCTGTTCTAGGAAGACAGTAAGCAGACAATTAGGGATGTGCCTCATCTTCCCTAAGAAAACTGCACAACAGCACGTGGGCTCTTCATGGTCCAAATCACCTTCCTGGGGCTGGAGCAAGGAGATGGGAAGGAGAGCAACTCCAGTGAGGAGGTGTAGCAGGAAGAACCCTCCACTACCTCCAACTCAGCCTGCTTTGGCAGCCAAGGTGGATTTTAGATTGATGAATGCACAGATGAGACCTGAGTCTGCAAAAGGATTGAGAGTTACTGGGAATGGAGTTAATAACATTAAAGTAGCAGTCCTGTCTCACAACCTTCTTTACATGACAATTAACATGGTCATTTTAGTCTCTGATGCAATGCATTTCCATTTCCAGTCTTTTGTTACTGCTATCTTTTCTGTTTTCCCTCTGTCACTCCACACCCACATTTTATGATTTGTTCGCTGGATTTCCATTCACATCCTACCCTTCCCTCACTCCATTATTCTCCCCAGGGAGCCACTTTCTCCATACTATTTTCCACATCTGTCTTCTTTCTTCATTTGTTTGTCTTATTTGCTGTCCCTAAACTCACAGGGAAATAAAACTAATTCAAGACTAAAAAATGGCTTATTCAATTTAAATGTTTTCTCTCTGTTGTTTTTGATACATGACATTTTTTTCTTTGCAGATGGATAGACTTCATGCTTGGACATGAAATGTATTATGAAGTTTGAAAGGCACAATTTTTTTTCTTTTATTAAATCTTCAAATTTTTATCACAGCATCAGTCGTCCCTGAAATTTTCCCATATAAACTTGCTTTACTGTTGAGCCTTTGGAATCAGATTAGTTCTCAGTTTCTTTCAGTAGGAGTTAATCAACAAAAATCTTGTCTATTTTATAGCTGTAATATCACAAGTACCACAATGACCAAGTTCATTATAAGTGAAAGTAATAACACAAAATTATAGCATCCATTCATATGTCAGAAAGAAATAACAAGAATACTGCTAGAAGAAATCTCTTTCCAGTCCACAAGTTCCTCCCCAGAAGTCTCCTCATCTGTGAACAGCTGAGGAGATCTTCAAGTTTCCACACACTTCAAAACCAGAACCCCTCAAATTCTGCCCTCTTTCACACAAGGACTTGGCTTCTTCTGTGATTCAGGGAGAAATCTCCATGGGTATTAGACTGAAGTTGTCCTAAGCCTTAGATGTCTGAATTTTAGAAGATAACACAGTACTTAAAAGCATGTTGTATGAATTCAGATGTCATTGTAAGTGTTGTTTGAAAGTTAGACTGGGTTGATAGGAATGTGGAGGATTTAAACTTTTCAAAGTAAATTTTGAGAGTTTGCAAAATATTCTTGGTGATGAAGAGGCCGTGACTGTTGAGTTCTTATCTGATGATTAATGAGAACTGTAAATTAAATATCTTAACTACATGTCTTTAATATGACAGGTGCATGAATGCACTGAGGGGGGAAGAGAAAGAATACTTGCATGAATTTATGGGTGACAGTTTAGAATCACTATGTTTCAAGTAACTTTATTCCATATTTACTAGAAAAAGTAATAGAGACTCAGCTGAATCTTGCACAAATATTATATTTCACAATATTAGTGAGAATTTTGCTTCTTTGGCAAAATAGCGAGATCTTGGATTTTAGGCTTTCTTGGCCCATACAAGAATTGGTACCTAACTTCAGATACATAAAGAGGTTCCTGATAAAATGTGTGCTGTCTAATGTCAGCACAAAGGAAAACACTTCTCATCTGTATCACTGATTTGCTGAAGCATAGCATGAGTGCTTTTCTTCCTTTTTCCCTACCCAGTGCTGCCATACCTTTAATATCCTCTTTCCCTGTATTTTCTGATTTACACTTGAGATTTTTTTTCAGGTGGTTTCTGTGATTTCTTACCTGCAATGAGACTTCTATAATCTTATTATTTTGATGCTGAATGTATACATAAATCCTAAGCAAAAGCATCTATAACTAAGGGAGAGAGACAGTCAAGGGGAGTGGAGATAGTTTAGATCAAGATATATTATGAGTTGTCAGTTTATTTCATCTTTGTTAGCACCTCAGAAAACCAAGCAACTGGAGTTGTACACAAGCAGAAAGTTCTTGCCTCCAAATCTGCTCTGCATTTACCCTCAGCTCTTTCCCTTTCCTCTCCCTCAGCCTACCTTTAAACATGATATTTCTGCCCACCAGGTTTCTTTTCAGTAGTTCCATTAAGTGGTGGGAGCACAAAAGGAGCAGAGCAGCCCTCTCTGCCCCAGTTGTACAAGCAGCACAAGGGTTACAAGGCAGAGCACAGAGGAGCATCCTGCTGGAAGCTCCTGCTTGCTCACACCTCTCACTCCTGAGGAAGAGAGCTGTAACTTGAGGAATGGCTCTGCTCTTTATTGCCTCTCAGTAGGCATCTGTAAATCCAACTCAGGAGACATCTTTCCCATTTTCATATGACCCAAACAGCTGGATCTGTTAATAGCCCAAACCAGTCCTAATCCTCTTTAAGTGACTGAATAAAATTGAGAAAATATTTTAATTTTTGTGTGCTATAAATAGACTGTAATTACCAGATACACAGATTAGGAACTTGTCCCCTGAAAGACTGCTATCAAATTCTTTAGTTAACAAGTTGGGGCTTTCGTACTAACACTGGGATCCTGATTGTAATAACTTTGAAATTATGGTGTTAAAAAGCTTTATCTTCCAACTGATTTGTGAACTATTTTGAACTTATTATAATTATTTCTCTAAGATTCCAGTAGTTATGTACAGGAATGAGAATTCATAGTTTAACAGGATGCGATATACAATTGGATATTTAAATTCTTCTGATTATAAAGACAGCTACAACGTAATGGAAAAATGGACTTCAGTAGGCACTGAAGTTTTTCATTTTTCTGTCACACAGATTGCAAATTCCTACATATTTTAAAATGTATGAATTGTGAAATGATCCAAGGAACTTTGAAACCACATCAATTATTTTGCATCTGGCATTGCATACCACCTGCATAATGAGAGAGCAGAGGGCTTGATGATTTTTGAAACTTGTTTTAGTGAATAGTCACATGAGCACATTGTATTGTTCACCAGACAAATGGAAAGCTATCACTGTCCCAGAATTCCAAAATTACTTTTATTGAATCTCGGCTTATATTTGGCTTTGTTTGTTTGCTTTGTCACTTTGGTATATTTTGATATATCAAAACCTGAGTATTTTTTCTAAAGAGCAACTTAAATTATATACAGCTAAATCCTTCTTTGTACATGCAGTTGGGCTGCCCTGGGGGATTGGAAGGCAGAATGTGATATATGCTGTCTGAAAGGGCACATTTTAATATGTGCAGTTTCTTTGTTTATCAGGTTTCAAAAAGACTCTGTGGCCAGAGTTAATTAATGCAAACCTTTGGCTCTTTTGTCATTCTTCAAATAGGTTTTTTTTTCATAAGAGCAGTGTTTCAATGTTTCTAAAAATCTGACACAGTATAGATGTGTTTAAGGGAAAAAAAAAAAATCAAGGGCCAGAGCTGGCATAGTGAAGTTAATGCTCCTATTGCCAAATGTTGATTCTCACACTGCAAATAACACAAAAATTCTTAGCAGCAGTGTCAAAATTCTGCATCACTATTTATACTTGAACATAGCTTAGAGAAAACTTTGTGTGTAACTTCATAATTCAAAAGTAAAAAATAAATACAAAGGCTACTTTAAGGTAAATTCATTACAGTGTTGATATCCTCTGCTCAATATTTTTTGTGGCCATTTATACCCCTGTGAGGCAGCTGTTACAATATGAAATCTTACAGACTTTTAACACCTGTGTAAAGGTGTACTAAGCCTTGTGTCAATGTAAATATTATGTGCAAGCCAGAAGACACTTGATCCTTAGCTTGTAAAACACAACCTCCACCTCCCTGAAATGAGATGAGTGTCCACAGATGAGACAACAGGAGACAATGGCTGAAAAGAATGACAGTGCTGCAATTGCCTTCTAAGAGGGAAAAGTAAGACCTTCTGTAGGTCTGCTAGAGCTACAATTGCCTGCCCTGAGGTCTTTTGTCTTGGGTGTTTTCCCAGAATATTTGTACTCCTAAAATCATAAAAATACTAATTTGTATTAAACAACATTACATGAGACAATAAACTTAACTTCCTCCGGCATCAGCTTCTGAAAAGATTTTGGCTCTCCAATGACTATTTCAGTGAAGGTGTACATGCAAATGTGAATTTTCACAAGGAGGTAAAAGCCAGCTCACAGAATCATATGAATTTAAAGGGTTCTCCAGAAGTCATCCACTGCAACCTTTGTCCTGAACAAATCCAGTAAGATCAGGTTACCCAGTGCAGGCTCTCCAAGGACAGAGTTTGTGCAACCCCTTTAGGCAAGATGCTCTGGTATTTGACAATCTTCCTGCTAGAAAATACACTTCTTACATTACATCAGAATTTCCCACATTCCATCTTTCTCATTGCCTTTCATCTCCATTGTGCATCTCCATCTCCTTTATGTTTTCTTAAAGGATGGCTGTAGATAGCAGCAAGATTCCCATTTTCTCATCTCTTCATAAGACTGACAAACTCCATTCCCTCAGCCTGTCCCCATATATCCTGTGCACCAGCCCCCATCTCCTGCTGATCTTTGCTGGACCACTCTCAGTGTAGAAATATCTACCTTAATTAGGGAGCCCCAGACTGGACACAGTATCCAGATGTACTATCCCAGGTGCCAAACAGAGGGGAAGGATCCCTTCCTTGGAGCTGCACCCTACACCCTTGCTAATGCAGCACATGGTGGGTGCCCCCTGGTGCAAGGGCTCACTGAGATCATGCTCAGCTTGTTGAATACAAGGATGTCCAGGCCTTTTTCTTCAGAACTTCTTTTCAGCCAGCCTGCTCCCAGCCTGTTCTGGTGCATGGGGGTATCCTTCCTATTCCTTCCTCTGTGCAGAACTTGACATTTGCCCATGCTGATTTTCATGAGGTTCCTGTCTGCTCATCTCTCTGAACTGGCAGGATCCCTTTGAATGCCAACCTGGTACTCTACCACATCCACCATTCCCCATGGTTGGTTAGCACCCAAAACTTGCTGAAAATCTGCTTTGGGATATCCGAAAATAATTTACAGAAGAAATCATCTGCAAGAGAGAGCAAGGTACACAATTTTTAGAGGCACATCTCCTCAACCTGGGCTGAACTCCAGCTACCCTTGAAGTGAATGTCAAAGCTGACTTGCAAGACACCTATTAGGGCTTATGAGTTGCACACATGTCCAAGGAGACTCTTACTTGAGCACAAGAAATGTTCTGCTGTAGCAAGTCTGACAGATAAAGGCAGTGGGATGTATTTCCAAAACCCATTCTCCATTGTTTTCTGTTCTTATATACAAGCAATATATGGATTTCTCAGTAGGAATAATTCTTCTGCTTCACTAATATCTGTTAATCTCCCAAATAGAAAGAGATTCTTTTTCCCTGGCCAGTTCTCTCTTTTTGTCCTCCTGCCAGGGTAACGTAGGTATAGTACAATAACTATAATTGAATCAAGTGAATGGGAAGTTCTACAAGATAGTCTGTATTTTAAAAGAGAGATCTACTTTGGATTTTCTTTACTTATCAGAAAGAATACTTTCTCTTTCTGTTAAAAAAAAAAAAAAAAAAAAAAAAAGGATAAAAGGANNTTCTTTTAAAAAAAAAAAATTTTTCTTTTTTTTAAAAAAAAAAAAAAAAAAAAAAAAAGGCTAAAAGGCTGCCTACTTTTTCATTTAAATTTTTCCAGCCAACTTATAAATATCGGAAACAGGGTGGTAAGAGAAGTACGGGCTGACCTTTAATGGAAAGCAGAAAAAATGGCTTATCTCTCATAATCAAAAAGATTTAAAAGCTCCTCAGATGCGTATGCAAGTGATTTATTTTTGATATGTACTAATGAGACATGAATTGAATACGTTTGAATTCATTGGAGTGACTGTTAATAATAGAATTTTTTGCTTTAGCACCTACAATAACAATTTAGTTAACATCTGATGCTAGCCAGTGTTTTGAGTAAGTAAATAAGTCACATCTTCTGAAACATGTAGATTTCCTAATAATTTTTCTTGCTACTACATTTGCTTTTTTCACTTGCATGTGATGCCTTTTGATGACCTTATTCTCTTCTCAGTGTTATATTTTTCATTGGTTTAAGAACCAATGAAACCATTTAAGAACCATTTTTATTGACAAGAAATGAAAAATCAGTGAAGTGAACCCTTTGAGTTCAAGATACATGATTCAGATAAAATAGAAGAACTTCCCCAGGAATAGGGATTTAGTTTGGGGGGGTTTGAATAGGATTCATCTATATTTTGGAGGACAGTTTGTGCAGATTAACATATCTGTGCTATTCTTGACAGAGTTTTGGTGATTTATGTCAAATGAAACAACTCTTGCACTGTGTAAACTGATACACCGAAATCACAGCACTCTATTGTCATCTGGCTGGCTCTGGGAAGAGATTTCAGATGAGATATGTTAGAAAGGGTTAGAAAGGGTTTCAACTCTAAGCTGTCTTTATCTGTCGACCCCTTCTTCTGTCCCTGGTCCTACACTCTCCTTTTCATAATCAATGGAGACAAGCATTACAGAAAACAAGAATATTTCAGAGGGGGATTCATCTGGCTTAGATGCATAATTTAGGATATAATTATTTTCACCCTAAACATGTCTGTTTGAAGTAGATAGTCTTTAAGGTCTCTTCCAACCCAAATCATTCTGATTTTTTATGGTTCTATAATATGATACAATTTACCCTCATAACTGTAAAAGAAATTTAGATTATTAGTTTACACATAGATTGATGTAATCCATCTATGCTTAATCTGGAAATTTTCAAATTTTGCTTTAGGTGCCTCTAACTTATTTACAGCATAAACTTATGACAATTATATTCAACTAAATGTTGACAATCAAATTTTCAGTGGTATTTCAATCCATCCAAATAGTGCTGGATGCCCATTGTGATGTCCAGGCACATAATTAAAGGTGAATTAACATGTAACTTTCTGAGATGCTCTTGAAAGAACTATGACATGCCTGATATATCACACATTAACAAAATACATTTGAAAAGAAATGGAACTTATGGACCCATAAGTTTCTCATTTATTTTTAAAAATAAAACGCGCCTGATACAAATTTTTATTCTAATTTGTCGTATTTCTCTTTCTTTTCATTTAAACATTTTAAATAATATCTATCACTAAAATACAGTAAAAGAGACATGAAGACAGTGGCTGTCAATAGTTAGGTACATAAACTTTTTTGGCAGCTAACTACAGAATGAAATAGAATAACAAAAGTATTCTTCCTTAGTTTCAACCAGTCTCACAGCCCAGTACGAAGGGTACAAGATGTGTGCAATGTCAACAATTCTGTAACATGATAGAGTAGTCCAACATTCAGTGTTAAATCTGGCATTCATTTAGTGTTCAAAATTAAATATAACTCATTTCCTGTCATTGACTTATCATTAACATCAATAATTTCAATAATAACTTCTGGTAAGCCTTAATTCAGTATTTATTAAAACAAATGTACTGAGTTGATATTATGAGATATCATGCTGAGACAGATTTGATTTCTGCAAAATCCTTTAAACTAGTAAAACCATTATATATAATTATTAAGTATAATCATTATAATAGAGACAACCCTCTTGTCTGTCTAAGACAACCCTCTTGGCTGTCTAAGACTCTTTAAAATGACCTACTGAAAAAAACTTTAAATTGGATGCCCTCATCTTTCAAAATGGACAGGAACAATTTTCTGTTTCCCAAGTTAAATATTCTTTCCTTTACTCTGTAATAAGCATTCAGAGAAATTTTTCTTATGTAGGGCTATTCATTTATTTCTGGTGTGTGTGGAGAGATGACCTGTGGCTTTTAAATGTGAATTACTTTGCACCCTGAAATTCATTTTAAAAGTTAAATACATTCAACTATTTTTAAAAATTCCTTTATTTAAATTGTTCTCATATAGGAAAAATCTATATAACTGGATTGGCATCTGAAATATTCTGCAATTCACAGCAGCAATGGTTTTTTACAAGAAATATAAGTGGCTATTTCTTGGTTGAGAAGATAAGCAGAAGAAGTATTAAAAAGGCAGAACTGCTGGTATGATTCCTGGCAGCAGGTGCAATTTGCTGTGATTGCAGACATTACAGTCATTTCAAAGCCAGGCCAAATTTTACTCTGCATTATACTCAATGAACACAAGGAGCTCCTTACCTTGATCCTTCCTAGACGTTTCTGTTCTTTTGGCTTAGAAAATTTTCCAGACAGCTGGTTTTTGAATTGTGAAGAAAAAATTAGGAAAGGCAAAAGAAAAAAACAAAATAGCAAGTGTAGTATTGGTATTTTTTTTTTCTACCGATTGCTATCTCTTCCCCTTCCTCTTTTCATGGCTCTGCCTGCCTTTACTGGAAGTGTCACTCAGAAGCGATGAACTTGTTTGAACTCTGATGAAAACTTGCCATCTTCTGAAGCATTTTCTCTGGACAAGTCTCCCACTAAGAGCAGAGCCACTTGAGCCTTGTGAGTGGGGCTCTTAACATGGCCTAATGAAAAGCCATTGAGGCTTAGAATAGACTTTGCCTCCTGCGTCATCGTGGTAATTGGGCTGTGGCAGTCATCATGCTGCAGATCTCTCAGTACAGTGCAAATGTGATTGCTGAAAGCTTTTGAATCAGAAATACTTTGAGTTGCTTGGAAATACTTGGTCTTATAATTCCTGTGCTCCAGGGGATTTGAAACAGAGGGTTGATCTCACTCCACTAAAGAAAGAAAGACGTTCTTTGACATTCTCCCCCATATTTGAAACCTGTGGAAGAAAAACCTCTCATGGTGTTGTGTTATTTCAGTATCCTACACTGTGGAAGAGTAAAAGAGTTTTTAATTTCTTTTTCCTTTAAAAGAGATTGTCAGTTGCAACTTCAGACTCAAATGTTAGACTGTTAGATGAAGTTACAAAGGCAGTTCTACCAATGCAATTTTAAGTGCATACATACATATATACATTATATAAATCTACCCTACATGTGTGAATATACTTGCCTTTGTAATCGGTGGGACTTTTAATTCAAGGTAAAATAAACATAGCTACGTTTTTAAAAACTGATTAGGATTAGAAATATTTTTCTATCAGAGGTTTAAGAATAAATATAAGATTTATTGTAATGAAGAAAATCAGAAGCATTAAAAAATTACTTTAAATGTATTGTTAATGGTTTATCCAGAGAATTGAAAACTGGTCTCCTAGAGAAATCTCTTGAGCATTTTTCTGGCTTATTTTTGGTATGGTCTCTCTCCCTGTCCCTCTGCCCTCTCCCTGTTCCCTTCCTCCCCTCCCTCCCTTCTTTGCTGGGCCATACTGGATTCAGGAATAAAATTCTTTTGAATCTAACATGTATTGAAAGTTCAAATTTTTATTCTTAGCCATCTTCTAATTATAAATGCTTTATCACAACTATAATAAGTATATTTTAAATATGATAAAGCCTTATTCTGGCTATGGTTTTATTCATTTTAAAAGGAAGAGTTAAGCAGTTGGAAACAGAAATTACCCATTATCAGCAACACCATTATAGGATTGAATTTCTAAACACCTTGAACTGCTTTCCTGAATTAACCACAGGTCATCTTTTTGCTTAACCACAAATTTGTTACTCTGGTCTCATATGGGTATATAAGGTCTTGTTCAATTATGACTTAGACAAGTCCTCACTGAAACAAGCAGCTACAGCAGTTTGATATTTTGCTTCCCATGAACCAGAGAATAACACCTCATTAACTTTGGCAAGAGAAAAGAAGTATGAACCTTCCTTATGTGTTTTAGCATGAAGCCTAGAACTTAGCTTCAACTATGGTCCTTTGGCCTTTTAGTTTACTGGTCATTACACTGAAATATCTAAAGTGTGTTCAGACTCTGCTACCCACAGCCAGAGGCAGGGATCTGGGGGGAAAATCCCTTAAATTGCTACAGCCATTTGTGAAGCAAAAGTATGCCCAATGCCTACACCAGAGCACACATCCCTGCACTTATGCAGACAGTATAAATTGTCTTCTTTTCTTTTCCTCTCCCCTGTCCTGTTTGAACACAGAGGAGCAGCTTGCATTCATCCCTTTCTGCTTGGCCCAATGGAAGACAGAATGGCCATGAAATTTTGTAATTCTCTGCCATGGTCCATAGATGTAGTGGAAACTGTTCATACCTTCTTCTAACATCCTTCCAAAGCCACAGAGCAAACAAGGGCCCACAGTGAAGATTCTGTGCGTCAGTTAGAGAATCCAGCTTTAATAACTGTAAAGCTTTCCATGCATAAATGCTGCCAAACAGAATAAAATATTAATGTGTGTTCCTGTGAATAATCCAGAAATGTCATCCTGTAACCTAAGAAAGTGGCTTCTGTAGTTTCCTGGCCTTCTGTAGCATCAGAACATTTGCTGTGCTACAAAGATCGAAGTGCTGCTTTGGGGTCTCTAACCCCAGGTTTTCTGCCTCCCAGCACAAACCTTGCAGGGTACATGGCTATGAAAAATATCACTGTGATGAAATTCCCTTATTACATAGTCACTGCTGATGTAATATGATCTCTAAAAAATAACTAGAGTATATTATCTATGACTTCTGAAGTTGAAAGTTTTTCTGGGATGTGTTTAGTGCCCATGATGCTACCATGTTCAGCCCAAGAAAGACTGTAAAATCAGAATTTTTCAAAGTCTTCCTGAGATATTTTAGAAGCACTTGATATCAAAAAGTGATGTTACCCAGCTTTAGAGCACAAGTTTCCTTTCAGGTGACTCAGGTTGAAACACACAGCCACAGGCCACTCTTGCTGGTGGTGTCTCAGTCAAAACACAGCTGTCCTGCTTGAAGCCCGTACCAAAGAGGTCAAAACTACCCTTCATTTTAGGTGGTGGAGGCAGTGTGAGAGTTAAAGCTTCTCCCTGTCCCAATGTAATAATGAAACAAAGAAATATTGATTTTGGTTATTACAGCTTTCATGTATGTGGAATGCAGCATCACCTGTTATACCACATACTGCCACATAACAAAGTGTCACCAAGACTATTCACGGTCTTTTAAGTAAAAATCAGTATTCAAAGTTCTCTGTTTCTTTGGAAAATGTGTATTGCCTCTGACTTGTCAAATGTTGTCAAAGTTCCTCTGCCTCTGAGTTAGCAGCTAGCAACCTTAGAAAAAAAGCTTCTCTCCTGCAGTGCAAGGACATAAGTGGAGTGAGATCATATCTCCTCCCTGAGAACATTTAATGGTGGGTGAAAAAGAAAGGGAGAGAAAGCAGAGAGAAGACTTTAGACCAGTTGTAACTTTAGGCTAAGCCTACCCTTCCCTTCCCTTCCCTTCCCTTACCTTCCCTTCCCTTCTTCTCTTTTCCTTTGTTTGTCCCACAGGTTTGCAGTCCCTATAAAGAGCAAGGGACATTCTGAAGCTGCTCTGTTTGCAAAGCAGCTGCCATCATACTTCTTCTTCTTTATGCAAGAAAATACATTTTCTCTTTCTTTGTTGGTGTTGTTCCCATGACTGAATGAATATTCTCTGCAGAAGTGAGGAAGGAAGGTCAGTAGCTAACGCTGATCAGGAATTTTCCAAAAGAACTTGGAAGTCTTTCTCAGTTCATCAACAAAAGGCCAACGGAAATTAGAAAGTTCCAAAATCTGCCTCATTTCCTGCCAGCTCACCTTCCTTGCTGTTCATCATCCATTTGTCTGGCTGTCAGGGAATCAAGTGTTTGGTAGCTGTGTCTATCCAGCATGAGGGTTCTCAGATCTGAATAAGTCTAGTGCAAGAAATAATTCCAGTTTTCCACCATACCTCAAAAGGATTTTTTTTAAACCAGGCTGTCTTGTTTTTTCAGGATTTAAAGTTCCCTTACTGTTAAACTATAGTCTCATCTACGAATTCACTATTATTCAAGATTTAAAGTAAGCCCCTAATTTCACTACCTTTTCGTTTCCCAAATACTGCCTTTTACTACACACACGCAAAAAAAAAAAAAAAAAAAAAAAAAAAAAAAAAAGGAAATATAGCATTTATCTTTTTCTTTTTCCCATGCTCCTCAGTGTCAGTGAGAGCAATTGGAAGCCCCCTTCCACCCCCAGATTCTCAGCAGGTAGTTGCACCAACCATTAGGTGCACACATGTGCTGTGCCCATGATGTGCATTCTAAATATGTTTAAAATTTTGTTAATAGGAACTCACACAAAGCGATTGCATTCCTATGTTTATTTAGTAATGGAAAAATGGGGTCAATTCCATTTCCAGAGCACTCAAAGTTTGAAGACTTTGTTTGTAAAAAAATCTTTATTTTACACCAATAAGGTAACAAGATATTTAGGGTTGTATTGACTATTTATATCTGTTTATTTCATGAATATTGTGAACAGTATGGGTTCATCACTTGCATATGAAGCCAGAGATGAGTTTATTTTTAAAATATATTTAATACTCTAGAGATAGATCAAAGAAAAATCTTCTTTCAAACTATCTGGTTTTGGTATTTTGTTATGCTTCAAAACCTTCTCAAAAAAGGGTCATTTTATGTTAAAAATTGAACAAAAATTTGTACAAGATCTGGAAATATTTAAACATTAATCTGCATTTCTAATGTATGTTAAACAGTCTTCAGATATTCAGACTGCCTTGCTTCTAGGATATCCACTCTCAACAAAATAAAATATGACCAGATGCCCTGCAAAATACATACATTTTAGTAGTAAATAAACAAGTTCCCAATAGTTCTCTTGCAGACAGCAAGGGAACTAATTTCCAGCTGCTTGTTTTCTTATAACAGCTGAATAAATACATTCCTGGTATTATAATACCTTCAGCAAGAAAATGATTACACAGTAACTCAAGACCCTGATATACTCCTCCTGCTGTTGTT
Organism: Urocynchramus pylzowi; assembly: GCA_013397555.1. Classification (NCBI taxonomy): domain Eukaryota; kingdom Metazoa; phylum Chordata; class Aves; order Passeriformes; family Fringillidae; genus Urocynchramus; species Urocynchramus pylzowi. The sequence goes on from VZRH01008197.1 coordinate 501,270, forward strand.
TATCTGAAGGCAGGTGGGATATGGCTCAGGTATGTCTCAAGAATTTAATAAGATTCTGTAGATGGGGGATCTAAGCCAAGAAAAAGCTCTCTCATGGGAAGATGTAATTGGGATATTTCTCTTTCATTATTATATTATGGGTGTATTATAGGTGACTAATTTAATGTGACTGAACTGAAAACATAAAATTAAATTCAATAAATATAGCTTATAGAAAATAACAAAACCTTAAAAGATGGTCTTTTGTGACATTGTTGTGATCTCTAAGGGGATCATTCTTCCTAGAAATAAACTTATTGTTATTCTGTTTCATGGGCTTTGGACTTTCAACTTGCTGTATTTTCAAAAAGCATCATTATCTTTACTCCTTAATAGCTCTATAATCAGTCCTACTATTAATGTTGCAGTATTAGACTTCATTTTCTCAGCAAAATAATGAGGAATATAATTGCTTGTCTTTGCAGGAATTCTGTGTATTGAGACTGCTCTCCACAACTGCATGTAATAGTACAGGTGTGCAAAGTTCACAGTGCAAATTTTAGTGCTGCTTTTATAATGCAGCTGCCTAGATTTACACTTCATTCTTCAGAGGCATTACATGTACAGTCAAGTCCTTCTAGCCACTGAAAACACAGCACTGGTAATTCTGCTGTACCTCAACTATGACGGCCTCGTTGAAATCAATAAAGCTCTAGTAATGGGGAGTCTTTTGCCCTTCACTTGACCAAGATCTAGGGTTTTCTTGAAAAGCCATTTTCTGTAGAGGTCATGTCAGAAGGTAAAGGGAAATTTCTTAACCACTTATGTAGATATCTGTGTTACTGAATTTCTTTTCTTGTTTTATTATGCCCACAGTGTGTGACAGCCAGAAGTGAAAACCCCCTGATAAATAAGTGTTACCAAGCTCTGATGAGTCACATTTTCTTCTCACACTTTGAGTGTGGGAGTACACCTGATGGCAAGTGCTCTGTTCATGCTGGGAACTGTAAAGCATGGCCAGACTCTGGGGACACACTCTTGCACAAGTCACTCAACAAAGAGCAGATGCCTAGAGACTTTCTAACCCATAGTGTTACATTAACAGTCCTTGCACAGGACCTTCTTTCAGACATTTCTGGATTTCTTATTGTGGCTTGCTTTTCACATCTTTCTTAACATTTCCTATAAAGAATTACTGTGACCCTCCAGCCATTTGTAGCACTGAGTCTGACTTGAGTAAATGCTCCTGACCAGGGCTCAGTGAAATCAGTCTTGGTGAGACTTAAAGGTGGATCCATCCCTCAGAGATCTAATGGTAGGATACTTAAATTTTAAGTTGAGAAGTAAGAAGCAACACCAGATGGTAATGTAACTAACCCTAATGTGCATGTCTGTAAACTGGGGGAGATGACCTTCAATAAATATCTGTTTCTGTCCATTGACCAGAGAGAAAGACAAGGTTTAGGCTTAGGCAGTTGATTGAGAGATGGTTAATGTTAAGTGAAATGAATCACAATAGTGGTGGTTACAGCTAGATCACCTAGTTTTATAGGTCATTGCCTAAAAAGCCAGCACCTGCCCTCAGCACAGTGAGTCAGCCAGCCTAAGATAGGAATGGGGAAGCTAGTCATCCTATATATAGATGTATATGCAGGCAGAGTGTGAAAACTCAGTACCTCTGAAGAATGATTCATGGGACTAAGTGCATTTCCATGCCTCCATTAATCACGGGTCTTAAATGCTTCTATAGGGGTGCCCCAAGCCAACCAGTGTGACAATCTAGATTATGGTGCCCAGATCAATATTTTGAGCCTTCTTTTGAAGAAAAGCCATAATTTTGGATAGTCATTTCTCAAAAGGAAATGAGAACATTAAGTTCTAGTCTTTTTCACTTTGAGCAAGTTTAGGCACTCAAGTCTTGTGCCATAGTCCCTCAACTGTCAACACAAATGCTGTGTTCTTGTCAGAAAGTGACAGAACCATGCACCTCTTTCTCATTTGCTTTATCTCCTGCCTGAAAAAAAAATACACTTCAAGAGGAATGTTAGATGGTAGTGTAGTCTCAGTTTGCTCCACAAATTTTCCATTTAGAACAAAGGACTTTAGAACTGTTGGGACTAAAAAAGGTTTATATTTCTTAATTTGTTAAAGTTTGGTAAGTGATCCAAACCACTCATTGAGGCATGGACTGTACTTGGCTCATAAGTCTTGGGTTTCAAGAACAACTTCCATGAAACATTAAATAAAGACTTCAGACTGTGCTTTCTTCTCAAAATGGTTGATTTGCAAGAATGTTTGCAAGAATATTCTTATACCACCTCACAGATTATAAAAATGGACTGATAAAAATGAATTAAGAAATCTGATATCTATCTGATAAGACAGATAGATATCAGATTAGATGTCTAATCTGTTCTGATATCTATCTTTTCTTAGGGACAGATGATAGTGCCAGGCAAACAGTACTTCAGAGGATTTGGCCCATAACATAAGGAAACTCTTGGTTCCTAATTCTGCTTCATATCTTCTGTTGGACACAAGGGGATAAGGTAAATAGAAATGTCAAGGCCATTCAGAAACTTTATATGCCAGCAAAACAGACAGTAATGCAGCTCTACATACACATTTAAAACTAGACTTCCTGTATCTTAGGTATAGCATAGCACATGGTGAATCCATTCTCAGACAGACAAGCCTTAAAAAAAAAATCACCTCATTTAATTAGTTATTAGAAGTGAATGACTGAAAAATAATGGACCTGTAACAAGCATAGATGACAATTGACATGTTCAGCATTACTAGAATAGGCAGATTATGCAAGATTTATGAAAAAAGGTGAACTCTGAAATGTCTGAGTGGCATATCACCTTCCTATAACTTATTCTCATGCATGCAAATGTGTCTTTCACACAGCAAGCTAATGGGTGGCATCAGTTTCCCCTTAAATAACTTGATGATCTTGAACACAAGAGTTCACCTGCCACAGTGTGAATATAAAGTAAACAAGGTCAGGATGGAAATTATGAATCATTGGTTCCATCATTTGCAAGCCAACTCAAGTTGAAAACCAAATGCATTTAACATTGACTCAGACTGGAGCTTCCTGACTCTGTATGTACATGCAGCGAGAGGAAATCCTATTTAAAAGTAAACCTTCTAAAAAGCAGATTAGTCTCAGCAAGATTTCCTGTGACAAAAAGGTGGAAGTAGATCTCTCAATTTATTTTTTACATTTTTTTTTTTTTGTAGAAGGACTGCATGAAAGACAAGAGGTGATTTCATATGTAACAGCTGAATTGTTCATTGGGCTTCATGTTTTATTCGTGTTCAGGTGGGTGAATGGAAATTGTGTCTCAGAACAACAAAANGTAGAAGGACTGCGTGAAAGACAAGAGGTGATTTCATATGTAACAGCTGAATTGTTCATTGGGCTTCATGTTTTATTCGTGTTCAGGTGGGTGAATGGAAATTGTGTCTCAGAACAACAAAAGGGGTGTAATTTTTAAGTGACTCTTCACATTCAAGGAGCAAAATTTTAGGTACATTTCTTGATTACCTAGAATAACAAATGTAGCAGGGCACTTTTCAACAGGAAATCTTCCTCTTACTGAAAGCTGTCTATAGGTAACAATATCAAGTTCTAACACCTTTTATGTTAACCCTTTGATTCAATCTTACTCTGTTTGGAAGCAATGATATGAATGCAAGACAAAATAGTTAAAATAATAAAATGGAGATTAAAAGATAAAAGGACCTCTGCTAAAATATTTGGGTCAAACCCAGCATGTCTTGTATTCAGTAGAAAGGGTATTATTGCAGTATTGCATAATAGATCTGTAAATTTGCAAGGAATTATTGCCCAAATCCTGAGAGCACTTGCATCCACCAGCAACTTCCCTTGTTTGAGCAGTCCTTTTCAGATAAATAATCATATTTATATTTGTAGGATCTAGGTCAGAATTCATAGCTGCCTGGTGTATCTGTGGCTCTCCAGGGCTGTCAGTGTAACTCAGCAAGCATAAAAAATGTTTGACATATTCAGGTGTAATTTTGGTTGTTTTTTTTTAACAGGGACCTGTTTAAATCACTAAATATGTCCTGTATGTGTTTAATCTGTTGCAGTTAGTAGATAGATATGTCCAATGTTTCCCAATGAATTAGAAGTACAAATGTTATTGCCTTTCACTACAATATAGATGCCAACAAATCTAAATTTCTTTCGAAACAGGTTTTCACTGTCCTAAATTACTGAGGGTAAGATTCATCACTGTATGTCTTCTTACTTTAGCCACATACAATTTAAGCAAAACATCTGAGACAGTTGTCTGGGTTCCCTTTATCATCTACAGGGAGAGACAAGCAATCTCCAAAGAGCAATGCCTCCCTCTTGTTTTAGATATCTATTTTAGGATGAGCTAAATCACACACTAGAGGTGCTTGTCTCTCCATTGATGATAAAAAGAGTCTAGAGAGTTACCTTAGATGTCTAACTGTTAGACAGCAAGAGACAGACAAGGGAGACACTGCCTTAAACACACAGGAACACCACATCTATGTTTTAAACTCTTTTACTTACTACCAAATGGTGCCATTGCAAAGAAACATCCAAAAACATCAGCCAGATGCTGAATTTGGTAGATAGTTGTTCATCTATTAAAAGAGTAAACAAACAAATAAACAAGGAAAAAAACCAAACAACCAAACAGGAAAAGCCCTCACCTCTAAGGTTTTGAGTTTTGAAAGAGGATGGTTTTGAGCCAGTCTGATGCTACCATGCAAAAATAACTAGTTCCTAAGATGTATTGAGAAATAAAGCATCAAAAGAATGTAGGAAGCATTAATGCTGTTGTGCAAGAGATCAAGATGATTCTGTTCATCTGTGTGCCCGAAGGATGAATGCAGACTGGAACAGACTTAGTGAGAGCCTGCCAGGCTAATAACGGAGTTTAGAGTAAGAAAACAAAAGTTGAGTGGAGCTGGGTTTGTTTTATGGGGGCAAGAAGGGTTTCCAAAGAGCTATTTTAAGCTGAAGAAGAATGCTGGCATTCCAATACCCTAGTATAAGTTGTGCAGGAATAAATTGCTCTGGAAATTGAAACAGAACAGTGATGTTTAAAACAGTCTTCCAACCAAAATAGAGGCGGAAATCTTAGCTCCTTGTTTAGGTGAAATCTGGAGCTTTAATGCGTGGGATAATCAGACATGATGCCTACAAAGCTGAGGATCTGACTCCATGTCCTCACACACTCAAATATCCAGAAGTTTTTGGTACCAAATCCCACAGACAGCTCCAAGGAAAGAATACAACGAGAAGACCCTTCCTAACCATCTGTTTCCAGTGAAGGCTTTCAGACAAAAACAAGATAAAGAAAAAATGTTATTACCTATCAGACTTAATTTCCCTACTGAAGGTAAAAGGTTCATGTTTAGCCCCAAAAACATTGGAAAAGTAGTATGACATCAAAGAACTGAGATCCTGAAGGAACATTATTTAACTCCCACTTTGAAGATGAAGGGTGCTACCTTTATGAATTTACTGTTTTGCATGGGTGCTTGTGGTAGCAGGGCTTGAGTGTCATCACACACATTGTCTCTTCAGGCCTGAGCTCCCAGTTATTGCATCAACAGAATTGAGTGTGACCAGACTCCATACCAGAATGATAGCTGGGACATTTTTTGCTACACATGTGAGAAGTCATGACCTAGGAGTGACCTTCTAAACACATCTTAGGTTACTAACCTCTCGTAGGCTCATTATGAATGGGATCAGAACAGTCTGTTCACTCACATACCTCCAGCAGTTGTGCGTGCATGTTGCAGTGTTGAACCTAAACAAAAGTTTGTATTACCATATATTGAAATATGGCCATGTGCCCATGACTGAAAGCATTCAGTCATTAATCTCCTGGATCTCCAATAATTGTGTAACTAGTTCAGGGACTTTCTTCTTTTACTGCCTGTGAACTCTCATTTGACAACATAAGCAAAAAATGCTCTGAAAAAAGGAAAAGCCATCTTGTCACCACACTCCAGAAACATCCTGAAAAAAAAAGGACAGGAGCAATGCAGTTAATTTTGTTTATTTTACCCACAGAGTTTTTTCATAACCCTGAGCAAATACTGCTGTGTCATAGCCAAGAGTACTTCATATGTCAAATATATCCAGAAGTCTGAACATGGTTAAAAGGTGAAATTGCCAGTAGGGTTCAATGATCAGCAATAACTTCAATCCGATTTCTTGTTTACTGTGTCTACCATGGGAGGATGTGCCTAAGATAACTATTTTTGAGGACTTTTCCTTGACTGGACAACAATTAGTTACACACAGAAGCCTGAAGGCTTTTAATTTTCTTGAATATTGCCAGATTTATACTAACACAGATAACAATGCAAGGGCCCAGGTCACAGCTACTCCCCTGAGAGGAAGCCACCTCTACATGCCTCAGCAAACTGTTCAGATACTTGTCAGGCTTTGACTAATATTTCAGAGGTACTCTAGAATCCTACATCACTTTGTCCCTTCAGGGAAGCAGCAGTCAGGCTGACTGGCTGGGAAAGCAGGTGTACTCCAATCTAACATGTTGACATCTAAGCACAGAAGCTGAACCAATTTAAATTCATCTGTTAAAACTTTGCAGCCTATTTAGTAGCAACGAAAGAATGGGGTTTTTTTATAGAGATATCCATACAGTTTATTCTTTTTGATGGGATGAGAAATATTTTTATATCAGCATCATTTTGTCATAACAGCATCTTAATAGACATACTAGACACTATTAACACAGAGTACTTTTGGTCAGTAAGGTTCTAGCAACACAGTATTTATAAACAGAACAAAAGAGAAAGAAAAAGTAATTAGTCCTTTCCTTGGAGTATTCATATACCTACAACAGATGTGTGATCAACAGGGATCAAAGGCTCTAGGTGGCTGAAATAAGGCTTGCATTGCAGATTCACAGCAGTGCAGTGGATTAAACAGAGGTCCTCCAACAGAATATGTAGATATGAAGCTAAAGTTAAAGCTTCACCTTCAGCGCTGTACTGGATGTGATTTAGTGCAGATCTATGGCTGATTTCAGCTTAATTTTCTAAGGAAACAAAAATATTCAGTTCCCTTTTCAGCTATGAGTTCACCACTCTCCTGGAGCCAAAATATTTTCTTACTGTGGATCCAGGATAGCCACAGCCCTGACAGTTTTTTCCCCATTCAGATTTAAGGGAAGAAGTTATTACAACAGTGAAGGGTTTAGCAGGAGCCAAAGGAGCCAAAGGTAACCTTTTGAGAACAGGGGACACTAAATTAGGAGCCCTGGGTTCACTCTTTATCCTTCCTTGTTCATCTGAAGAAAATGAACTAATGAATTTTTCCAAAACTTTGATGACTTTTTTTGTTTGCTTAGCCTTGGATAGCCTACACTTACTCTCTTCCTTGAATTTTCTGGCAGAGATGGATTAGGTATTTTTAAATATAAACACTAGAGAGAGATAGGTTGGATGAGTTTACATGCCTAGTGGAAAAACTTCCACTGAAGTAAACAAGTGGGGTTTGCTCTAAGGTGGTTTTGGAGATAAACTATACAAGGAGGAGACCTTGGAATGTAGTACATGCAGCTACTCCTGCTGCATAAAAAAAAAATATTTTTTTATAAAAATATAGCAAGATGTTTTCCCCAGGAGAAAATCTTGTTATTAAATAATAATCTTGTTATTAAAAGTCAGGCCACATAAAGCAGAAAACAATTACATTATGTTGATTATTTCTCATGTTAAGTAGGTTAGGGCATCAAGTACAGAATCATGTCTGCAAAAGCCATGAAACTATACCTTGAGACCTTGTAGGAATTGCCATGTTAGCTGTGTCCTGTCAGCAAGGTTTTAATAACAAGGAAGATAATAAATGCTGCTTATCTAATGTTTTTCATCTGTATGGCTTGAAGTATGTTTCAAAGAACATATTATTATCCCACTCTTGTAAATTGACTATCTGAATCATTAGAGAGATCAATTACTTTACAGTCATTTGCAGAAGGGGTTTTGCAAATGGTCACAAAAACTATTGCTAAGATTTTGGTAAGTTTAAGAAAATGTGGTTTTTTTGAATAATCTGTATTTTTCAATTAGTCATTTGCAGAAACTACTTGATATATGTTGCTGTTCCTTTGCTGAAGGAAAGCAGATTGTCAGGCTATGGTCTATCAGATTTTTGCTATGGAAAAATTAATTACATAAAACTAAGGGAATTTAGAAAATTCACAATGAATTCTGGAACATTATTCATACTATACAGTCTATTACTTTGATGACACAACTACATCCAATGAAATCACTGGCACCTGAAAAGTAATGAGTATCACTCTGTGTCATTAAATTTAAAGAATGCATTTTGATTTCAAACATTAACTATTAAGACAAAACAAGCAGCAATTCCCAGTCTAGAAACATGAGGTAAGGTAGTAATTCATATGTTCTGTTGATGAGGAGCAGCTTTCCCCTCTCAGTTATGATCTCTGTCTCTTGATTTCAGCTCATTTTGTGTTGCAGTCTTCCTCCTCCTCCTTCCTGCAAATCCCTTGTGCAAAACCGGCTCTCGGGCTGTACAGGAGTTTTTTATTTTCTGTGTGAATGGTGGTTTTTCCCCAGAAAATAAAAGTGTGAAATGTTGTCCATCAAAATTTAAGAGTCAAAATTTGTGGCAGTGCCTGAAAACATTTAAGGTGAGAATTAACTAAGACACATCTAAAATTTAGAAATTTAATTAAGCTGGTTGAATAGGGTCTTTGTACAGTACAATGAGGGAGAGACACTTCAAGTAAGTAGCCTAAAATAAATATATATGATACATGGGATGTCCTCTTTATACTTCTATCTTATAGAAAACTGGATGCATTCAACTTTACTCTAAGTGCAGCAGCACTGCCATCTGCTCAGTGAGCCAGATACCAAACAAGTTTCTGAAGGAACCCAGAGCTACAAACTCTGTAGGTGATAATAATGGGATGGGATGGAGCAAGCAGCATCCAAGAGAGGCAGCTCAGCATCCTTGTGAGAGAGATACATGGTCGTTAATCACTGCTTGCTGGGAAGAATGAAGAATAATAGGTTTTGTAAACTCAAGAATACAGCTGAAAACTGGATGGCAACTGTCAGAGGAGTCATTCTCTGGACTAGTTTCTCAGTAGAACTAGGGAGTGGAGATCAGTCTTTTTTTATTTTCTGGTGAAATTTGATCAGTTTTAGTGTTAATAGTGAACATAGCTTAGGAGCTGTAGAAAGCCCTGTTACTACAGATGCCTAGGATAGAAATCAACAGAAGTCACATGGACAGTAAATGCTGCAACATTTCATTGGAGTAAAAATAAATCTGCAACAATAAGTTTGGTAAGTGCTTACAGCAATTGCAACATTTTTCCATAAAGAGATACCACATGGAATTATGCAAATTATAGTCTTCAAGATGTTAAACAGGATTCAGCTGACTCCCCTGGAGATACTTTCACTTCACTAGTGAGAAAGCAGTTGCCTGTTGAGTATATATTGGGATTTGAGGAATTTTTCACAACAATGCATATAAGAAAAGGTTTATAAAAAAAGGAGTACAAACCAGTCTCCTTGGGCAATGGCAAAATGAAGTAATCTGGAAGATTTGAGTATGTTGTCATCAATAGTGATGACAATAATAACATTTTTATCAATAGAGGTGAGAAAACCAATGTATTGCAAATTTTTCTCTTTTTTAAAAATTTATTAAACTAGGGGAGAAATAAGGTGAGGAAAGTACTTTTTTGTTCTCATGTTTAGGCTAAAACCAACAGAAATTTCTTGGAAAGAAAAAGTGTGTTTTTCTTAGCAATGTTATAGCAAGCATGTTTTGAGTGATCACAATTTTTAAATACTTGACTACAAGTTGTAAGGACACAGTGGGATTAAGCATTGAGATGTGGCAAAACACTTGGGGATTTTGGGAACAAGGTGACTTAGCTCCAGAGACAGTGATACGAAAAGGTCTGCAGCAGGTCAAAGAACTACACCAAAAATCCCTACACATACCTTCTTGTCATTTACAGAAAACTAATTATACCCTGTTTGGGAAGTGAAGGGTGTGGAGCACAGGCATCACAATTTCTAAAAGTTTTAGAACATGATTTTCTGCATAAATTGTCTGGTACTTAATAATGGTTTATTTTATCTGCTGTTAAGAAGGACAACTTTTAATTGTTTATGAAGATGATTGCCTACACAGTGGAGACCATGATCTGGTTCTATTGAATAGATAATTAAACAGAGGACAGTCCTAATCAGGTGCACACATAACTCTTCTAAACAACTAATTTCCCAAAAACAAAGGACAATAATAAATAATATTGAGGAGGTGGGAAATGTAAACAAAAAGTGAAAGAACCTGAAGTGATTATTAGAAGCCAAAAAGCCATTGCTCCACAGTCAATAAAGGAAAATATGGCCAATAGCCCATCATATTTTGGTAATGGTATGACAGGCCTACTGATGAAATGAAGCAAGTAAATTTATTAATAACTATATAGAAATGCAGTTTCCAGAACATACTAGTTTGTATCAGAAGATTTTTGAATATCCATCAGCAAGGATGATGGATCAGCAAGGTTATTAAGCAAGTGTTTGTTAGGAATAGACCTTTAAAAACCAAGAGACCAACATTACTTTTACCCCAGAGTTTGAGAGATTTCAGACAACTAGTCTGCTGGTGCTCCAATATAATTTAGTTTCCTAAGGAAACAGTGCTTATGTGATCATGCTGTCTGCCTGTTGAGGTGCCTGTCTGCTGTCTGCTAACACTCCTCATTTTTTCCAAAATTTCAACAACATTTGAGAAAGTGGTAAAAGATTGAAACATTACAAAAAAAAAAAAAAAAGAAAAACCACCCAAATCCTGAAACTTTCCAGAATGGAAGTGCTATTTGGGAGTTTCAGTTCTAAAGTTGTGCACAAAAAAATCCGTCCACATGGTGATTCGGAAGACAGTGCGTATCAGGAAAATTATGCTGGTAAATTTAGAAATGTTATAATACCCAACGATCAGTATTTAGCAGTTTGCCAAAGAATCACTATTTTGATTTGAACAACACAGTATCACTGATTTTTAGGCAGTGTAACTAGTGCTGTCATTCAGCTCCTGCTAAAGTGGCTGTTATTTCCTTGCACAGAAGCAAGGCAGCATCCTACCTGTAAAGAAAAATAGATCTTGGATCTCTGGATGTCCAGCTTGGTAGGAAAAAAAGATTTGCCTCATACAGCAATAACAAGCAGTTTTAGCTAATCAGTCCTCACACTGGAAACAGTGACTTCCATTGCTAATGAGATTCAGGTTAGCTGGATTTGTGATTGTAGAGTCACTGCTGCAGACAGAAATGGGAGCCTGTTTCAGCTCTCAGTTTCAGTGTAAGAGAACAATACTTTGAGCTGCATAAATTCAGTGTATTAAAAGGAATTAATTCATCCATTCTTCCTCCCTTATTAAACATTTCCAGAATTTTGAGTCAACAAAAACCAGTGATTCTGCTACCCCAAGCCCAGCAGAAAACAAGACCCTTATGGGCTCCTGATGTTGCACATTTCTATTCAATGGTGTACATCTCTGTAGTCTGCTCAGGTGCTTCATCTACAACTGTGATAGTCAATGGTTAATCACATCTACAGTGTGTTGGTCAAACTTTAAATGACTTCCTGTTCCTAGTTGACAAGTTGGTGTTAAATCACAGGCTGGATGATCACAGCCTCAATGATCACAGGCTCACTGATCTCAAAGGTCTTTTCCAAATTAACTGGTTCTGTGATTCTGCAGTGGTCAGTTGTATGAGTGGGCAGCACAGGAAAAGAAGCATAGAGCCTTTCATGATGTGGGAACTTGTACAGTATTACTGAGAGCACAATGGGATGAAGCAAATAAACTGTAAGTGTCAACACCTTCAGAGAAATAAGTCAAGACAAATTTCTCTTGCAAAGGAAGTCTTCAAAAGGTTGGGGTTTTTTTTTAATTATTCTCATGTAGCAATTTTCCCATAACTTTTCATTAGCAAGAACTAGAAGATCAAAATGTATGGCTATTGCACAATGTTAAAAAAAGATCAGCAGCTGTAGATCTGCCCTGAATCTACAGCATCAGAAATTACTGACACATTCATTTTTCATTCAGAGCCTCTCCTCTGGAAAGAGTGCTACAGTACTGTACAGAGAGGTTGTTGAAATGTTTCCTTTCATTGTCCTCTCCCATGAAGTCATCTGTGGATTTCATCATAAGAACAGATTTGCTCTCTGTGATCTCCAGAGGGGTGGGCCTGCTGTCACACAGTGTTCAGTTCTTTGTCTGAGGAAGCAGGCACCGCTCCATGGATGCGCCGTGCGTAGGTTCCTGCAATCCGGGATGCCAGCAGGCAATCCGAGCTGTATGAGGACAAACAAATATGAGTCACAGCAGCCAGAACTTAATGCCACTTCATTTCACACTCCAAAGGCAATGGCTCTAGCAGCAGCCTGTTCTTAATATGCAGGGGCATCAGTTCAGGAAAAACACAGCAAACTGCTGAATAGCTGGGGAGGGAGAAGGGTTGTCTGAGGGTTTGAGGATTTTTTTGGTTTAATGTGCCTTGGTATTTTTTACTGCAGTCAGTTATTACCCTAGATACTCTGATTAGTTTTAAACCTGTTTAACTTGTAAGCACAGACAGAAGGTAAAGTTAGAAGGTTAGGCACTCAGCTTTCGATGAATTTAAAACCTGTTTCCCCACATACTTCATGAAAGGGTTCTCTCCCTGCAGCCTTTCATAATACATGACATTGCCACCAAGCAGGACTAGCAGTTTAGCTCAAGGGAGCAGTGCTGAAAAGAAATTTGTTTGCTCAGGTCCACAACATTTGCAAAGGCAGCAGACATTTCTGGCTGTACAATTTGGAGACTCTGAGACCATAATCAAGCTCTGATAGTATTTTTTAGGATCCATACAGGCTATTAGGAGTTGGTAGTTCTGTGCTGCTTCAGGTCCTTAAAGAATACCTTTTCAAATGAGTATCTGTCACATCTACATCAAAGACCCTGGAAACTCAGTTCAGCTTCTTTCTCTTAACACTCCTACCCAGTCTGCTTCTCATACAGTCGCAGGTGTGGGCAAGTCTCTTTCTTGCTGATCTTTCAGCTAAAAAACTGCATCTGACTGAGTCAGAAATCTCAAAACATTTCCATGGTTCTTTGGTGGGAGGTTCCCCTCACCATTTTGCCCAGGAAGTAACCCTATAGCTCCTGCCCAAATTTTTATGTGTCTCCAGAAAATTTTGCCTTCTGTTATTCTATTAGCTTTGTTTTATTCTACCATTTTTTAAAATTATTTTTTTAATGCAGTCACTACCTGAAATGTGAAAGATCAGGTTGCACATGACTGAAACACAGGTGATGTTCTCTTCTATGATAGCTGATGACAGTCTCTATTCTTTGATTTTGTGAGGAAAGGCCCAGAAGTTGCTTGCAGTGCTGCTTTGGGCTACATTGTGCATCCTCCCATAAGGATATAAATTTTGCTCATATTCATTTTTGGAAGCAAACAAATGAACCATGAATTCCCTTTAGAGAAACAGGAATGCAGGAGGGATTTCCAAGAATGGTAGACTTGGCAAACATCAAATGTAAATCCAGACAATTTCGGTGTCCAACACATTCTTGTTAGATCCTAGAGCTGGCCACATTTTATTTTTACTGCTATATTACCAAGAGAAATCTTATTTTATGGTACAGTCACTCAATCTGCATGGTTCTCACATTTTCCTCCCTTTCAAAATCCCTTTCATTTCCAGAAATAGCCACATCAATGATTAATTCTACCTTCAACTTTTCTTAAATCAGCCAATGTCATGCTGGACTTTCTCTACCTGTATAGTTGTTGAGGCATGCAGAATTTATACACTATTATTCTGAAGTGTTTCTTAATGTGATGTCACCAAACTTCTTTATCACATTTCAGTTTATGGTTCTTCTTCAGCATCCCCCAGTGCAGATTTCCATATGTTTGACAGCATAACTTGTCAGGGAGCCTGTGAACATTGACCATTGAGTTACAATATGTTGCTTTATTTTTTATCTCCTATTATGTAAAAAGACTGATGGCAGGATTTGCTCAGGAAGAATGTCTTGGGCAAGACCAAACAATGCATTGCCAACTAAGATTCTGCTTTGCTAACATCACAGTCTTTCCAAAACATAGCATGCTACGTTAAGATTGCTATTTTGTGAAATGGATTTTTTTCCTAATTTCCCTATTTATGCATGACATTATGTCAGGATAGAGACATCCAGTTGCCTACTGCATAGTCATAACTAAAATAGGCAGTCACAACAAAAAAAGTTAACCTGGAAATTCAATAAGAATGCATCTCTAAATGTATAATTTAATTATCAAAACTAGATTTTGCTGCCCAAAATATTATGCATGATTGTGGCTGAGAAGATAAAGTACAAGTTGCTTTCAAATAAACAAGGGCACCACAAAAATAAGTGATCTAATAGGTCTGCTATTCCAAATATGCAGGCCAAGCATTTGATACTCAAAATCATTATCTTTAAAATGACATATTAGCTTCGGGCTGAATTCTCCCTTATCAGTGTTATTCAGCACAAATAAGTAAGGAAGGAAAGTGAAAAAAAAAGATTAGGATAGGATGGAAGGATAGTCAAGGAGGACATATGTTATATGTCTCTACTTAGACCTTATTTGCTTGTCCATACTAGTCTTTGTACTGTTTTCAATACACAAAAGAGATGGTAATGCCAATGTTTAACTGCCTCTTGGGAAGGAAGTCTTGAAAAGTGCAGTAGTTGCTGCTTTCTCACTATGAAGAATGAAAGCAGGAAGCTCAGCATCTGATATTTACTTGCTTACTTTGTATTTCTAATAAATACACAGAGCAGCTTGCTGCCATCGTGAAGGCCAGGCTCCAAAACTGAGTTTGGGCCACACTTTAATAGTCTTAAAAGACAAAAAAGGGGTTGTTTGAGTGTAAAAAAAGGGGAAAGGTGACAAAATCTAGTAAACAGTAGGATATATTCTTCAAAGCTTTTTCCAGTTCCCTGACTATCTCACATTCTTAATGAATAATTTAAAATTATTTAGGCAATATTTTTTTCTCCTTTTAGCAGTCAATTTTAATTTGTTGAGTCGTGAATGATGCTTCCAAAACCATTAAACTGGTTTTTTTTAATAATTGCTTGAATGTCCAATCTCAAAAATACAATCTATTGAGCTAATGTGTGTTCACTGGAGAGAAATTAAATATCTTAAATCTCTGCACCTCATCTTCTTTCTTGAGAAACATTCAAAAAGAAACTCTACTTGTTCAAAGTCGAACCTGTGCACATAGAAGGTTACCTTTCTTAAAAAAAAAAAAAAAAAAAAAGTATATAAAGTTGTATAAATAAATAAATAAATAAATATTAATGAGCTCTTCCTATCCCTTTGCCTGTCCCCTGGCCAAAGATCCTATCCCCACACAAAGCTCACTTCGTGTAGTAGAAATGCTGGTACAAGTTTCTTACCTTTTTTCTGGTACTTTACTTACCTTACAGGAGGATTTGGTTTCATATGCAGGTAGCTTTTCATAGCTTTGAAAATAACTAGCAAAGTTTCAGATTTCTGAAAAATCACAAAGGAAAATTTGTGTTTCAATTTAGTTTTTCAAAATAATTTTCAATTCTTCTAAAAGATACATTTCAATAATGTTTTCTTGACAATCAAAGCAAACAAAGTAGGGTTTTCGTATCTTGGACATTTTCACTGGGGGGTTAGTCTTTCTAAAAGCATTTATTAGAATTAAAAAGATAACATTCAAATTAGCAAAAGAGAATGTTTCAAGATGCCTGTATTTTTTATTCATTAGTTTAGTTTTCTTTATCATGTTTAAAAAAAAAAAAAAAAAACCAAACCGCTGAAGTAATTTAGTCCCTTAAAAATCCTGGATTTTACTACCAGCCAGATATCAGATCTGTTGGTATATTTGTTCTCTTTGTTGGTTATCATTCCAGATAAAAAAAAAAATTATTCTGATTACTTTCATGAATCTCTTCAACAGACAGTGATTTAAAGTGTTTATATAAGAGCTATCCATTATTACTCCAGCCAACATACCTGAAATGTCAAATGCTCAGATTGAAGAGCTCTTTCAATACACATGCCTGTTGGAAATTTTCTGTAAAATGTGAATTTTGTGAAAAGTATGGTTTTTGTGAAAATTAAGTTCCTCCTAAGAAATATCTCTAATTTGTGAAACTCATGCTTGCTGTCTAGTTTGGCTTGGTTTCATTTGGCTTTGTTTTAGAAAGGAGGTACACTTAGTTTCTTTTTGGTGCAGACTAACCTTCAGTGTTTTATTTGCTCAGAAAGGTTTCCCAAAAATAATTTTTCCCCAAAAATAAGATAGACTTAAATTCAAACTGTTTTCAACAGTAGCCACCCATCTTTCCTTTCTCCTTTCCTCACAAGGACATTTTTATCAGAAGAAATTACAATTTACCAAATCATTCTACTAATTGTTGATGACCTATTGTAAAAAAATATTCTAGTTCAGCATTACATATATGCTTAATATTAACTTTTATTTCATCTTACATAATTTAATCAGTTGTTGAACCATGTAGTTTCAGTAACCAGGCCAATCCACATGAGCTTTAGAACATTATTAGGCCTATGTTAATTTTGGTGCAAAACAAAAAACAAAACCATAACTATGATAGTTCTTGTAACTCTGCAGACATAATTGAAGAGAAACCACTAAAACCCAGCCACATACCCAGCAGGAGTAACAGCTTTCAGCCACTATTCCAATAGGGTTTTTGTTATTTTACTGTTGACTTCAGAAAGTTGCTGCTTCCTTCATTCCCATTTCCTTTATTCAACATGCAAGTCCCATCAGTTTCCAGTCACAGCAATTGCTTTTGATATAATGTCATCAAAATTGCTAATTCAGACAAGCCATAATCATCCTGCAGTTGGAAATGTGGTGACTGGGTCAAGCAGTGACTACATCACCACTAGAGGGACAGTGCATGTATTAAAAAGTAGTTAAATATTAATTCTGTATATTGCAATGGCCAAAAGGTCAGATACTTCATAATTTGGTTTTGGTCTAATTAATTTATTCCTTCATAAGATTTAAATTATGCAAATATTTTTATTTTAATGTATTTGGAAATGGAGAAGCAGAAAACCAAATCCCAAAGGAAAATTAGCTCCTAACAGACAAAATTTAGAGTATTAAGTGAATTATTGTACACCCAAAAGGTCAGGATAGTCTAGAAATACCATTTATTTAATAACTAGTCTCTCCAGCAAGTCTAGCACTTGAGCTAGAGCATCTTTAAATCACCCCCTCAGCTGAATCACAGCGAAATTCTGTACCCTTTTCTGCAAATTAGACTGTTTTGGCTGGAACTAACTGGACACATATGTTGCCACCTGCTGCACATTCTTTAGTCTGAAGTTTTTCAACAGCTTGGTTTATATCTTTGAATAATTTGTTCATTAGAGAAGGTAGGAGCGGGGAAAGGGCAGTTCCTCCCTTGGTTTGGTTTGATCTCAGCTTGGCAAATTACTGCCAGGTTGCTCCTAGGTGGGACCTGTTACTTAAAGAGTACAGACACCTATTTTCACTTCTGAAAGAATTTGTTGAGTCAGGGCTGCTGAAAATTCCTCTGCCTGATAGTATTTTATTCAGGTTTGTAGACCAGATTTTAAATGCACATATACAGATTTTTCTTCATATAAATTTAAATAATTTTTTAGGTTTACAAATGGGTTTGTTATTGCATGTAATTGTGCACGAACACAATGAAAACTTAGAAAGAATTGTTGAACATTTAGCTTCTTTCATTTGCTGCAGAGACCACATCCAGGACTTTAGATGGAATAGGAACGGTCTCCTTTTAATCTTTAGTGTATTTTGTCACTTATCTTCCTTCTTATCTTTCTCTCTCACACACACACATCCTCCCCAGACATCATCTGTTCAAGCCAAGCAGCAATAGTCACAGTCAGACTGGGGCTATTGTATATCCATGATGGCACCCTTGTGAAATTTTGTTCAGCTGAATAGAACAAATTCTTACACATGGCTTCAGCCAGCATCAGACACACAGTCAGAAAGACTGTTCACAGTGTCCCTGAGAACAGAGACTATCAGTTTAGTTTGCTGAGATTGTGGGCTTGCATTATTCACTGCCTACAAAGTTTCCTCTCAAGTATCTAATGTACTTTGTCTGCCAAAAAGCTGTAGCATTTTTAGCACCCATGATTTTTTTTTTTTTTTAACCTCCATGATTATTTATAAGGAAAGTTTATTTCATAGTTTCATGTTCCATTATTAGCTCTACTGTCAAAATGATTCAGTCATCCACTTGCAGTGTTATCCATTACAAACAAGAAATTTGGAAAGATAGGCAGAAAGTTCACAAATGAAACATGCTCTTAAAATGGTTATCCATAGTTTTCAGGAGATACTTATGAATAATAAATGCACACATAGGAGCTAATCGGTCTGGACTTGTATGGAATAGGAATAGGAATAGGTGATGGCCTACTTATAAAAATGTCTACCCTTAATGTTACATTAAGGAAAGCAGACTGCAGGTCTTTGGTTTTCAACTCTGATTACTGAATTATGAATGAGCTTATCTAGAGAGTTCCAAACCAATTTTTTATTTGTGAATATTCATTAAGCTTGTTCACGTACGGCAGCTTGAAAACCCCAGCTTTTAATGACTGTTGTTCTGAAACACTTTGACCAGTTTGTTTTGCAGTCCCTCCCACCATCACAGGAGAGTGGCTGCACTCAGCATTGCCTGTGCCTAACAAAGCTAAACCTTGGTAACACCAGGCATGCACAAAACCTTCATCACTTCAAGAGTATCCAGACTCCAAAGGACGCCATGGGCCATTGCAAGGCCTGACAGGGCCCAAGCACGTGGGACTGAAAACAGATTTGGGTCTTCTGCTTCTTGGGGTGGCCCTTGGGAAGAGAAGGTGCAGGGGAAGGAATCTCATAGGCTGGAGCATGCTTGGGTGGAGGAAGGAGGTCAGGGAGATGCCAGGGAAGGGAGGGCTGGTGACGGTGCCCAAAGCCAAACAGAGGCAGTCAAGTAGGTGACAGGCAGACAGTAGGTGACAATGTTCCTGATCCTGACAAGCAGGGTATTTCCAGAAATCTAACTAAATAAAGTTTGTGTAAGACAGGAGGAGTGGGGGAAAGAGATTGTAAAGAAAGGTTAAAAAGCCTAAAGACATTTAGCATATGTGTTAGCTTGGAAGTATTGAGTAATTTAGCAAATACCTTCTCCTTACTAACCAGCACAGAAAATGCAAATAAATGAAGATAAATTAGATTCCAGCCAGAAATACTGATTTCCTGACTGTGAGATTTTAAATGCAGTTGAAAACATTTCAATATTAGAATAAATTTTTAAAGTAATAATTATATATCATAATTTTTGTTAACAGCTGTTCCCTTAATATGAGAGATCAGTCTATTATCCATTCTTCAAAAATAAAAATATTTATAATAATTGAATCTAATAATTTTAAGATGGTATATTTTTACTCCTGAGCTTGAACTTCCATAGAATTAAATGGACTTATATCCATTTATGCTGGTGTTTACTACGTCCACAGGGGCTTAACCATAAACAATTTATCTTATTTCTATGATCATTAATATAGTTTAATCAATGTAAGACATAACATAAAAAGAAAAGAAGAGACAAAACCAATTTTTAAAATATGTATGCTTTTTAACATCATTAGGAAAATAAATCTCTTTTCAAATATCATTGTGGGCTGCTGGAGTAATTTCTCCCCATCAGCCTAATGGCCAGGTCACATAAATTTTCAGACAAAAATTCTTCTGAAAAGGAAAAACCTTGCAGTCACCACTGAAGCAATGCTTATTATTAAATATTAATACCTCTCTGCAAAGTATTCCATGGTCTCTCCTTCTTAAGTGAGAAGGAAAGGTGCATTTAGAATGACTGATGTCAGGCATAAGCAGAAACAAAGTAAATTAAAAGTAATAACTTCTTTTATTATCTTTTTACCTAATCTGAAGATTTCTCAATAATGCTGCATTTCTGAGGGGCCCGGGGTTTAACAACTCTAAATGCTGGGTTTGCTTTAGGACTAGACAAACATGACACCACCACCCCCCCAAAAAAAGAAAATTAACAAAGAATATCAATTATGGAAAAATGGAGAGCGTTCTGGGAAACTTAAATTACAAATCCCTAGAGCTCTGAAAAGAAGAATAAGGAAATTGCTTTCTCCCTTTGGGCATGACCTTTTCTTTTGAATGGATTCCACAGAATAAAAGAGGAATCATCTTTTATTTAAACAGGAAGCAACTTGAGGCAGTTTGGGGCTCTTGGGAATATTTAAACACATGCTGAGAAAGAAATTGAAAGCCATGACTATTTCAAGGACAGAACTCCAGCGATCTATGCCGTTAATGTGATACCCAGTCCTCCTGACACCAAGAGCAAAAATAGCATTTATCCTTTTATCAATACACAGCATTAGCAATGCAACTGCCTGTGATAATGCCTGAAATTATGGAGTGAGCTGTTTTCAGGGCCTTCTGGAGGGAGTGGACACTGCTGGTAGGTCCATTAAAAGTTACATTAGGGTAATTTAATTCCTCCAGCCCAGCTCCATTCACAGCTCCTCCTTTCTTCCAAGTTACAGTCTGTTGAATCAATAGCCATTAGAGCAAATCAACCTCAGTGGGAAAACGCCCTTGTCAAACCCCAGCCTGACTCATTGTCATCATTTCAGATCCCCCTCAAGCAAGCACAAAGTCACTTTTGTATTCTCAGATGAGATGTACTCTATTTTAAAGCAATGCCAGAGCCAGCAAGCAATGCCATGGAGATGTGGTGCCCACAGAGGAAGCTCCAGCAAACAAGGTGCAAAACAGCTGAGACTCATTTCAATGTCTCTTTTTTCACTTGCTTCTGTAAGAGCAGCTGCAGCCTCCAAGATGTGTCCCAGACTCCTGATTTAATCTTTTGTCTTGTATTTGCTGCTAAATGACATTTTAGATTTGTTTTAATGACAGGCTATGAGCCTGTGGCATTCCAGAAGAGTTGAGTCCCTTTACACCATTCTGCTCACTTTTACCAGCACTATCACACAGCAGGTTAGTAGGGTCTAAATCCACTTTCATTTCCTCAGGGTGTTCAGCTGGTCAGAAGAGGATGCCCAGAGACCTGACATAACCATGCACATGAGTAAGAGGTGCAGGGGCCTTTCAGGATCAAGGCTGCATTACCTTCCCCTTGGTAGGCAAGACAAAGCAAGCCTTCTGAAGCAAGCTAGGGACCATAGTCACCACAGGACAGGACAGGACTTTTTTAAAATCTGAATGCTCTCTAATCCTCAAAGTATTAAAAATACTACCTAGAGTTTGGAAAACTAACATATTTCCAAGGAGATTTTGGCCACCAAAAAAAAAATATTCTATCACAGTCAAGCTAATAGTATATACTCTATGAATATATTTGAGCTTCACTTACTAGGTGGAACTCCATGAATAGATTATTCACAACTGAAAATGAGTTTTCTTTTAGTGTCCTTCTTTGCATCTTCCATTTTTTTTTTTTTACCAGCTCTAATGTACTCTCTTTTTTTTTTTTTTTTTTTTCTCCCTCTTTTTTTTTTTTTTTCCCCCTATTATTTTTTCTTTTTTTTTTTTTTTTTTTTTTTTTTAACTAATTAACTGAGATAAGTGCCAAAGTCCTGTGGCTTAATGTACACTAATGAGTATGACATGATTTTCAAGCTGTAATATGGAACACTGAAAATGTGTTATTCATGTAGGGAAAAACATTCCATACCTATTTATAAACCTCCTGAAATTATGAATCTTTCAATGCTGCTACCTATTTATAAACAGCTCAGGGGCATAAAGTACATTGACAATTTGATGACCTAATGTCACATTATGTTCTGATTTTGTTTGATACACATGCATTCTGTAATTTGTAAGCACTCACATCGTAATCACTTTATGGCATATTCTGAATATAATAAATTTGCAAAGTTTTACAGATAAACCATAATAGTCACAATCAATTCTCTCTTATTTACTTTTCATTACAAATTATTTGTTTACCTCTCATGCTTATGTTTTAGATTTTAAGTAACAGAATAAA
This sequence comes from Urocynchramus pylzowi, assembly GCA_013397555.1. Lineage (NCBI taxonomy): Eukaryota > Metazoa > Chordata > Aves > Passeriformes > Fringillidae > Urocynchramus > Urocynchramus pylzowi. The sequence continues at coordinate 523,459 of VZRH01008197.1, forward strand.
GGCTAAGGTTCTAACCCTGCTTTGATCACACATTGCAGAATTTTTTTTTTTTTTGCTATGAGTGCTTTAAATACAAGTAAAAGCTGAGCATGAGACAGATGAAAATGGATGGAAAGTATGAAAGCTTTGGTTTAATATGGCTCAAGGCTAGAGGAATAATGGATGACAGGGAAATAAAAATTGATGCAGACTCTGCTATTTTAAACAAGGATATGAATGGCAATAAGAAACAGAGGAGATGAGCTGGAACAAGTTCAGATTAAGAACTGCTAGGCTAGTATGCTTTTTTAAGCATTATTGTAAGATTTAAAAGATAGAGAGCTGTTCTTCCTTGCTACAGTGTATAGTGATATCTTATTAAACTTGGGCTGATTATTGGAAATTTACTTCTGAAGGAAATGCACCAGGATGATTACTTGAGATTCATATAGAAAGACTGAGAAGCTGCAAAGAGCCATCTCATAAAATCCATTTTTGCCTTTTTTACACACAGAAACCCTGATCCTTTGGGGACAGAGATGTTGCTTCTAAACTGTAAATACAGGAGTGGGTTTACTAGATTTGGGATGCTTGAAATTGGTCAAAGGAAATCTACCTGATTTCCAGCTAAATGTGCATTAATTCTGATACACTCAAATCAGTGGATTACAGACAAGCCTTTTTAGAGTTTGAAGCATGTTTTTCTTTAAAGGTTTTGAAAGCCAGGCTCACTTCTCTTGCTCTCCAAAAACAAACTCTGATACAAGAAAGCCTTGACAATTAATTAATTAATTGCAGAAGTGGATGGCCACTCATTTATTTAAATTAACTTCCAGCCAGGGATGTGCTGTGTTTCCAGGTAAAATGTTACTAGTATTTCTTTAGTTAAGCACCGATTTCAGCAGAAGGGACAAAAATTTCCCTCATGCCAGCTTGCATGTTTTCTGAAAATGCTTTTAAGTTATATGTAATAGCTTTGCAAATTCTGGCAACTGTTTTTACAGTCTCCAGGTTTCAGAGACAGAAAGCTGTTGCTTTCTCATCATAATAGTTTTATTAAAGAGTTTTTCTTGATTTCAATTGAGCTTCTATTTTCCAAACTATTCTACATTAGTCTAAAAAAGATAAAATCTTTATCATACATAAAACTTTCATTTTATAGGAACTTATTCATTCCAAATGGAATATAAATATGAACAACATTAAATGAATAAGCATTGTTATTAAAAATTCATCTTATACAATTTCTTCCACCTTTCAACTCAGCACTAGAATTGGTTAAATCCAGATGATCCAGACATCCCCCAAAGTGCTGGCAGAGCAATGTGAGATGAGGGTGAGGTACACAGGCTGAGATTCTCAGCTGAGGTAAACCCAGAGATTCAACGCATCCCTGCTGATTTACTCCAGACCAAGAGCCAGCCTGTTATTTTTAGCTTTTATATTTTACTGGAATTTATCAGCATTTGAACTCCTCTCCAGTGGAGCATTGGCGCTCCCATCCACAGGCAGAGCATGTACAGGGCACTAGCTCCTCTCCCACACAGCCTCAAATTGCTTCTGCCACTCTTCCATCCCCCCATCCTCACAGCTCGCTGACAAACCTCTCTAAATCACAATGAGGCGGCTGCCCACACATATGTGCTGGCTGGTTTGTTTCGCGCAGACCCAACATTCCACCTCCACAGTCACAGCAGCCTGTTTCAGTGATTACAAGTGTGAAAGAACAGCAACAAACTGAGCTCACACACCAAAGATCTCAGTTTCAGTGGTGGAGGAAGAGTGGGCTTTATACTGAGATTCTTGTTCTCTTCCCTGTGATACATCACTCCTTCCAGGACTTCCTTAGCAGAAGGTTAATAAACCAAAGTCACCGTAGAAGTTGCAGCTCCTCCTACACAGTGCATGGTGTCCTGCCACCAGGGAGGCTTCTTCAGGAGTTTGTTACAGAATCAAGTAATACTTAAGTTTTGTTGAGTGATTTTGTTGGAAGTTTCAGCGTGCAGACACCACTGCATGGAGACTTTGATTGTGTATTTCTTTTTTTAAATGTCTGTATTGGGTTAGTGTAGCCAGGTTTTGGTAGCAGGGGGCTACAGGGGCGGGGTCTGTGAGACACTGCCAGGAGCTTCCCCCATGTCCAACAGTGCCAATGCCAGATGGATGGCTCCAAGATGGATCTTCCACTAGCCAAGGCCAAGCTCATCAGCCAGTGGTAGGACCTCTGGGAGAACAGAGTTCAGAAGGAGAGAAAGTTGTTGCACAAGATGATTGCAGCCAAGGAAGATAGGATTAAGGATAGATGTGAGAGAAACAGCCCTGCAGACACCTAGATCAGTGAAGAAGGAGGGGCAGGAGGTGCTCCAGGTGCTGGAGCAGATTCCTCTGCAGCCCCTGGTGGAGCCCATGGTGAGGCAGCTGTGCCCCTGCAGCCCAGGGAGGTCCATGGGGGAGAAAATATTCACCTGCAGTCCATGGGAGGCCAATGCTGGAGCAGAGTGATACCTGTAGGAGGCTGTGACTCAGTGGGAAACCTGTGCTGGAGCAGGACCTGTGGCTCCATGGAGAGAGGAGCCCACACTGGAACAGGTTTGCTGGCAGGACTTGTGGCCCCATGGGGGATCCANCACTAACAAATGGCTACAGTACAGTCAGTAGCAGGACAAAATTGGAATCCCTGTCTGCTGAAGCTTCCTTTAATGTCAAAGACATAAAGTAGCTCCTTTAGGACAAGGCTCAGGAAAGTTTAGCAGAGATTCTGAAGCTGGTTAGCCAGATCAACTGCTGTCAGCTGAAGAAAGGGAAATAAACTAATTGAAATCTCAGCGCAGCAGGAGCTTAGTAAATGTCAGACTTCCCAAGCAGTCCTCGTAAATGTGCTAAAACAGGTCTGGTCACACACTTCAAGATAATGGAGGAGAAACTTGGTGCAAATGCTCCCTGTGACTCACTGGTCTTGTGCTTCAGGGGATGGGATGGGATGGGATGGGATGGGATGGTCAGTAGACTTTCAGAATTCATTGAACATGTCTCTTTACAAGAGAACAAATTTATTTCATTAATAACTATAAATCTTTTGAAACCCACTGTTTGATTGACAAGAAGTGCAAACTCCACAAGAGATAAAATCCATACACAGAGTGAAAATATCCAAACACCTAAACTATATGGATATATTAACCTAGAGATCTAGAGTAGGCTAAGTGGGAGTTGCAAAGCTGCTATCAGCCTAAGCTATCCAGATGTTTCTTAAAACACTAATTTACCCTTATTTTGCTTTATTTGCAACATCAGGTGGTTTCCAACATCTTCAAAATTCTATAATTAAGTAGCTAAAGCTGTTACCTAGTATGTTGGTTTTTGTGTGTAGTTTGTTTCAGTTTCAGACTTACATCTGCATCTGGATTTAACTGTTTTTCACACTCAGGGAAACATTGAATGTATATTTTTAATATTGAGAACTTCACAAACAATGCTGCCTTGGAGCAGTGACTCATGAGAAGTGGCTCGAGGACTGAAATGATTACTTTGAAAAGTGTATTTTTAACTACAGGAGGAAATAACTTTCATTATCATCATATTGGCAAAGTACTTGAAGGTAATAGCTCCATCAGGCAATTTTTTTCCTAGTCCTTATGTCAGAAAATAAAAAAAAAACACCTTTTTTTCCAAAACACTCTTCACAGCAGTGGAAAGTTAGATGGAAAGGCAAGATACAGACATTGTCAAAATAAAATGTGTTGAAGAAAATAACAGGTACAGAAAAGAGTAGGAAAGAAAAATTTCCTCAGGATAAATTAATTTCATACAGTGCTTGTTTAAAGAGCTGTTAGGANTCAGTGGGAAACCTGTGCTGGAGCAGGACCTGTGGCTCCATGGAGAGAGGAGCCCACACTGGAACAGGTTTGCTGGCAGGACTTGTGGCCCCATGGGGGATCCAGGTTGCAGCAGCCTGTTCCTGAGGGTCTCCTCAATGTGAGGGCTCTTTGCTCCTGGGAAAGTGCTACACTTATTCCTGCAGTAGTGGGATGGGATGGGATGGGATNCAGGCTAAGTGGGAGTTGGAAAGCTATTATCAGCCTAAGCTGTGTATCCAGATGTTTCTTAAATCACTAATTTACCCTTATTTTGCTTTATTTGCAACATCAGGTGGTTTCCAACATCTTCAAAATTCTATAATTAAGTAGCTAAAGCTGTTACCTAGTATGTTGGTTTTTGTGTGTAGTTTGTTTCAGTTTCAGACTTACATCTGCATCTGGATTTAACTGTTTTTCACACTCAGGGAAACATTGAATGTATATTTTTAATATTGAGAACTTCACAAACAATGCTGCCTTGGAGCAATGACTCATGAGAAGTGGCTCGAGGACTGAAATGATTACTTTGAAAAGTGTATTTTTAACTACAGGAGGAAATAACTTTCATTATCATCATATTGGCAAAGTACTTGAAGGTAATAGCTCCATCAGGCAATTTTTTTTCCTAGTCCTTATGTCAGAAAATAAAAAAAAAACACCTTTTTTTTCCAAAACACTCTTCATAGCAGTGGAAAGTTAGATGGAAAGGCAAGATACAGACATTGTCAAAATAAAATGTGTTGAAGAAAATAACAGGTACAGAAAAGAGTAGGAAAGAAAAATTTCCTCAGGATAAATTAATTTCATACAGTGCTTGTTTAAAGAGCTGTTAGGACCAGAAACCCTAAGAAACCTAATTAAATTATTTTAATTCATAAAATTTAAAAAAATAGTTTTAAAAAAAAAGTTTATATGAAGCCTACACACCTATAATTCTGGATAATAAACTATGTTTATTCATGCCTGTAATCAGGCACCTTTCCCACCAAGAAAGGAATCATTTTTACTGTTCTATTTTCTATAAGACTTGAGATACATAAAAAAGGACTAGCCTCGGGTTGTGTTCTCTGCAGTCTGCCATTTCAGCTGTCAGTGACTGTGCCCATCTCTGGCCATGAACTCCATTAAAACCTGGATGAATTTCTGTATTCAGGCACTTCAGCAAGCAGCAGAAGGGCCCAACATGCCTGTGTCTCTGGCTGTGCAATAACAGGACCTGTCTATCCCACAGCAAAAATCCAACATATCCTGTTTACAGGTGTCTTTGTATAAGGAGTATGTGCAAGGTGCATTTTAAGGTTGCCAATAGGAACCCAGAAAATTCACCTATCTGATACACACAAATCAGTCTCCAGTGCTGCATTTTTCATACACATCTTCACAATATTTGGAGCTAGACTGAGTGACAGGAGATATTTTGGATCAGGTAGCTTACATGTGTATCTGTAATCCAACTTGACTGAGTTGAAATATGGGCTTTTGTTATCCTGTCAGCATAAATACAAGTCAGCACAAAGCCTCCTTACTCAGTGTAGCTCAGCAGCCCTGCAGTAGACAACAGTACCTCTCCTAATTTTCATGCCTAATTTTTATGGAAGTTAGTCCAAAGCCCCCACTTGCAGGCTGCCTTCTCAAAAGTAGCTGGAACAAGAACTGCCTGTAACAGAATAGGCCAAATCCTCTATATCAATTATAGCTTCATCACTCCATTTAGCAGCCACCATCTGCCAAAATCTGGCTAGAGTTGGGGTGGTCCCCAGACAGGGTTTGCCAAAGTAGTGACAAAATGCTGAAACAGGCCTCTTTCAGCTTCTGGATGGAAAAATCACTGCTTAATGAAAACTTCAAAACACTTGAATTCCTCTGACCCTTTCAATATAGACAAGGATTTAGCCATGGGGAAGTTTCAAAAAGTGCTGGTTGTTGGTCTCACTGGCTGATAAATACAAAACAGCTCAATCCTGTGCATAATCTCTTTTAAAGTGTTTGATCTAAGAAAAAAACCTGTACGTTTCCAAAACTATTTCATCCATATGTTCCTTACAAGTGGCCTAAAATGAAAATGTGCTTAGGCTGCCTACAATACACTGCCCATTGCAAGAAATAGTCCCATACTCTTCATGTTCTCTCCTGGATGTCCCAAGTCCCTGATGGATCAGCACACCTCAGTAGAAAGAAGAGCACCAGGCCATGTCCCTGCAGTAGGCAGGCACCATGCCAGGACACTGTGGCCACCGTGGGGGTTCCCTCCTTCCTCATTGTGGACTCATCCCTGTGCATTGCATGTAACATTGTACCTGTAAAAGTATGAATATATGGCATAATGTAAATACACTCTGGAGAACACAGAGGGCAATGAGCCTAAGTTGTCCCTGGTTTGTTTGTGCTCCTCTCAGGCACGCCTATTTCCTTGTTCCTGACATATTTCTGTTCACTTTAACAGGTATAGCTTAGGTTTGAAAGGGCTGTTCATGTGAGGCAGTCACATTTGAACCTCCAAAAAACTTTCCCCAATTTTAATTGTTTTAAAAAGAAAACTTTAATATGGATTAATATTTAGTATTTGTTTATATGCATGCTATCCTGTATAGAAACCTGTTCCTAATATGCTGTTCACACAATGTAAGGAAATATTTCTAAATTTTTCAGAATGTTTCATTTTCTTTTTATTAATTACAGTGATATAATGAACCAGACCCATTTACAGCCTCTGCAGACTTCCCACACAAGTAGAAGGTTTTAAAGTCTTTGATTTGCAGTCTGTTTACAAGTGAAATTAATCAATACTTACTAATAAAATTTGCAGCAGGAGAAATAAAATGATTGAAGTGTGTTTCAGCTTCAGCAGACCTGATTGTTTTCCCTGTCTATCAGAACTTCAGCTCAGGTGGTATCTAGGCAGGGGATGAGGTTTAGATTTTCTGTGACTATCAAAGCCAGCAGTCATAGCTCTATATGTGTTATTTATTGAGCACAGCAACTGTAGTTTTCTGTGTCCTGCAAATTCTCTGGGGCAGAACAGCAGGGTGACAGTCTCTCTCTGAGAGTGTTGAACAGCACTTGCTGAGTAAGACAAAGCAGATCTTCACAAAAAAAAGACTGACACATTCAGACTCTTACATTTAAGCAGATGTTTTGTGTACTGGATTCTCTTATCCACCACTTTTAAGCTCATCATGTGAGAAAGAGAAAATATATTTTGCAAATATATGGTTAACTATACAAAGGGCAAATAGCAAGGCTACAAAAATATTAGTATTGAGAGAGTTGTTTTATGACTTTTCATTGCCAGCACAGATTCCTCTGGGTTGACTGGTTCCTGATCACAGCATTTTGACCTATTTTCCTGCTTTGTTTTTAAAACAGATAAACTGCTTTAACTTTGCCAAACACGCATCCTGTTGATCACTAGGCTGTCACTCAGCTGCTCTTTTTCATTCTCCTCACAAAATTAAACATTGGTTTTGTTTTTTGCCTTGGGGAACTTGTATCAACTGTTTCACATCTTACCAAAGGCAGCAATCTGAGAGTGATGTAATCTCCTGCCTTGATCTTCTGGGCACCCTTGGCTTGCTCTAGAAGTTTCCACCCTGTTTCAGTCCATGTTTTTTGTTTGCCAGGCTGCCTATTCCTAGTGCCATGCTGGGCAGCTGCAGGTGATCTTTCTCTCTTGGGCACTGTGCTTTCCAGTTTGGTTCTTTTCAGGACGGCTGCTGCTCTTCCCTCCAGCTGTTACTGTGTTGGCCATGTTTGAGTGCATGAGATAAGAGAAATCAATATCTAGCAGAATCAAGAGAGTTTTGCTGGCTGTTTTTCATCTAGAGGATTCAATTCTTTTCATTGTTTAAAATGTCCTATAAAATAAAGTTGGCTGACAATAATGTATAGTCAAATAAATTTTACCTTTGAAACCTACTGTTTATTTTTTAAAATCAATAAATTTGGTCTCTATGTCTCTATATAGGTTAGACTTTTTTTTTTTTTTTTTAAATAAAAAGTCCTTTGTTTTCTCTTTTTTTTTTTTTTCCCTTTCTATTCATATAATGATTCATTTACCTGTTCACCTGTTCACTCAAACTGAGTCTTGGCTTCCCTGATGCCTTGAGAGGCTACCTAGGACAGAGGAGAGACAGAGAGAAAGGAATAAAGTAGAGATTTATTTAAAAGGCTTTCAAAGGATACACCCTGGGCAGTACAAGAGCCTGGCATGGCTCCACCCAAGATGGACCCAAGATGGACTCCAAGTCATGGGATTTTACACTTGTATGAGTTTTGGTCCATTTACATTTTGGGGTTAATTGTCCAAATACAGCTTCAGGTTATGAAGTCCCATCCTCCCAGATTGCTCTCCTCAATTCACTGTTGTTTACACTTTTTGGGCCCGAAGCTGCAATGGTGTCCTTGGTTCTCGGGCTGGAAAAGGATTATTTTGTCTGACTAAACTGCGAGGAAAACTTGCTAACACTTTATATGAAGTTCAGAGTTACACACTAATGCAGTACAGAATCTGGATGATATGAAACCTAAAATTTAAGGCATCATCCCCTCCTATTCCCAATGAGCAAATGCAAGGCAGAAGAAATAGATCTTGTGCTGGACTACGGTTAAGCTCTAGTGAGACAAATCTCCTCACAGCACAAAGCACTGCTATGTTTCACTTTTGAGCTTCTACATTTTTCCCACAGAAATAAACTGTAGAGATAGGTGCTACACCACTTAACACTAAACATGGAATTCTTTCTCTTTCCTCGAGCGTCTTCCCAAGAGGTGGGAGTACAGAGATGAGCAGTGTGGAAAATGTATGTTCAGATGAGAAAGTTCATGTATGGCTGGGTTTTCTGCAGAACACACTCTCTGAGACGTGAAACATATTTTAAAATCTGAAAAACAACTGCACTTTTTTCTACCTCTGTCTTCCACAAAAAATTTAATAACAGCCCCAATAAAATCTTTGTGACAGAAGCTGCCATTTCTAATTTCTTTGGGATTGCTATCTTTAACTCTTTCCACCACATACTGTCTGAACCCACAAGATTTCTCCCATGGGTTTATAATCCATGAGGCTTTGGAAGTAAAAGTCATGTTTTTCCTTTCATGACTTTGCCAGAAAATGGCAAATTGAAGTCTTGACTATGTCTGGACATGTGTTTTCTAGTTCATTTCATCTGCTCAGTGATCTGCCAATATTTCACAGCTTTTCCTATACCCTATATTCATTATGATATTACACAACATTTACAGTTCATCACGTCTGTTCTTGTAATTAAAGTATTATACTTTCAGTACTTATAAACTGGGGTTTTTTGCTTACTTATGTCTTTGGATAATCCACCTAGAAGATTAATTTCCTCTGTGCAAATTTCTAGGAAAATATCATTTTTAGAGCTTGAGAAAATAAGACATCCAAATTTCTTTATTTATAGCACTATTCTAAGACCACTTCCAAATGCAATAGAGCAGATCTGAAAAGTGAAGCTGATCAGATAGTGTAGACATATGTGGTTTTTCCCAAGCACATAAGATTGCATTTGATTTAATCTTATAATCTTTTGATAATTTCTAACATTGGTTATGAAAATATTTATGCTCCCTACAAGTGTGTCCATTCAACTCAAGGGAATTTATCCAATGACTTCAACACTCTTTGTGTTGTAAGCAGATTTACTCAGGTGAGATAATTGATTCCTGGGTGAGGGAGTTCAAGGTGGGTGACTTTAAAACCATATTACAAAATAATAATTTAATGGGAATATCTAAAATGAAACCATGATGTGAAACATTAAATAGGTGATTTACTTATTCAGTTCACATTTAACAAATTGCTTTTGTATAATTTTAAAAAGTCAGGAAATAAAATAACTTAAATTAGGTCTAGGGATAACAAGCATAATGAGCTTCCAAACTTGAATGAGCATGGTATTTTCCTCATGGTTGAAGCTGTACTATAATCTTATCTGCCTAATAATAAGATCTATTCAATGAAGTTTTCTGAAATCACAGTGGAGCCACAGAGGTGAAAAAAGGGTCAAATATTAACCTCAAGCTTTTCCATTAAACACTAACCTGAAATAAGTTGTGCTTTTACACCAAAGAGAGATCCTTGTCAACAGTGTTTCTTCAATTATTAGTGTTGAAAAAGAGACCTGTTATGAAGTCCCAGTATACTTCTTTTAACAAAATGCATAGAGTGAAGATATCTGCATCTAAGCTAAGTGCACAGACCCCCTTTGTGGTCAGTGGGCAGAACTGGCAGTTGCAGAGTGCATCTCGCCTCTCTTACAGTAAAGGTGTATTATGAGATCAGATACATACCAGAAAAATTCCATTTCTGTCCACTGTCTGCAGAAAAGATCTAACCCCCAGTTCAGGTGTTTGCATTGGACATACATGAAGTTGAGTCAGTTTGAATCCTAATATTTCACCTTAATTTAAAAATTATTGTCAGGACCCTTTAGCTCAGTGTACCATGAAACTTAAGCATTTTTTATGGACCTCCTTATTTGGTATGTTTCACTTATGCCTTAGCCTTTGCCTCAAAAATTTCTTTTTAAGTCTGTTATTACTGAAGTTTAGCTGCAAAAGTAACACAAATTCCTAGAAAAAACTTTGGAAAACAGTTATCAGAAAATATATTATAAAATGCAATTTTTTTATTGTTATGAGTTGGCCTTTTAAAATATTCACACAAAAAATGCCAATTTGCAAAATAATTTTAATAAGATAATATCTTGACAGAAAACTATTAAATATTCTCTGTATGAATGGAAGAAACTATATAAAAATATTTTAAAATCTCAGAATGTATTGATTTCACCATAATTTGTAGGATGATCTGTCCCCTTTCTCACTATACAGTTACTCTCTCTTTGACAAATGCACAATAGTATGTTTTTCAGACTCTTCTAAAGGTTGATTGGCTTTTCAAGCTATGTACACTCATTGATCCCAACTCTGAAACATGCCAGTGAAAACAAAATCCTGGTCAAAACATTTGTCTTGATGAGTCACTTATTGACTTCAAGGGAAATTATTTTTAAACTCTTTTCCCAAGAAAGGCACCTTGAGCAAGCAGACTTCAGAAGAAGCGTGAAATTTTACTACCTGAAAGGTTCATTGAACTATGAACAGTTATACCAATTGTGTAAGTTTGTTCCAAAGCTCCACCTACTCAACCACATTATGAAAATCACTTTCTGGATTGCTTCAAGGATGAGCTAGAACAGCCTGTCCATTGCTGCTAATGCTGGCAGATTTGTGCCTTGCTATTTTCCTTGGAGAGGAATGAGAGCTGAAAGAGCATGTCCATTCTTTAATAGGTTAGCTCTCCTGAACTGGAATCTTATATAGGAGAAATCCAGTGTCCAACATGTTTCAGACTCAGTCTGATACACATAAAAGTGGGTGTTGTTTCTGGATGTCTGTATGTACATGAATTCTACACAGTCTTATAAAAGGTACTTCCAGAAATATGGTCAAAGCCTTCAACATGCTGAATTCCTGACATAGCTTGAGAACAGCTTGCATTCCAGACCTTTTTTTTTTTCCCAAAATGAGACAAAGGTATTTTTCTTCAACATGTTTTTTTGACACTGATATCAAAGAACCAAAAATGAAACACTTGCTATGGAAAATTCTGATTGATAGAGTAATGGAGATAATATTGCTGGGTTCTTTTCATGCTCATTTCTAGAGGACAGATTTTTGAAACTTTGGAGATTTCCTTGTAATGGTATTGCTACTGTAGCACAACATAAATGACCTATTTTCAAGAAACAGTATGTTCACTCAGCTGGACTTCTCTGCTGTATGAGTCATGTAACTTTAACAAAAGATATTGTAATTTCTCTGCTATGGTTTATTGTGGTTATAGGTTTGAATATGCAAACCACCATTTAACATGCATTTTCAAGCCATCAGGAAGCAAAGTTCAGAACACCATATGTTTTTCCAAAATGCTCATTATAAACATCAGGCACTCAAGAGAAGCCCAAGCGTCAGTTCCTGAGGTATTACTGATATGAGTGGGAAACTTCCTGTTCTCACCAAAGCCACAGAAGCATTTGCTCATGTGAGTCAAAGGACATTCTGTGTCCTAACCAGAAATGTCAACTGCATTAAAATCTATCACTGAAAACAGAAGAAAATACTAATTTTTGTTAAATATTTTATTTTATTTTGATTCTACCCTCAAAAGAAACTTTACCTTGCCTTGTTTCTTATCTTTTAGTCAAAATTACCAAGAAGCCACTTATACTTTTTAAACATATATTTTTATATGCATATTATATTTATAATTCTACATTTGTACTTTATTACACAATTTATTTTGTTTTGTGAGATAAAAAAATGTTTAAGTTAACATCTCTACCTTAAGCCCCAGCCACTTGCCATGATTTAGTGTCAGTATCCTTCTAAGGTTTGCTCTGCTACTCCAAAGGTTGAAGCTTTACTTCCTAATAATTTTACAATCAAACACAAACTTCCTACACTTCTTAAAGAATAAAAAGTGTCCAATTCCAAGCATTTATTTGTGCCACATACAGACAATTATGAACCTCAAAAAATAGAGAAATCAGTGCATAGCAGTTGAGCAATATAAATGCAGGGCAACACATCTGAAATTCAATCTGCAGGTCTCAGTTTCACAACCCTTTTGAATGCAATGATGTTGCACAAGTACAATGCAAGGCAGAATGTAGTCTTCTGCAATCAGTAGTCAAGAGCCAAGAAATTACTTCAAGTGTGTGTATGACAGCTTTTTGCTGGCCTCCAGGATATCAAATACACTTTGCAAAGAGCCTCATAATTGTTTCATTATATTACCTTTAAGGGTGGGATTCAGTGCAATTGTTTTAGGAAACTTTTTCCGACCATGGTATCTAAAAAGATATTTACTGCAATACTTCTGATTATGAAATTATTCTAGGAATTCGGGAAGTAAATTCATGACATCCTTCTCCACAGTAAAGGAGAAACCAGATAAAATCAGTTCAACTCCCTAGAAATCAGTGTTACAGCAGCCAAAAGTTTAGCCCAGGATGTTATAATGCCTGAAAAGGACACACAAAATTTCCACTTTTCCACATTAAGCATGAATCATTTGTCTTTAGCAGAAATGCTAAATAAAATAGAGAAGGTATATGCCAGAGGTAAGGGAGAGGAGAACTTGAATAATTTTGAATTGTTGAAAAGCTCAGTTTAATATAAAAAAAAAAAAGAATACTTCAACAATCTGCAAATGAATGAGCCATAGATGAGGAAAAGCCATACTTTTTGTATTAAATCAGTCTATTCATTTAACAGTTGGATGTGTTGATAGCTGAATTACCATCTGCCATATAAGCAGATGTTTTTCATTCGTGTTTTAATGAATCTTATTTTTCTAATCAACTTTGTACAGAGTAAAAATATGCTTTTAAGAAGCACTGCATCTTCCATACACTGGACTACTTTGGCCTGTCAAAATTACAGACTATCTTATCAAATTAAAGTGTTTATGTGACTGCGCTTCCTTTTATGGTCTGAAATCATCCTTGCTCAGGCAATGATTCTATCCCATCCCTTTCAAAATGAAGTAGTGACACTTCAAGCTTTCCCAGAGCAAGGCTGTGGCAATCCATCTGCAATTTGAATAAGACCATACAGATATTGAAATAATTACCTCCCTCTATTATCCATCAGCTCTCAAGTAATTACCTGTCTCCATTAGCATTTTATTTGATTCACTAATTACCTTCAGAAATGCTGGTAGGATGTCCACTACCTGAAAGGATTACATTCATATTAACCAACGAAGGTTTTGTTAAGCTGTCAGCATGAAAATAGAAGTCAAAGTGATGTATAAGAATTGTCAAGAGGTAAAGTGCAAGTCCTTTAATTTCCTTTGGCCAAAGTCACAGGAAGTTTCATGCAATGTGCCCTTGCAGCCCAGAAAGCCAATCATGTCCTGGACTGCACCCAAAGCAGTCCAGGACCGGGCAGCAGGGCAAGGGAGGAGAGCCTCTCCCTCTACTCTGCACTCATCCCATCTGCAGTGCTGCATCCAGCTCTGGGGTCCCCAGCACAGGAAGGACATGGACCCATTGAATCAAGTCCAAAGGAGGTCACCAAGCTGATCAGAGGGCTGGAGCACCTGGCCTCTGCAGACAGGCTGAGAGAGTAGGGGTTGTGAGAAGGCTCCAGGGAGACCTTATAGGACTTTCCAGTATATAAAGGGGTTACAAGAGAGCTGGAAAGGGATTTACAAAGGAGTAGAATGGTAGCAATGTCACAATGGGTGACAGCTTAAAACTGAATGAGGGCTGGTTTAGATCAGATATCAGGAAAAAACTCTTTAGTGGAGGGGTGATGAGCCACTGGAACGAGATGCCCACAGAAGTGGTGGATGTCGCATCCCTGGAAGTGTTTAAGGCTAGTCTGGATGGGGCCCTGAACAAGCTGTTCAGTGGAAGACGTCCCTGCACTTGGCAGGAGAGTTGATCTTTAAGGTCACTTCCAACCCAAACCATTCTATTATTTACAAGCAGGAAAAAAACCCAAGAGAATGACACCTCTCTCACATGGATTCTGATCCTACAACCAGTTTATTGTGGAACAATATTTACCACATTTAGGTCTAGTTTATTACACAAAGGGTTATATGAACACACTGGCACAGAGTTTATTAAAGGGTAGACTTCTGAAGTGTACATGGCTACTGTCTTATTATACACGATATGTACTATACAATATATATATATCTATATCTGTATTGTACTATATACAATATATATATTGTACTATACAAAATTTATACTGCTGTTTTAATTCTTTGACTGATATAAAGAATCTAACCCTGTTATCTTGTGAATGGGACCTCCTAGTGCTTGTCCTCAGGCATATATTTATACATAAATAATAATACTTGGGTAAAATACCAGGCCTCCTGATAGATGTCCGTACATTGTTATTCTGCAAAACATTCTCTGTGACCCTTCCAGAGCCTTTTTTAGTGAAGTGTTGACTATTGAGACCCCCCAAAAGAGCTGTGTAAATTTTCACTGCAAAAAGAAAAGGTTATTTGAAGTAGGTAAATTTACCAGCAAAAATAGTTTGAGTTTGGTGAAAGGTGTTTTCCATATTGTCACAAACCTACACAGAACCAACACAACTATCTAAAGGGTCAGAAAATTCGTTACAATATTCTTGAAAGGACTTTTTTTTTCCCCTCCAGACTGCCCAAAATGGACTTAAAGCTAAGAAAAATAAATTGAGACAGTAACAATTGTGCTAATAACTTGTCCCATTGGCCCTTTTTTAGCACCAGTGGTCCTCTCACGTCTGATATTAGCCATCTGAAACATAGGCATCCAGGCTGTATTTTAGTCAGTGAAGAGGAACATCTCCATTGTGAGGTTCACCCTGATCACTCCTGTTCCCTGATACTGCTGTTGGCCAACTCACTTTCTGGAAGTGGAAGTGTCCTACTTATGCAACAATCCCATATTGCAATCTTTATGCAGCAATATAGGTAATATCCTCTTAGTCCAGCAAAACAAAAGTTCTCGTGTCCTTGTCATTGCCTGTTCTCCAGGCATGAGCTCAGGTAACCATGTTACAAAGTATTGTCTTCTGGTTTATATGGTAACATGGATGTCAACATAGCAAACCTACAAAGGTCTATTGGGTGAACAATAGCACTGAACAATAGCCTTTCACTTAAAAGGACTATTAAACATGGTGTAGGCAGTAGTTTACATCTTTTAATAATTTACATGTTAGTCTAGCAGTTTTATCTTATTGGCAGTTTCTCCTAATGTACAAATTTAGTTTCCTAGCTACCCCATCTCTCTCATCATTTGGAAAACACAAGTAGCTTTTGTTATGCAAACACAGCAAGATGTTCAGAATTGTCCCTTCCAGTCACAAAAATCTGTGAAAGACCATCTCGCATCTGCTCAAGGACACCTTGTCCTCCCTCCACTCCTCCCAAATTTATGTTCCATGAGATCTCATGCAGGCTATAAAAAACAGACATTTCTTACACCATCTGTGGGAAATGGACATTCACATTATTTCAGTTCCCCAGTGCCTCACCTGCAGTGTGGCCTGTGGAGAACCTATGAACCTGCTCTGAGCTACCAAACCAACAAGGAAATGTGACAGCCCCCTTACTATCCCTCTATCTAATCTAATTTTCAACATATATTCCTTTCTAACATTTTGCTTTCTGTTATACTTTAAATTAAAAAACAGTAGCAAAATATTACCCCTTAGTAGGCATGTACATGCAGATGACAAAAATCAGCATGCCATTCTGAGCTGCACAACATAAGGGGGAATTTTGAATTTGAAAACTTGATATCAAATCAGCAGATGAGGTTGATTTACCCTTCTGTGGATGCAAAGGAGCTAACACAAGAATGGAAAGTAGAGTTTGGAGCAATCCAAATAGCTTGACCAAGATTTGGTTCCCATTCTGAAGCAACTGCTGCTGTTTAAGTAAAACACTGCACCAAACCTAAATGAGAAATAACAAGGACAGAAAAGATTCCCTTCATGAAATTGTCCTGGGTATTTTTAGTATTCACTATATGAATAAATCTCACTAATAGCTATCAGTCAAGCAAAATTCTAGGATCTCACTTTCTATTTTCTGATGGAAATCTTGTGTCTTTTAATATAAATAGATTCTGTTAGTTCATTTCCTTTGTATCAGGTTTGCCTAGACTTTGCTATATTTAACAATCCAAAGTGAAATTAATCATTACTTACAAATAACATTATATCATTTATAGTACAGATTAATAATACTGGAAACAGCTTTCTGCAAAAGCAAGTGGATATCAGCTGTAGATGGCACTGGCCAGATTGTTTGTTGTGACCTAATGATTTTGGTGTAAATCAATAAATAGCCAGGGCTCTAAGATCCAAGGTGATGGAAGATTTAAAAAAAACTAAAGCAAAGCTTCAATGGAAATTTAGGGGCATAAGTCTCCATATATGGCTCTTATAACACACATCTGTCCAGTTAGTCATGTGAAAAACATTGCTCACCTCTTACCAGATAGACTTTTTGGGTCTGGTTCTTTACAGAACAGTGAGTATACCAGGAAACTTGGTCATGCCTGTTCCAGTTTCATATGTAAGTCCAGTGATGCATTAAGTGCATCACAAAACTCCCTGGAAATGAAGACTATGACTCAAAAATATGGCCAGTTTTTGTCCTTTGTATTAAAAGAAAGAAAAAAAAGAAATGCATCATGAGGACCAGAATCCACCACAATTCACTCTATCCATGAAGTAGATAACTCTTGGGTATCAGCAGTAGATAATTCTTGGGCAGGAGGCCTGCAGAAAAAAAAATAATTAATTGTTGTAATTTCTATGACCTGGGATATAATTTCAATGCATAGAATTTGGAGAACCAGGATTTCAGATAAAATGTTGTGAAAGGCCTGATTTTCATTTCCAGTTAGATTCATTGTGCTTTGTTTATATTTATACTTAGAATAGAAGAAAATATAAATTTCAGTCTTGTTTCACACATGTGCTGAGGATCAAAACCATTGGTGTCAGTTGTAAAATGAATAATTAATAATTAATGAATACATTTTCAAATGGTGTGAAAGCAAGACAATTCTTTTGTGCAATGTTGGCTGTTGCCCTGATAACTGCTGGAGTCTAGGCAGGATGATCCTGTCTATCACAGAGGTAACTGAGAGCCTCACAAGTAAATAAGCTAACACTAATGACTCCATGGAACCTCTGAGCTTCCTAGTTTTAAGAGTGGGAGGATGTACTGGTAGCTGTTTTCTAATTATAGAAGATGTCTGGATGATTAAGAGCAGTTGAGGAAAAGTAACATTTATTCTGTGTTAACTACTTGGAGAATTCAGTCTAGATTCAATCAAAGGATAGAAGCATCCACCATGCTGACAGCCCCTGACACAATGTAGGTAAATTCCATCTCCTTTTTATGGTTTTTCTGAGTACATGGTCGATTTAAATTAAAATGTTCAGCAGAAGAAGCTTGACTTGATATTTATCTATAAATATTGTAGATGTCACACAAGAGATACAGTGGTACTGATGAGGATGACAGTGACAGACTGCTCTGGGACAGTCATGTAAATACCTGTCCCATTGGAAGAATGATAGTCAGAATTTTCTCAAGTTCATGAAATTGTTTCAGGCAATCTCCACAGGGCACATTGTTTTGTAATTTAGCTAATGCTTATTTCTTTTATTTCTGAAATAAGTGCAATAAATACATGCTTATTGATTTACACTACTGACCAAGCATTGCTTGAAAGAAGCCTGAAAATTCATGTTAATTTATTATTATTGTTTCACAATATGAAGAAAGCTCTGTTCCACTGAGCATTGCAAAGAAAAACAAACATTTTTCTCAATGACCCTAAAATATAGGTGAGAGATTTGTTGATCAATTTAATGAGGTATCTAAAAGTAATAAAGGCAATTGTGACATGTAATAATCTGAATTTAAAAAGTAAAACAAATAAATTAATTGTGCCAGAAGTTTAAAAAGTACATTTTTCAAAGCAGTAGAATGCAATCTGTTTGATCTACAGAAAGTGGCAAAAATGCCTTTTGTTGGTCATAACAGGCACAGTGTCATGATAAAACCCCAGCTGAAAACAGCCACACACTCACTCTCCCCCACTGGGATGGGGGAGATAATCAGAAGGGTAAAAGAGAAATCTCTTGGGTTGGGATTCACACTGTTTAATAGGGAAAGCAAAGGCCATGCACACAGGCAAAGAAAACAAGGAATTATCTCACAACTTTCCATGAACAGACAGAAGTTCAGCCATCCCCAGGAGAGCAGGACCCCATCATGTCCAGTGGGGACTTGGAATGACAAACACCATGACTCCAAACATCTCCCTTTCCCTCCTTCTACCCCCATTTCTACATGCTGAGCGTGACACCACGTGGTCTGGGATATCCCTGGGGCCAGCTGTCCCAGCTGTGTCCCCTCCCAAATCCTTGTGCACTCCCAGCCTTCTCGCTGGCAGAGAAGGCCTTGCTGCTGTGTGAGCACTGCTCAGCAGCAGAAACTAAAACATCTCTGTAGTATCAGCACTATTTTCAGCACAGATCCAAAACACAGCCCCATAACAACTCCCATGAAGAAAATTAACTCTACCTCAGCCAAAACTATCACACACAACTTATTCTTAGCTATGTCATAGGAAATATCAATCACTTGTGCAGTAGAAACAATACATGAAAGAAAAAGAAGCACTATGGATAGTATTGTTTCCTAAGGTAAAAAAACCTTTATTTTTTTTTGTATGTTTAACAATATAGACCACTTAATGGATTATATCAATTGACTCATGCTTAGTTAGAACAAATAGTTCTTTGCATTCTATTTGTATGAAAAGCTAATCCCTCAGAGACTTTTTAAACTACTTTTTTGACTAACAATTCTATTTAAATATAATTTTGAGTTCAAGGGGCTTTACTCAACTTTCTCCTCAATTTTTACATCAAAGTAGTAGAAAGAGGAACACGCATTCTACTTTCATAAAATTCAGGGGAATAGACCTTTGTGTCAACTAATATATAGAAAATTTAGTGGACCTTCAAGACAATTAATCAGAAAATTATTTTTCATCCCAATTTAATAAAATTATCTTATTGGGAATGCCATTTTTTTTTTTTTTTTTTGTGATTGTGGCAAGAATTATACCTGCTTGAATTGAGACATTCTGTCTATGTGACTAAGGTGGAAGCAAGCTGACTAAAACTTCAGGGACTATGACCTATGGAAACAGGCATCTGCCTTGGGTGCATCCTATGTCTCAGGTGCATTTCTGTATTGCCATCAAACAGAACAAGAATGCCTGAATGACATTTGAAAAATTATGAGTATTGAATCAAATTTAAAAACTAACTTCATGGTCAAATATGGAGATNTCAGGGGCTTGGGTGTCTTGATTTTCCTCTTTAAAATTTAAGTACATATCTATATAATTATACCTATATATCTATATATACAGGTATACAGATACAGATGTAGGTATGGATATAGATAAAGGTATAGATATAGATACAGATATAGATATATGTATAGATATAGATGATATAGATAGATATATACGTATATATATATAAAGAGGTAGAAACCATTCTACTGATCAGTGAGAACATCATGTATTTTAGCCCAGTCACGTTTCACCTCTGACATGGTTTAAGCCCAGATGGAAATTAGCCACCACACAGCCACTCACTCAATTCCCACTCTCACCCCGCCCCCCCATGCCAGTGGAATGGGGAGAAGGGTCAAAGAAACTTAATAGAAAAAATAGTTTCTATAGCAAGGGGATACTTGGATAAGATTGTTTTGTAGTTCAAGGTAGACTAAGGAGCAGAGGATGTAGAATTTGAACATACTTTGTGGCAGGAGACAGTGATTCAAGCAGGCATGAGAAAGAGGGTACCATGGGAAGGATTCACTCTTCTATATTTGTTTTGTCTTTCATATCCAAGGAAAAGACACGTTCCAATCTACCAGAAATTAATTAGTCTATTAACTCTTCTTTCTTTAACTGAAGGTAATGCATCCTCTCTTTAAAATAAATTGGAACTCCAGTAAGGAATTTTTTTATTGTAAAGTATGAACAGAAAATGACAGATAAAGATAAGGAAAGGCAGCAGCAGTTGCATGAGTCCTGAATTCAAGGCTGAATGAGTTGGTAAGTTCAAGCTCCTTCACAGATCATTGAGTCTGATGACAAAATCTCCGTATAAAGCTTTATGACCTGCAAAATAAGTAGTCCAGACGATGAAGAAGCTGTCCTGTGTGTCAGGGATAGGAGGTGTGCAGAATGGAGTATAAAGAGCAAGACTTTTGTGTTGTACCCAGTCATAGTACCTGGTGTGACTCAAGTCATACTGACAATGTTGTACAGAGGTAATGATTTCTTTAGGACTCCCCCTCCCCACCTACAGCTCTACAGGATGGAACCACAGAGAAAGGAACTATTATTTATATTTTTATTCCCATCTTTATCTGCCTAATTAGTTTGAAAATTACAATTAATAACAGTGTGTCTATATAAGACAAAAAATCAACACAGTTGCTGCAATATATTTGCAATTAAAACTTCCTCCCAGTGAAATGGGAATAGATTCTTCTATTTCAGAAAGCAACTATGTGAGTTAAACAAAACATTTCAATTACAGAAGCTAAGAAAATAACTCCTGCAATGACCTCAGTGGAAGCACTCCTGCCTAATTACTGGAGAAACTCTTCTAATCCTTTCTATACCTTTCAATAGCACCCAGTGCATTCTGGACTTCCACCAGAGAATCTCAAATGACAGCACACAGAGGATGCAGCAAGGAATATGGAAAATGTGGAACATAGCCAAAAAAAACCTCAGTAGCTTCCCTCAAAAGGAGTAAGAATTTCTTGAGATTTACCCTTCCCTTGCAGTTCTAAAGATCCTAGCAAAAAATCCCACCACGTTACTCCCTTTATGACAGAGTTGCATAGGTATTAAGTAACTGGGAAATAAGTACTTCTACAAAAAACCAAAGATGGATACAGATTTTTTTGTTTTCTACCTCTTGTTTTCAAATGTCCTCTAAACTAGCTGATACCTTGGAACAGCATTTTGTGCATAAATCTGATCCTTCCTAGAAGAATAAAAGGGAGATCTTATACCTGGGATTATAACTACTATTTTGGAAATTCATAATATTTTTCTCATGAAGGTTTACCATGGAAAAAAATCCTAACAGAAATGTTCCTTGTCCAGCTTAGGCAGTTATAAATATGACCCACACTACATTGCTACAGATGTAAAAGCTATCAAATGATCTGGGAAAGTTTTTTTTTAAAAAATGTGGCTTTGCAGATGTCGAATCACTTGGCATTTACGAGTAGAATAAATATGGTGCCTATAGTATGTATTCCCATTGGCCTTCTGTGACCAGAAGGTTAGCTTTTTCCCTTAAAGAAAACATAAAGCATTGATATGCAATTGCTTTCTTTTCCTCTGAAATTTAATAAAATGATGATAAAACCATTTGCTACTGTATTTAAAAAAGTAACATTTTAGGTCTCAAGCAAGTTAAGGTCACATCACAGCTAAAAAATAGTTATGGACACTGTCCCCATTTTCTTTTTCCTACAAGCTACAATTTGGAAAGCCTTTTAGAATGCATACCTTCATGTTCGAAGAAAAATATGGAACAAAAGGTTTTTTATATAATTAACATTCAGAAACATTGTTAAATATATGTAAATTTATTTGTTTTCTATTGTACATTCCAAAAAAGGCCAATTTAATTTCATGATAATTATTAGACTGAGAGGAAAATCCAAGGTCAATAGCAGCATGATTCGAGGATGACTCCTGAGTGTCACCTTCAAATAGCTGGTCCTTGATATTCATTCAATGGTATCAGAGACACAGCTGTGTGTCCATGCAGGTCTCTGTGTTTATATTTGCAGCATGAAAGGAGCACGATTCATATGAAGGCTTTCAGTGGCAACTGGCAATAAATGACATGAATTCATCTATTCTGTCATGCAAGGTTACTTATTCTATAACAACTGTTCTTAATGTCTCCACAACTTTTTACATAGGGTAAGGACCTCTTACTCTGTTTTGCTTCATTCACTGTGGGAGGAAAAGAGAACAGTGATACTTTTAAGATCACATTGTACCTTTAAATGAATTAACTTCTGTTTGTAGATAAATACCATCATTGCAAGCCAATTTATACAGGTGCCTAATTTAGAAGTTCAGCTGTTGATTTTGGATAAAATTGTTTGCTATCCTGTCAGAATCCAAGGGAACCAGTAAGAATCCTATTTTTTAGAAAGATAAATGTATTTAATGATTTTTTTTTTCTGCAAAGTAGACATGACTGTGTTTAAAGATCAGACGTATATCAAGCTGAATAACTTAGAGCAACCTGAAAACCCAGGAGAAGAGGGAAATGCTACTGTGTGGATGAAATAACTCCCTTTTTAACTCCTATTTCCTTTCCTTTGGAAATATAGGTGATAAGTTCTGATAGTTCCATCCCAGCTTTCCTCCACATATACTTCTCCTGTTATAGAATTGGATCAGTGGTAAGTAGGCCATAAGGTACACTGTAGGAAATGTTTTATGACACAGGGATATCAGGTGTTGGGTTTTATTTCATCATTTTAAATCCAGAGTGGACAGCGTGTCAGGACAAGCAATAATGATAGGACTATAAGCAAGTAAATTTAGACTAGATATTAGGAAGAAATTATTTCCTGTGAAGGTGATGAGACACTGGCACAGGCCTCCCTGAGAAGCTGTGGATGCTCCATCCCTGGAAGTGCTCAAGGCCAGGTTGGGTGGGGCTCTGAGCAGCCTGGTCTAGTGGAAGGCATCCCTGCCCATGCCAGGGGGCTTGAAACAAGATGATCTTTAAGTTCCCTTCCAACCCAAGCAATTCTGTGATTCTGTTATCACAAGCAAAGCAAACTAAAAAAACCACCACAAATTCTTCTTTTGGCAGTGAAATTTCAAGAATCCTTAATCTAAATCAGCTGAAGATGAATTTGACTTGTGTAGAAACCTAAGGTTAATATAGAAGACTCTTAGGTCTTGTAAGTCTGCATAATTTTGATAAGAATCATCTTACTTAACAGTAGCTGGAGGTCTAGTTCATGATTGAAAAATCAATAAAATGTCACCAAAAAAATCTGCAACACTATTTATTTTATAAAAAAACAGAATAAAACAGCATACCTCACTTGATGCTTTGGTTTTGATTTTTTGGGTTTTTTTCTTTTAGGACTACACAATTTTCTATCCATCTTACTGCTCATTTCTCCCTATATTTTCTATTTTTTAAGAAAAATTACAGACCATTTCTTATCAAAGTCTGTGCTTCACAGTTAAAATCAATAGATCAAAATCAAGACAAAATAATATTCTTCAGTGTGCATACAAATATGCATTAATACACCTATTATTAAAAGCAGATGGAAATAAGTATGTGAGAAAATTCACCTGTTCTTTATATTGAACCTATTTGGGATTTCCATAGCAAGTTCTGCAATGCCTAAGCATCAAAGTCCAGTAAAGGAAATTGTTATCATTTATTTGTTTTAAGGCCATTAAGTGATCTAATTACTCACCTACATAATCATAATTTGTTGTCTTTGTAGTATGGCAGTTCTCTCTACAATTCTTTTCTCCCTTGTTCACAACCTCTATTTAATTCTGTCACATCTGAACCCAGAAAACACTTTCTTTAGGTCATTGCTTATACCTTTTTTGCACAATGAGTCTTATGTGCAGTTATGAAATAATACCAAAAAGTAATAATTGAGTGTTAAAGTTACTATGAGAAACAGCTTTCCTTAAAATTCTGTCCTGCACTGCTTTCCAAAAAGTGATAAAAGGATCATATTATTATCACTTTTTTTCAAATCTCATCACCCTCCAAGCTATATAAAAGTTGATTTACACTCTCTGCTTCTCACTATGGTCACATCTAGCAGCTTTCCAAAGCAGAGCTCAGCAAGAGTTTCTCAGTGTAATGGCTTTTTTGTGGTCAGTGACATTGAAACACATCCCCAGAAGCATATCAGTTTGAATTAAACTTTTACTGATCAAATTTCTAAAAAATTTTATAAATTTTATGTAATAAAATAGTCCAGGCAATAGTGTGAAAGACAAAGGTTCAAGTCATCTTCACCTTGGTTTAAAGCAGAAATTTAAAATTTGATGTCACACATTCTGGGCAATTGCCCTGAATGGTAGTCTCTGGCTAGTCCAGAGTGAAGTTTAGGCTGGGTGGAAGTGGTTAGAAGGGAGGAAATTATTTTCTTTTTGTACACAATTGAAAGGTCTTGGATATTGAAACGTCATAAGGAGAAATCATCATTACTTCTCTAAATCTTTACACTATCAGTATTAGTTATGTGGGAAGCTATGTGAACTCAGTCATAAAGACAAAAAATAATTTGCAGGAGATATCTGGTCAGTGCCTCAATTTGACCAATGGATTGAATAAAGCAGAAGTGCTATGGAGGAAACATCACATATGAGAATCAGACATCTGCTCTTTGTAGTGCCCCAGTTTCCATGGGGTAAATAACCCTCCATTTCCTGTATGTATTACAGGCACTTGCTAGACAATAAAAGAATGTTAAGTACCATCCTGGGCTATGGAACACATTTATTCCAGCTGTGATAGGCTTATTAGCTCTGCTTCTCTCTGCTTTCCATCCATTCCCTTGACAATATCCCTTTCCCCAAACCTGTCACTCTTTTGACTCTCATCTCTGTCTTCCCTAATCTCTCTTTCCCTTTCTTCGTGTGCCCGCTTTTGTTGGTACTGATATCCTCAAGGAAATAATCTAGCTATTTTTAGACTTTTACTCTGAAAGTATGTAAACAGAATCTTTTAAAAGCCTGTTTGGTCATATTTAAATAATTTTCAAAACACTGCAGAAGGCTAATTTCCGAAATGATGTTGGTCATGGCCTTTCTCCCTCCCAGACAGATTCCAAGTATCTATCTAAACACACATTAAGGTGATAGAGCTTCACAAATAAGCAGCTGTAAGGTTATCTTTAGATGGGCAAGACTAGGTGTTTTCAGAAAGAGAAGAACTAATTTATGTCAGAATGACAAAACTATTTAATATGAATTCAAGGTTTCCACCACATAATGAGTAATTTTCAGAGTTTAAGAATCATAAAGCCAGTTTTAATGCTAAAAAGTTTTGTATAATATTAACTACTAATACAGTTAATAGGTACTGATAAATCTTAAATCAAAGCCATATGTGAACACAATGTGTTCTCTTTAGTGACATAAATTCAGCTTGCTCAGTTTAGCAGAACCATTTACACCACAACATGTAAGATTAAATCAAGACTTATATACAGCATCTCCATAAAAACAATTACAGTAAAGCAGTCTAAGAACAGTGTGACTGTTCTAACTGTGCCATTAAGTGTGGGAGAATACTTACAGAAACACGGCTCAAAGAGAATAAATTCAAAAGAAGGCAGAACATCACATCACAATAAGGAATGCTGTGCATTACAGTGTTCAAAGGTGATCTGAACTATTAATCTTGTGAAGAAAATAATGCAGGATAAAGAAGGATGGTATAAAATTGTTTGTAGCCACCAGAAATTAGTACAAAATATTTCTTCATGAAAATCTCCATTATAATATGACTGCAAGCTGGGAAATCACTTTTGCTGAATTATTCATTTTGATTAAAGAATTTCAGCTATCTGCACAGTGCACCTGTTACTTGTCAGGCCAGGAGTTATTGTGTACAGACTGGGGAATGAGATGCTGGAGAGCAGTGCCATGGAAAAGGCCCTGGGGGTCCTGGTCAGCAGAAAGTTGGACACGAGCCAGCAGTGCCCTGGCAGCCAGGAGGGCCATCCCTGTCCTGGGGGCATCGGGCCCAGCACGGCCAGCCGGGCAAGGGAGGGGATTGTCCCTCTCTGCTCTGCACTGGGGCGGCCTCACCTCCAGTGCTGGGGCAGTTTTGGGTGCCACAGTGTAAGAAGGACATGAAACTATTGCAGAGTGTCCAAGGAAGGGCACCAAGGGTGGTGAAGGGCCCTGAGGGGAGGCTGTGTGAGGAGTGACTGAGGTCACTTGGTCTGTTCAGCCTGGAGGAGACCGAGGGGAGACCTCACTGCAGTTACAACTTCCTCATGAAGGGAAGAGGAAGGACAGTGATCTCTGCTCTGTGATTACCAGTGATAGGACCAGAGGGAATGATCTGAAAGGAATGGTCAAGGGAAGTTTGGATTAGATATCAGAAAAATGTTCTTCACCCAAAGGTGAGCCCAACCCTTTAACAAAAATGTGGCTGGGCACTGGAACAGGCTCCCCAGAGAAATGGTCACAGCACCAGCCTGGCAGAGTTAAGAAGCTCTTGAACAATACTCTTGGGCATGTGATGGGATTCTTGTGAATGGTCCTATGCAGGGCCAGGAGTCAGACTAGATAACCCTTGTGGGTCCCTTCCAACTCAGTGGAATCTGTGATTCTGTGATTCTGTGATTGCCATAAGGCTGCTCTTTACCACTCAGATGTGCAACACTATGAAAAAATAATAAGTATGTAACCATATGATTCACCTTGTCCTGGTATCAAGCAAAGGCATACATTCTTCTTCACAGTAGAAATTAACATAGTAATGAAGTTGTCAGAATCACACTAGAGAAAAATGTATGGTAAAGCAATGCTATATTCTAACCTTGGGACCATACTCTCAGACACTATAAATTAACATCTTTTATTTAGCTAAACAGGCTTGTACTCATTTGCACCTCATGAAGTATTGACATGACATATCATGACATATTAACACTGGAGATAAAATAGGAAATTAAAATCAAATTTCACACACACAAAAAAAAAAAAAAATCCGGAAAAAAAAATTCTGTTAAGTGTCCTTTAATTTACATTCTCTGAAGCACCTGAATAAAAAAATATAAGCTGGAATCTGAACAGAATTATATACAATACCTTGACATAAGGAGAATGAATGTTAAATTGACAAGCAGGTTAATAGTGAAGGCAAAAGTTTATGGAAAATGAATACTTTCCCAGCAGTTCAGGAGTCATAAGGCAATCATAACCACAGGTAACACGAATGAGAATGATGTCTATTTACATCTAATCTGTAATGCCTAGGGAGAAGGAGAGTGAAGGAACTGGAATTTTAAAAAGTGCCAGCAAAAAGCAAGGCTCAAAAAATATGTTGAACCCACACTGAACCTATTTGTCAATTTGAAAAACTCCATGAGCCAGAAATGTTAGATAGGAAGTTAGTGACCCTGTTTGTTTTCACAGCATTGGGTATGAAATAGCTGAATCTTGTAACCATGCAAGAAGTGTATTATGAGACTGAAACATACAGCTGTGTTCAGCATTCTTGTAAAAATCCTGGACAATATCACACATGCCAAACAAAATTTCTTCCTCTCATATGTGAATTCCAGGTGAAATGAGGTAGCAGGGTCGGATTGCACATAAAAATCAAAGAGACCATGGCCTAGCATTTGTTGCCAATTTCATCCTACAAGTAATAACACTGGAGAGGAGGAAAAAAAAAGTCTTACCTTAATGTTACTTAAAAAGATGTGCCTTTCGCAATGACTTTCATCTTAAGATCTCAAAGGTTTTTATTAACACTAAGCCTGACTCCTCATTATTTTATTTTTGATGGTAATTGATATTAGTATTGAAATGTATAAAACATGCTACTATGATTCTTTGGACAAGAGTTTATATTGATTTTGTGTAGCTGTTGATAACTTCATGACTCCCAAAGAAGTCAGTGGAAACCAATACAGCACTCTTTGAATACTGTCATCACCTCTTCCACTCCCGAGTGAGAAGTGTCCTAATTGTGACCTTCCAGTCCCTGTAGGTGCCCTACAAGATGGAGAGAAACTCTACAAGGCCATGTAGTGACAGGCACAAGGGCTTCAAAGTAGAAGAGAGTAGGTTTAGATTAGATATTAGAAAACATGTCTTCTCTGTGAGCGAGTGAGGCACAGGAACAGGTTGGCCATAGATGTTGTGGCTGCCCCATCTGTGGAAGTGCTGCCAAGGCCACGTTGGATGGGGCTCTGAGCAATCTGGTCTAGTGGAAGGTGTTTTTTCCCCATGGCAGAGGGGTTGGAACTAAATGATCTTTAAGGTCTCTTCCAAGCAAAATGCTATGATTCTGTGATTCTATTCACCATGTGCAGGTCTCCTAAACACATTAACTTTTACTGTGTGCAGTTACTGCTCCACCAATAGCATCAATTTCCTTCTATCTAGAAGCCTTTTCCCTTACACACACATCTTTGTGATGCTTTTTCACCAAACTATTAAAATTACTGCTTCTCCTGAAGTTTCCTCAGATTATCCCAAGGTTATCTTAAGATTCAAACATGGACACTGTCATTTTTCTTTAAAAGTTACCTCTTGACATCTGAGTAACCCCTTCAGGATTTCTGCATTTTCTTACCAAAGGGTATATAGCATAGCATTCCCAGTTGTCCATGGCTGGTTGAATGAATCCATATTGATAAGCACATATGAACAGATACTGTGGTTCAGGTGATCTGAAAATTCCTAACGTGGTAATTTCCTCAGAAGGGCAAATGGGCCTTTGGCATGTTGAAGAGTTAAATGTTATTTCAAATAAAGCTTTCTTTACTGCTCTGATAAATTAAGGAAAGACATGTCCAAAGAAGAATCAGATTCTCCTTAATGACATGTGTAAAGGCATCTTGCAGCAGTTAACATTTGCTAACCATGTGACCTTGAAAAGAGTGTTGTCCTTTCTTCTCTCACCATGTTTGATGTATCTTGTTTCCTTTTGCTCATTGCACAGTGCCTGCAATTAGACTTTCAGCTCTTTACACCAAGGAGTCCCTTATGCAGTTTTGTTTGCTGTTTAATACCAATTAAGATGGATTTGCTCTTCCTTTGCCAAAATTACCCAAGTCACTCTATAAATATTGGAAAATAAACATGCCATTCTCAGGGCTTCATTGTTTGTTCAGGACTGTTGTAACTGTTATTCAGGATGCTGTCTTAACTAAGGTTGAAAAAAATAAAATAAGGCTTGTGGGCTTTGTGAAATACTTACATGATGCCTAAATCATCTTGCCACTTAATCTACTTGGGATGAAGGAAGGTTTCTTGATTAACTATTCTCAGCTGACTGACTTTCTCTCAATTTGTTTTTTTTTTTTCAAAGCTTTCTGCACTAGCAATAAGCCTCTGATATCTAAACCACAGAGGAGATATTTTATTTATGCATATTCATAGGTGATTAAAGGAAATTGCACTTGTTTATTTTGCCCATCTGAATTGTAATATTATCCATGTTGATTCCTGCCTTAGAAAAAGCTTCTTAAAAGGAGCTTCATCATGTGATAAAAGGGCAGGAATTCCCTGTAGGTCTGTTCATGGTTAATTCTATTTTGAAATAACTTTTATGCACAAAAGGCCAGTTTTATTTGATGCCATAAGAATAAAGATTCATACTTGTTATTATTTTACTGAAATGATTTTGTAATGCAAATTAAGCAGCTTTAGTATTCAATTACTTTTGTGTTAATATAAATTGTAAGATTAACATAAGCATACTATAGCTTCAGTAACTGGTATCATAAAATTCAGCCAATTTCAACAGCTGCAGTTAAATGGTATCCTGTGGTCCAAATACTGAAATCGAGGTAGTGGTAATAGAAATGCTTCTTTTGGACACAGTTGTGATAATTAGAATACCTCACAATGTCTGAGTCACAGTCATGAATAAACAATTTTAAAAAATAGAATAAATGTACAGCAGATAGAAGCCTTTGTAATGCTGTGTTCTCACTGTCATGATGGATCAGGTCAGAGACCACCAGCAAAGGGATTCCTCTGCATCACCATCATTCTCACAGAGCTGTGAGTACTTGAGCTATTCTGGCATCACCTTGTGATGAGGAAATGGATGGTGGAAAAGAAATCAGCAAGAGATCAATCCCATCTGGAAGAGGTCCCTTGGTGCTGTCCTTACATACTGCCTAAGTACAAAATGGATGACCTGGATCATCCACAGGCCATATTATTTTGTTTTATTTTACTTTGGTTTATTTTATTCATGTTATTTTTAACATCAGGGAGGACAAAAAAAAGAGAGAAAAAAACATGGATTTGACCACGGAATCACTAAATAAACATAGACTAAAAAGCATCTAGCTAGAAAGGTTGAGAAGCATCCAGAATTAATGCAGCAGCTACTGAGACTGCTCCTTATCCCATTTGGAAGCTGTCTGGGGAAAGTGTATGGTTGAAAAAAAAATGGCCCTCATTCACCCATTTGAAAAAACTAGCAGGAGACAGAAGGAGTTAATTAAAAAGATCCCAAAAAGGTGCTCATTCTAGAAACCTACACAGTGTAGTCCTCAGCTAGCCAAGGTAACCCCTGTGAGGGGCTGGATTACAATTCTTTCCCCACTACTGATATAGCTGGATGCTCTTTAAGGAAATAGCAGACTATCAAACCATATTTTATGGGCACATGTTGAAGCTGAGAGGAAAGCAGTAACTGCCCTTAGAGCCTTGACAGTCCTACAGCATTTGGATTCAGCTATTAGCTCCTATGTTTACCTGAGGTAATGCCTCAGTTAAAGAGCTAGCAGAGCCAGGTCAGAATGAGAGTGGCTAAAGATCACATTATGGCTCCTCCTAAGCCACCACTCCAGCATGTGGAGTGACACACATGGAGTCTTATCCCTTGGATCTGCTCCAAGGATCCCTACTCCACACAGAAAAATGCAGAATTTAAATTTTTCTCTGTGTTTCTACCTCATGCTTTACACCCATCTCCTCACTCACAAATAAATGTGCACATGACTCAAATGAGGTTTCTGTGGTTCAAATCACAAAAAACTCCATCACGTAATTTGAGTGTTACCTGTATAATACATGAAATTAATATTAATTTTCAAAACTTGTGGGTAATTAGTTTGGTACCATAGTTTTTAACTATTTTATATGTTCTTGCTGTTTTAATAAGTTGCTGAACACAGAGCAATCAAATTTCACAAAGAATAAACTCATTTTGATTAAATTTTACACATAACTTTGACTGGATTAAAGTACAAAGGATAATCATCTTTCTGTAATATCTTCTACATGATTTCTGTAGAAATGGGAACTGTGGAAAGTTGGAAGATGGAAACTATTAAGGGTCTGAAAATTCATTCAAAATTAATTTCATTCCCTATTATTACACTTAAATGATCTTTCAGCATAAACTAACTAGTTAGGTATTCTTGTGTTTTTCTTCATTTGCTATAGAAAATCCTTGATAAAACTAAGTGCCTACACTTGTCATTTTCTGTGGTACTGTCCCATCTCAGCTTGTCTATGAGGACTGAGAAGCTTTTGTAAAGATATAGTGTATGCTGCCAAGTCATGTGAGTGCCAGCAGAGTTCTGGTGAGGTTACTGCAACGACATGAGTAACTGAGGCATTGATGGATGAGGCAATAACAGTAACAGAACTGGGAAAAGGGGTTATCTCAACATCATTGGTGTCAAAGTTGGAAAGTAAGGACCAGATTTTACATATGAACCATCCTGGACTTCCTCCATTTCTCTAGAGAAGCCAGTGAGCTGAGGTTTGGGCTGCCTTGCATTATTGAAAAGAATTTGGTGTGTTATCTTATTTCACTGAAAAGTTAAATAATTCTTTTATGAATGGAAAATTTTGTCTTTGGTGATAAAAGCACGGTACAATTTTCTGCTTTCTAGAGAGGTCATCAACTTCTCCCTGTCTTCAGAGAGGACAGGTAAACAGGGTGAGGCAGCTGTCAGTCCCACTGTAGAGTTCAGTACCACTCAGCTTTTATACTTTGAATACACAACAGAATTGCCTCATTGTCTCACTTTAATGGACTGCTTGAGCTGGTCTTTCTCACAACTATATAACAGCCTCCAAATCTAAATCCCAACAGCCATACCAATTTTTACTTTCATGGAGGACAATAACCAGTATAGTCAGTGCTATAAGACGCTCAGGAGATGGAATAATTTATATAGCAACTTTTGCCACCATGCTTCATGCCCTTTAGTCTGTCAATATTATGGCAGGAAACTTTGAACAAAGTTGAGGATTAGTCAGGTCCCTGTAAAACCTTTCCCGTGTACCCATTGAACACCAAAGAAACATCAAATTTGAAGATTTCACTTTTCTCGTTGTCCTCAACAATCCAATCTTGAGAACCAAAATAAAGTCAGTGAACCAGACACTAGTACTTGCAAATATCCACTGCAATCTTGACAGCCCTTTTGGTAGAAGACAATTACAGGGATAGTAATAACAGAATTATAAACCATGTTTACCAAGAAAACCACTGTGTAGTTAATGACTGAGTGCTTCTAAACCTTAGGTGGCATGGAAGTACCACATTGACAGCTTTTGCCTAAACAACCTGAGAGTTCATTTTAATAATTCATTTAAAATCTGATCTAGCTGATATCCAGTCTTCACAGAGGCTCCCTCACTTTGAGATTTGTGTCCTCAGTAGAAGGCAATTGAATCAAACCACAGACTGCTCCACTGTGTTGTTCTTTGCTTGTGAGATTATCACCAGTTATGATCTGCTCTAAGGTTTATGCATTGACCATGACAAAACATTAAAATATTTGCTGACACTTCCTCTTAATAATTTCCTAACTGGCAGTGCTTCCAGTCCTCTTATTCATTGCCCACATTCCTGGGACACAGCCCCAATCTACTACTTTTAGTAAACGCCCCTCTCAGAAAAGAGGAATGCTTATTTCAGGATAGGGCCCTGATGCACAAAGATGAGAGGAAGACTCCCTTTCACTGCATCATGCCAAAATAGGAAAACTTGTCAAAGGAGCCTTCATCTGCCCACAGAGAAGAAAAATCTGTTGCAACCCTGCTGTGAAGACACATCTTCACCCTGTGTTGACATTTCTTTCGGAAATGGGAACATTGAACTAAGGTCCACTGCATTTCAAGGGATCCCATTTAACCTTCTATATGTCATTGCCTGACACACTGCACTTTGCTGGAAGATTCACTATAATTCATATAATTTAGAAGTATAAAAATTCTATTGAAGCAGCAAGCACACTCTGAGGTGAGTTACAGTCTATACTGCAGATCCATTTAGAGTCCACTACACAGCTCAGAAATTACCACTGAGGATTTTCCCTCTGGCACTGCCCTCACAAGAGTATAGACTGTTTTCTTACCTCAAGCAGTAAATTTGGGCTTCTTCCATTATGTGCCAAACAACACAATTACCCTAGACTCTAATGAAGAAATGACAAGACCTGTTAAACATATGAATTAAATAGCAAACAGACATTGCAGGTTGTATACATCCAGCTGACTTTGGTTTACTTTATAATGAAGTTTAGAAGTCCTGGATTTTGATCAAATGCATCAAATAGTATTTGGTTTTACTCTGCTATACAATAGCACCTATATCCTGTTTTTTTTAATTATCCATTTAGCAAAAGGGGATTAACAAGGGAACTAAATATAAAGGTGCCAAACTGTTGAAAGAGTTGGTTTATGTGCAAAATGTTAGTTTATAACGTGAAGAAGCATTTGAGTTTGAATTTCTTGGGATTAATTTCTCATGCAGGCAAGCTGCAAGCATTTAAACAGTGAAATTCCTATAGAGACATTTTAAATCTCATTCTAGCTCTGAATTTTGTACAAGTGGGCTGTCATGTGGCAGTGTTTTGGCTGGGTGTTTTAATCTGGTTTCATTGTGAGGAGTGCGCACAGTTTCTTAAATATGACCTCACTGAGGTCAGCCCAGAAATCAATATAAGCCAGCCCTGTCTTGTGCTTCACAGTGAATGAAGATCTTAGCACCAGCCAGCAGCATTGGATGGAGGCCACTTCACAACCCAGCTCTCACAGCCAAGCACAAGGCTCTCAAAATCCTGTCCACTGTATATACATCTGCCTCTTGTATCCACAATTACATCATATACATCCAGGTTTCATAGATTTCTAGCACAAGTGTGCAAACAGAAAAAAATGGAGGAATTACCATTCAAACAAATGATTCTTGTGGGGAAAAGTGTCATGAATGCGGCTCAACATATTGCACCTGCAAGCAAAGAGCATTCTACCTGCTGTCCAGTGCCAATAGTAATTCCAGGTTTACTAAGAGCCTGGGGAATTCAATGGACAGCACTTATGTGACAGAATAAAATTTTGAGCACGTGAAGCTATAGAACTACGTGTGTTTATGCTCTAGTCTTAGAGTCTGTGTTATCCATTTGCTCATTTCAAGGCAAAATAGGAAAAATAATTATCCTTTCAGCAGAAAAATACTAGAGCTGTAAAAATTTCCATTGATTAATCCAGAAATTACCCAAGAACTTGAAGTATTTGTTCATCATAACCTGTAATTTTGCTGATGGGCTGCAGAGAGTCTCTAGGAGCCAAAAGGGTTCAGCTGAGGTGACACAGTAAGTGCAGAAACATGCTGCTCCAAAGCTGCATAGAATTTCAACTCACATCGTCAGCTTCAAGGATAATAGCTTTGAACTCCAGGGCAAACTTTCCTTATAGAGAACTAACGAGGTTTTGCAATACCTCAGAACATCCTGTACCTGCTGTTGAGCTCTGAGTTAAACAAGCAGAAAGGAGAGTGTCTCTCTTGTCTTCTTCCAGTCCTGTGCTTACATACTACTATATGGTAAGTCATTTCACCTCCAAATAACAATTTACACTTCTGATTCAAATTGTTCCTCTCCACAAATCTAAAAAAGAACAACTGAATTGAGGCATTGTGAAGATTTGGATGCCTTATATTCTTACTAGTTAATTTCAAATGTATGTTTGTAGTAAGAATGGGGAAACATATTCAAGAGACGGATTTTTTTATCAAACTACAGTTTTATCAGAAGCATAAAATAAATAATAAATGCAGCTCTCTGTAAATAGGATTGAAACCTTTTAATATTCATTTCAATTTATTATTTTTTTCTTTTAAATTCTGAATTGCATATCATAGCTAATTTTCAAAGTCAGATGCATTATAATTAAATTAATTGTTAGTGTATCCTACTCAACATGCCAAAATGAGAGTAATTGAAATTATGAAACACAGCATTTTGACATAATGAGAGAAAACTGTTCTAGTGATTTAACAAAAATGAATTCCTATTCTGTGGGAAACATCAAAATTTTGTCATTTTCTGAAAAGGAATTCTGATGCCTAAACTCTGTAATTATGTACCTCAGGGGCTGTTGTGGGACACAGATGCATGTGACGTCAGGTTTCTGATAATCAGAACTTTGCAACTTCATCTGTAGTTTTCCAACTTTGCTTGGGCGAAAATGCACACACAAATTGCAATTGTCACAGCTTTTTTATTTCTTTTTTCTCAAAATAAATAAAATGCATTTTTCAAGGCTCCTCATGACTGCAGTCCCCATGCAAGCAAGGTCTTCTTGCTTATGTCAGGTGTATTTAGTGAGACTTTTACCTTTACAGGATGCTAACCCATGCCAGTTAGTCAAGGGATAAAGAGATACTAGCATTTTCCAGGGGGTCTGGAGAGGGTCTCTTGCTCCAGACTCACAACCATATGATACCTCCATTAATCCCACAGCTGTAGCTTTTGCTGTGCCCCTCACAGCTGCAGCAGCTCACACCATAGCCTTCCTTTCTGGCTGCCTGCACACCTCACCTTCTCCTGCTGCAGGCAACATCAACAACTCCAGCTGGAACCTGCCAGAGCCTGGCAAAGGTAAACAGAGGCTGCACAAACTGCCAAGCCAGACCTCAGAGAAAGTGTGTGAAGCACCTAATTCACAATAGTGCTTCACAATAGGACATATCCCAGATTTGTCCTTGAAACTCACATCCAGACTGTTATTACAATATGAGTAAGCACTCCAGAAATCTTAGGTTACAGCTACATTGGTAAAGCCTTCTGATGCACACAGTGATGTCTAGCAGCAAAGCCTGGTGGCTCAGGTGGCCTCTCTGAATCAGACTGGACATTTGACCAGGGTCTTCCACACATCTCACATCGTACCTCTTGATACAAGTGTATATCTAGCAAACTACCCTGTCACAAAGCTCTTTTCCTGGCCCTGGGAACTGGCTGAATTCTTAATTTTCTAACCTTTTTGTAGAGTGTCATAGCATCCAGGCTATTGGGAACAGAACCCACATGTGTTTCTGAACTTTAATTAATAGTAATTTCTGTTAGCATTGGATGGTCTAAACAAAAATTGTGCAGGTGACTCTTCAACTACTTTAACACTCAAGATGATGAGGGTGCAAAACCTGGTCTAATCCCTTCACATTTGGTGCAATATCTGGACTTCTCCCTGTGCTATTTAGTTTAAGAGAAGCTCTGAGACAAAATTAACAATTAGGTTTTTTACATTTAATTTCAAAATGCCTGCAGTAATGCCTGCAGTAAAGCAGGTCTGTTATTATCAGCTGGAGTGTTTTCTATGTACTCTGATAACTTCTCACACATCTTGGGATGTGCCAGGGTCTTCTCTGCTGGAGATGACCCCAGATGTTGGTGGAAGCCGCTTTTCCCAACCCAGCTGTCCAAGAAGGAGACAGGAGTCTTCTGCTCGTGTTCCCAGTGATGTTTATTGTCTCTTATCTAAAATATTTTCTGTCTGCCCCGCCGAGCTCTGGCCAGCAGGTCAGTCCAAGGCGCACTGCCCCCCAAGGGGGCTGGTGCTGTCTTTTATACTATGAACTACGTATTAGATATTTACAATTGTGTGCCAATCCCTAACACCTATGTTAGACAGTGACTTTCTACTCTAAACCAATCTGAAAATGCCAGCATCACCTAAAAGATGGATGTTAGGAAGAAGAAGGAAGAAGGACAGGGCACACCCCTATCCCTCCATCTTAGGGTTTTAAATCCCCTTGTACCAAATCCCAAAATTTCTCCTTTCACCCTATGACTACTGCACTGTATTGTCTAAACTTTTGTGACTTGTGATTCCTCATATAAGCTTGGTAATTTGCTCCATGGGCTGAGATCAAAGCCCCAAGTGTTTTTGGCTTCCTGCCCAGACCTCTGTCCGGGCTTCAGGGCACTGAGAGGGATGTCTTGGATTCTGACAGGATGGGGCTAGAGAACTTGAGAGGGTGGCCACAGGTATGTTGTTGTCCTCCAGAAATACTGATGTGCTGGAGGTGAGGTGACAATGTGTGAACAGGCAAACCTGGTTGGTGGTATGATGAGAAACAATCTCTGGACAAAACCATCACTGAATCCATGTGGCATCCATTTATTCATCACAGAATAAACATTTTTGTCATCTCCCAAGGAGAACTGAAGTGCACTAACATAGATTCAGCAAGGATGCCATCAGAGCCCTGACCTCCTCCCAGGAGCAAATAGGAGAGGCCACTTGCTTGCCAGTACACCTCAGGCAAATTCCAGGCTAAATTAAAAAAGCAAGTTTGGAAAAATCTGTATCTTTTCCACAGCAGACTTCAGAGATTTCTGTTTCCCTCCAGAGCATCAGAAAAATGATAGTGACATTAGAATGGTACATTTGTCCACAGTGTTTTGGTGTGACTTTGTATTTACACTTTTGCCATGCTTTATAAAACCATTCCTAGATTACACAAGTCTGGAGAAATGCTGATTAAGCTGTACAGTAAATCTGAGCCTGAAATATGAATAATTAACCACTGCAGAGGCTGCCAATAACTGCAGGGCAAGAGCTTCATTTAATTTTCCTTCAAAAGCTGAAGGAAGCAATGTTTGATTGTGACACTTCAGCCAGCTACAAAAGAAAACAAAGTATAGTATTTCTTTGCTTTTGAAACAACATGACGAAAGTTACCAGTGTCTGCTTTGTGAGACAGAGAATTCTAAATGAGGATTCAAAAGACAAAGAACAAATAACTGTGCTCTCTCTCTATATATATATATGTCTTAGAATAAGAAACAATAGTTTGAAGACAAGAAAAAAAAGTGAGGAATGAAGAGAGGACAGAACTGCAGGAGGACAGGGGGAATTCCAGCTTTGGTTCAAAGGACCACTGTGGGATCTTGGAAAAGCCACATGCCAGAGAATTGTCTCAGTTCTTCATTGTATTCTAAAAGCTAATGACAATAAACTTACATAAAAGGATTACATAACGTGCAAAATAGACATTATTTTCTAAGTGCATCAGCTATTAAATATGGAAATGTGAGAGTCAGCAATATTTTTCCAGGATATGTTGCATTTGAGCCTGTAAGACTCATTTACTCAATGGATAAGCATTCTCCCCTCTGATTCCTTTTTTACTGTGAGACCAAATAAAGAGGTAATTAAAAACGTCAGTGGTCTGAACTTTAGCGATATCTTTCAATCAGTGGACATGATGAGGTAGCAAAGGGAGACAGACTTTTCAAAGGCAAATATAGACACTAGCTTGTTTAGATTTTCCATAGCAAGATATTATTTTGTTTACCTTCTGGAGTTCATAAAATGGCAATAGGTACTTTTTGAGATTTTTGCAATATGCTCTCCAGATTTCTGGAAAGCCTTCCAGGTTTATCCTAGCATTATTATATAGAAAATATACAGGTAGATACTGAAAGTGCTAAGACTATATTATCCTTCCTGTGGTGAATGAATTAATGTGATAAATTCCTATATTGAGTTGCACATAAATTAAGATTTGGTCTGTTATGTGCTCTAATACTAAACAATACTTTTCAGTAGCCTCTTCAATTTATTGCTTTAAAATCCCTGCCATAATGCTTTCTAGTACTACATATATATTAAGAGAAAGGCTCAGCTCACTCTCATCAGATTCACAGCTGAGGCATGCCATGCCTTAGAACACTAAATTGTTTCTTCTCATGCAAAATCTTCTGTTGTAATTACATTAAATTGTGTTAAAACTACATCTACAGGAAAGCTGAGGAGATCATTACTTGCTCGTGGTGAGACTAAGTTGTCACTTCATATTTTGTCCAGATGGTTAAGTGACTGAAAGATGTTAATTGTTCAATATCCCACATGAAATGAGATGTGTGGTCTCAGACTGCTAGAGAAGTGTTTCATATTACAAGAACACCACCTCATTTGGCACTTGCTGGAAACTTTATTGTCAGCCTCAGCTTATATGCAAATACAGGGATGCCAAGACTGACCAAGCAGCTATTAGGATGATGATGGTGAGTACACAAAGAGGCCCTGAAAAAGCAATAAGCAGAGGAGAATTAAATTGCTACCGTTTATTTTAAATCTGGTTCATGAATTAATAAAATGCTTCTTAGGGCTGGAAATCCACTACCTTTGACTAAAGGATAATTTGCTTCAGAAAGGAAATCACATTTAGGAGAAAACAAAAGGAGACATCAAAGCATTTGGGGAGATTCAGCTGTGGGATATGTCACAGAATTGAGTGAGAAAAATCCCCCTGTACAATGAGGGAATTCATTTGGGAAATTGGACATTTTGGGTCACATTTACCTTTTAGCTATGTAAAAAGTTGGTAATTAGTTGCAAACAAATTATTTGTGAACTCCCTGTAATCAATGGAGAAAGAAAGAAAGAGAAGAAAGAGAAGAAAGAGAAGAAAGAAAGAGAAGAAAGAAAGAAAGAAAGAAAGAAAGAAAGAAAGAAAGAAAGAAAGAAGAAATAAAGAATTGAACCAGTTTTTTTAGCCTTAACACTTCTATTATTTTATTAACCACAGAAGAAACCTGAATGATAATTCACTGTAGGTAGTCTAAGGGTTTGGGTGAGTCACATTTCCATGGCTAGTATTAGGAGAAATTGCTATAAATCCTTATTTTCATGAAATAACATTTTTTTTATCAAATAGCCTTTGCTCTCATTTGTCTTCACAGAATGCTGGAATTGTCCACTGGAGGACACTGAACCTTAGTCTGCCCCTGCCTTCAGGGACCCCAAGCATCTTGGCCATCAGGCTATGGAGGGGAGCAAGCCTGCTCCCACTGTAGTGCTAAGGGAAAATTATGAAGCAGAACTGGGAAAAATAAAATAAGTTTAAAAAAAAAAGTAGTTAATTTCAAAAGTCTGTCCTATGTATATACTGTATTTTTTATAGATTGTGCAAAAAATTCACAGTTCATCTAAAAAACCAACAGATATAAGACAGTGTTTTTCATTTTTCCTAGTCATGACCCATGGTGGGGTGAACTTGAGAGTCTCTGGCTACTAGTGCATATAGAGAAAAATGGAAAAAATAAGACATGTATAAAGTATCTGACTCTTGATCTGTTCTCTCAGCTACAGCAGTAACCAGTTTGAATATTTCCTGAGCCAGACATTGCATCTGGGTTACTTATGGATGTATTCCCATGAATTTCTCTAAAGTCTGTTTATGTCCATTTATATTTTTGGCATCCGCAACATCTTGTGGAAAATTACCTCACACTGCAGTTATGCAACAATACGGAAAAGTGTTTCCTTCTGTTTATTTTAAACTCACTACCTGATAACTTTATTGTGTATGTGTCCTCCTGAGTTCCCATGCTGCGAGAGATCCAAGTATTCCCTGCTCTCCACAATAAATTTATGCAATGGTCATATTTCTCTAAGCTGCTCTTTCCAAGAGGAAGAGGTCCATTCAATTTAGTCTCCCTGCATATGGAAAACATTCTCTAGATCTATCTACCTCATTGCCTTTCAGTCCTATTTTAACTCTTACAATATGGTATTTTTGGTAGAGGGTTCTTTTCCCATAAAAACAGCTAATACTCAAAAATTGTGTATTATTTCTATATTAGAACAGCCCAATATTTTCATATGAATATGCTTCTCTTCAGCCAAAGCATTTAATTACCTCTAAGACTGAATCTTCAGTAACTATATATGACATACAGGAAGAGAAACCCATTCTTTCATGTCTCATGTGGTTACAGCTGTATTTTATTGAAGATTTTACTTATAACCATCTTTTAAAGTTTTTACACATTATGAAAATTGTCTAATAGTTTTAAAACTCGAGGTAGCCTCATGTACTACTCATTCTAGTAACATTTCAGTACCTTTTGATAGTGTATTGATTCATCCAGATTTAAGTATAAATGTGGGATCTACAAGAGATGTTTATGCTCATATTTAGTAATAGTGTATCCTCTCTACATCTCTGCTATGCCTAATGCATAAGAACAGCCAATTTTGTCAGGTTTTATCACTTCCTGTGGAAGCTGTGCTATTTATAAGTGAATTAGTGAATGTAGAAAAGAAAGAATTAAAAGGAAAAAGACAAAAAAAAAATAAAAGGGAAGAAAAAAAAAAAGAAAAATAACACTCTCATGCTATTTTTCTGGAAGATACATTGCAGGCATGAAATGTGTGCAGCCAAATGGACTAGGTATAGGATTTGTATCATTTACTGGAAACCTTCTAGTAGCATAAACAAGAACTTCATCAAACTCACACTTCAGAGTCTTAAGGCTGACCTCACACGCTCTTTGTATCAACAGATGGGTCTCTCTGACTCACACTTGTTCTGTGTGCTTGGGAAGCATTCTGCCTTAACAAGTCTGAGACCCTGAGGAACTGTATAAACCAGTCTGTGAGCTGGAATACGTGTTTCTTTTTGATGTTTGTTGCAGATGAAAGTAAAAATTTCATGGTATTTGGGGGAATGCTGCTGACAGTATTTCAAACAAAGAAAAAGTGATAAAGAGTTCAGGAAACTTCTCTCTCGACATCTGATTTCTCAGATTTTGGGTTTACAGGATGTGTCTGGTGGACCTTTTGGTGTCAGTAAAGGTTTTTGCCAGTGATTTTTTTTTTCTTTTTTGAAATTTATTTATTTTAATTCAGTGAGTGAATCACCAAGCCAGAGGAGGGAGATTAAATACTTCAATATTGGCTTTTTGGTGATTTTTGTACTATGTACAAAATATTTCTGTACAATTCGTGTGTCTGAACTGTGTGTTCTTGTATACTTTCTCATGACATTACCAACAGCAGATGAAGTAGAAAAAAATTAAAATAGAAACAAATAAAATTCATATATCCATGTAATTCTGTAATTTTTTTTTCCACAGGTCAAGTGCATTTAAATAACAGAGACATTTTATATTATCTGAATTGTGAGAAAAGATCTTAACACGTGTTCAATTCAGATCATATAACTACTTCCTAATTGCCAGTCATAAGCTAGAGATCAGTTTTCTTGGTTGTTATCCTTGACTTAAGAATAAAAATTGTGGTTTAGTACTTAGAGATTCACTATGAAAAACATATTCACTCTGAGAGGCCATATGGATGATTTGTGAAGATTAAAACTTATTATATGAGGTCCTGGGTTCTGTTCCAGCAGCAATCCATGACCTTCCTTTTAGCTTATTTATAAAATATGATAGCAGCTCATACTCAAATGTCCCCAGCTTAGAAGGCAAGCATGGATTTATTCAGTATAAGTGGTAAGTGCATGAAAATAAAAGCCAGGGTCACTAGATCTGACTAATATAAATCCATGCCCTCAAGAAGTTTTCCCATCAAGTAGGAAAGAGTAAGTAGTACTGCCTTTCTTCTTCCCTGCTGTAGTGAGAAAGAATTCCCTAAAAAATACCATATTGCTCAGGTAAAAGCCTAAAATTTTAACAGGCCCACACAGGGCAGTGCAAAACAAATCACCCAAGTGACACAGCTCTCAGCAAGCAGTGTAGTGCCTGCTGCCCTCAGCATTTCCCACTCACTGGAAATGAGCCCTCCTGAGCCTCACAACAAATTCAGATAAGTTGAATTTCATATAAGGAGGGACTCCCCACAAACTATGCAAGGAATCTTTCTGCCTTACACTGACTTATAAATTTATTTTCCTTCCCATGGAAAGAAGCAATTAACTACTACGCAAGCAAGTCTTATTGTACAGAAGTTGTTTATAAGACCTGATGAGTCTCAAAGGACAGGCAAAGTGCAGCCAGTCAAGAATGAGATTCCAGAATGTCTCTTTCTGGAGAGGTAGGCAAAAAAATGAGACATAGATCAAGGTAAATCCTCTTAAGGGATGACAAAAACTAGACAGACCTGCTTTGGATCTGCTTTACTATTCTTAAGCACCTTAACAAGGTCTTAAATTTTACATGTCTAATGAAAAGATATTCTTCAAGTAAGAGCCTACATTTTCATTATGCTTAATAAAGAAAAACAGGTACCTCAGGAGACAGATTCATTTTGATTATCTTTATACATTCTTCCTTGCATCTATAAGCAACTATGTGATTCCCCTTACAACCATCACTTTTTTAGGCACTTAAAATAGTTCACAAGTTAGCTGACAAATTCAATGGGTTGTACCAGGAGAAATAGCAAATAATATTGAAATGTTAAGTTCCAGGGTTTGGAAGTTGGGTTTTTGCTTTTATATTGAAACAAACAAAACAAAACAAAACAAAACAAAACAAAAAAAGCGAAACACTTGTCAAACTGAAATCTTCTGCAACAACTTTACATGAGATATTTAAAGTGCCTTCATGGTGACAAATGTGACTTTTAGTCTGTGATAAATTTACATTTACAGTGGACAGATTATCTCACTTACTATAGCCAGAATCATTCTCATCAGGACACAAGGTGACAGAGATTATGTGCTTTAGAACAAGTTCATTTTGACTGCTTTATTTCTATGTCTTAACAAATGCAAGCATATTTTCATGGATATACTATTTTCTTTTTGACCTCTTTTTTGCTTCTTTAGTTTAGGAGTTACAAGAATTTTAAAAGTATACT
Organism: Urocynchramus pylzowi; assembly: GCA_013397555.1. Classification (NCBI taxonomy): domain Eukaryota; kingdom Metazoa; phylum Chordata; class Aves; order Passeriformes; family Fringillidae; genus Urocynchramus; species Urocynchramus pylzowi. Next base: position 567,551 of record VZRH01008197.1, read on the forward strand.
CTTTACTTCAGAGTTTCTTTGACATCCCATAAAGAGAGTGCTGATTGGACTTTTAATTAAGTAGAATGAAGGCAAAATAGGCTATAGTATCAATGGGAATCACTAGATGTGCTTATAGTAATGAATATCTAATAGGCTACAAAATTTGCTTTTTTACAAGAAATCTATGCTGATAGTCTCATCAAGTGAGTTCTACTGTTTGTTCAGTGTCAGTTTTATAGTCTTTTAAACCCTGCTAGGATTTGAATCTAGAGATGCCAAACGTGGAGTGATAAAGATTACTTAATGATTCTCAACTTCTAGATACATTAAGCCAGAGGTTGGATACAAGAAAATTGGCAGAAAGTAGATACGTTTGCAGTAGAGTCCTGAGATTTCTGCTACTGAAGAGATGGACTAAGTGTGTGTATGTGTGTGTCTGTGTGTGTCTGTGTGTGTCTGTGTCTGTGTCTGTGTATGTGCACAAATGAGTGTTTTAGAGAATCTGGATCTGAGGTCTTTTTTGCCTCTGTCATCTCTCAGAAGATAGCTCTGCACCTTCTCTTACTCAAACATATTTGTAACTATTCATATTTTTTCTCACCACAACTAAGGAAGTACTCATTCATAGCACTAATTTTATATTCTCTTTGTTTCTTCTACCTACCTCCATCTACTGTTAGAGACATACTTGTTGCTTTTCCCATCATCATAAGTCTAATGACTTTTATACTTTTACCTTTATACACTAGTGTCATATTTTAAAACTTCAGGTTATTAATTAAAATGCTTTTTCAGAGTAAGAATAAGGCTGACCATAATCCTCTCTACAAGAGACAGAAAGCTGGTACCAATGTTTACCAGTCTGAAATTTGGATTTGGAGCCTGAAAAAATTCTTTGTAACCAATGATAAAGTTCTCACCCATAAGTGGGTTTTGGAACAGTTATAAAATGTGAATTTTTGGTATGAAAGTCAATAGTTTCCCCTGGCATAGGGAAGTTCTGCATCCATTTCAATCAGACATAGTTTGAACAAGGAGCTTTTCAACCTCCAGAAAATTTGTACGTAAGCTGGTTAAGGCAAAATTTGTCATCTGTTGTGTAAACCCAGCTTCTTTCTCAGCTTCCAGTTTTCAAAAACTGACTTAAATATCTTTTGAAGAGCTCTTTTCAGTTGTGCTTACATGCTACTGAGTGTAGCTCCTACCAAAGCACACCCAGAAATTAAATCTGCCATACAAACAATCTACTGCTCCCTGTTTTCAAGGGTGGGCTGCTTTTTAAAAGTATGGTTTCCATCAGGGGTTCATTCTTTGTTGCTTTCCAGCCCAACCTTGATCCAGTCAATGCAATGTCTCAGTTGTGAACTTGTTAGGTAATGTTGCTTATGTTTCCTGACAGAAGAGCTTTAGTCTGGGAAAAAAACATTCTGAGGGCATAATATGAAAAATAACCTTATAGTATAAGGGTCCAATATTTTAATTAATTTCTTATCTTCATTTTCACGACAGCAAAGCAGATGCTCCTTAAAGCAACATAGAATTTAAAGATGAATATATTTTAAAGTGGGTGCTTTATTTTCTAGGGAGTGCTGCTGCCATTTTATAACTAAAAGCAGTACTGTGAAGGTGAAATTGCAGGCATAAATATCCAGACATAGCTCGACTTTCATAGTACTTTCTTTACAGTCCTTCAATTGTTTCCTTTTTTCCACCTTTGAAATATAGGACTACTATTGCCAGCATTGCAATAAGATTGTAAATATATTTTAAATCCTGTAAGTTTCGTGAACTACTGCAAAGGTGTTCAGCAAGTGAAGGAGGCCCTCTGAGCAAAGAGGGTTCTCAAGTTCCCAACTATATGAAATTTGCTATAAGCTTGTAAATAAATTCAAGTGGGAGCCAAAATGAAGACACAAATCAATGTCCCCAGATTTTGTCATCTGAATGAAGAGCATATTAAGCACTTTAATAATTTTTACTGTTTCACCTGGTGTTATTAAAGAAGGATTCTAAGTAAAAAAAGGAGTAAACAGTTCAAAAAATAAAAAATTCTGACAAATTCTTATTTGAGTGAAAAAATTTGGACTTCTACCCCACCCATAATCCTGATATTTCAGTTTTGTCCACATTACACTAGTGCAAAGTCATTTATATTTCAAAATTTCTGTGCAATGGGAATATATATATTTAAAGATATACACACTTAAAATTCTCCCATTTGAATATTAAATAATATTATATTTTAATATTTCTGATTAAAAAAAAACTTTTTGCAAGTTTTTATTTGTTAAATAACTCAAAAATCTTTCTCAAGCAATTTTAAAATTAAACTGCCTTTCCTTATAACCTAGAGAGCCAATGACTACATTTTCTTTAGCTGAACTATTCTTCCCTTGTGCAAGCAACATGTGTTTCCTATTGACCATGTATCTCAGAGTGAAAATTGTTGCAAAGACTTCTGGAATATTAAATTTCATTGGAAGAATAGTAATCAGGAAAAACAGGCTTTAGAACACTTACTTCTGCTAGGAATGTATTACAATAGGAAAATTTAGCTTGGTGTTTTGCTGAACTAATTTGGAAAATTAAAGAATTTTAGTTTACCTTGAAAAAATAAAAGTGAACAGAATAATTAATGGAAATTTTCCTTCATGAAAAAGTGAAAAAAAAATAAAATTTGAGATAAATGCAAGATTTTCTAGGTTATTATGATTTTTTAGAAACGGCATTATTTCTGACAGAAAATAACTTTGAGGAAGACTTCACGTATAGGTGATATCTGGATGAATGGCAAGTCTCATGCTGCAAGTAGGCTGCAGAGAGTACTCTCCACTAAAGGAACAATCTATTTCAGCTCTGTTCCCACAGCCCTTTGAAACCACAACCACCTGCAACCCAGCAGAGAGGGCGTCAAGTGTGACTCGGTAGCAGAAACCGTCAGAGCAGCCGCCCGGCCGCCAGCCGCCGCTGGGTTCCGCGGCTGCCGGGCTGCAGGAAGCTCAGACCTCTGTCCCTTTGTTATCTCCCCACCTCTCAATAGTCTGTCCTTTCAAAGTGAAAATTATTCTTTCTAAAACCTGAGTGTTTGAGAAGACTGAAGCTTAGAGAGAACATGTAGGGAATTCCTGAGCTGGTGTAGATATTCACCTGTTAATTAGAGAAGCCAGGACAGGAGAGAAGAGTGGAAAATGTTTTTCATCTTTAAAAAGCAAATTGTGACAATTTTAATGGTAGGAGTCTCGGGATGTTAAATGAGGATGGCACAGGAAAATGGTAAAATTTGTCTTCAAAGGAGTTTTGCATTTAATTTTTTTTTTTTCATTTACTAAATAAATATTGAAAAGGCTGCCACTTGCAGGAAAATTAATAAATGAACCGGAAAGAATCTAAATGTCATTCATTCATTGCTCTAAGATTCTCGTGTCAAATAGCCTTTCTTTAACCTTTTTTATGACTCTAGGTTAGATGGAACTCTGTCCTAGAAGTAGGTATTCCAAAATGTACAGTTCTTTTATCCCTTAGACAAATCACTATAATCTCTCAAAGGAATAAATCCACACACAATGTCACTACAAAACATCCTTTGGCTGGAAAAAACTGTTCTAGCTGCAGCACAGCAAAGCCCAGTAAATTTGATTTTTTCTTAGCAAGTTGATCAAAATAAAGTTTGCAGGTGACAAAATACATTTCAATAATGAATATCTACAGGCTTCAGAAGATGTGAAATTAGGATGTGGAGAAGCAAAAAAACAGAGAATTTTTGCCAAATTATTTAGTCTCCTACTGTTGCTTTGACTTCTTACATAGCAAGTGGAGTTGTGATTTTGATGCCTATGTGATTCTGATGCCTATGTGAAACTGATACTGTCTATGACTCAAAAGCTCTAATGAATGACTCACCAGTGCTGAGAATAGCTACCAAAGGGTCACTCTGGGACTGTAAGGTTCCTTTCAGGAAGCAGAGAGAATAGAAATGTGTATCAGTTCCTGCTTGACAACAAAACACTCTGAAATGATAAAAGGGAATTTCAAATATAATTTTTGCATAAAATTAAAATTATGCTGTTATGAAATTAAAACAAAGTATACAAATAAAAACAAAAAGACTTTTAACCAAACTGTTGTGGTTTAACCCCAGCCAGCAGCTTCAGCCCCAGAGACCCATTTGCTCACCTCCCTCTGGTGTAACACCTTCATAGTGGGATGAGTGATAGAATTGGAAAGGTAAAAGCAAAAACAACACAAGGGTTGAGAAAAAGAGAGTTTAATAGGTAAAGCAAAAGCTCCACATGCACACAAGCAAAGCAAAGCAAAGCAGAACAAGGAATTCATTCACCACTTTCCATGGTCAGGCAGGTGCTCATCCATCCCCAAGACAGCAGGGCTGCATCACATGTGACATTGACTAGGGAAGACAAACACCATCTCTCCAAATGTCTCCCCACACACCTCCCTTGTCCTTCCCCCAGCTCTAAATGCTGACCATGATGCCATATGGTCTGGGATATCCTTAGAGCCAGTTGGGGTCCAGAGTTCTGGCAACCCCTTGTGCATCCGCAGACTCCACCTTGATGGGGCAGCACAAAAACCAGAAAACCTTGATGCTGTGTGAGCACTGCTCAGTAGCAGTAAGAAAAATACCTCTATATTATCAACCCTATTGTTAGGAAAAATACAAAACAATACAATACAGCTCCTTACGAACTGTATGGTTCTTGTGCTATCATGAAACTACCACGAAATTAACTCTATACCAGTCAAAAACCAGCACACTGGGACACAAGTGTTAGGAAAAGGAGAGCTGAGATCTTAGACTTTGCCTTTATAGATATTTTCATTTCACAAAGGACAGTCTTTAATGTAGAAGTAGATCTATTATGAAATTTATCATTTACATCTCACTGCTCAACAAAATACAGCAAAGTAGAGCCAAACACCTTTCAGATTCTGAATTTTATAACATATTCTGACATCAACATGATTTTCAGTATAGCTGGTGGCATCAAAATGTAGAGACAAGCAGATGCCATAGGATGTGGACTTGGACATTGTGAAAAAGAAGTTAAACTGCTTTGTTTGAGGATCGGTGGTCCTCGAGGAAGACAGACTGAATACATTTTCACTGGAGATGGAGAATCAGATAAGAGAAGAAGTGAAGTTTGAGCTGTGGCAGATCTTGGGGTAAACAAGAAAGAATGCTGCAAGAAATTCAGCAAAGAGCAGGAAGAGGTGAGAAGAGGAGATGTGAGACATTGGAAGTCCTGGGGTGGGAGAGAAAGAGAGGACCAAAAGGAAAACAACACAATGAAGTCCCAGTTGTCTCCTGCTTGGAAGCCATGGGAAAGACAAATGGTCAGGCTGTATCAGATGAAATTTCATGTATATATTAGGTCATGCTTTGATTATCAAACAAAAGTCAGCATTTTGTGGGCCTTTCTCAGTAAAGGCTTTAAGGACATAAGGAATCTATCATTTCTGGATAGGAGTGAAGGTCAGATGAAACCATGAAAACGACTGAGTAGGAGTCAAAGAGATTAACATTCACCTGAATGAAAGTTGACACCTCAAAAGATTAGGCAGAAAGATACATTATCTCCTCACAGCATGGATACAGGTTCTCTGAAACAGTAGCTCTTTTCCATCTCAAACTAACTCTAGGGCCTGGTAGTTCCCTAACACTCAGAACTGATACCACACCTCTGATAGCTTATTACTGTTACAGCTGTGCACCTAAAGCTGTGGGATATAAAAAGCAGAGCCCTGCCTTTAGCCTTCACAAACCCTAATGTGTTCTTTCATTCATTGTGAGTCTGTGGCTGTAGCAGGCTGTGATCTCTGATCTCTGACGGTAAGCAAGCTCCTCTGACTAGAAGGCCTGAAAAGGCAATGACAGCCTAATAGAATTTTATGATTGCATTTTGAACATTTCCACAGTGAGCAGAAGGCTCCTGACTCAGATATATTCATCTTCTGCTTAAAGAACAATAAAAAATAACAGGAAGGAAGCAACAAGTCATAGTAAAATAACTCAATACCTCTGCTACATTTCCTTGTGCATTATTTTCATGTGAAATTAACTTATTGAAATACAGTGAGAGTAATTTGGGAGTTCTGAAAAAGAGGCCAATACTTCCAAATCTGAGTAGATGGCCAGCCTGCAATTCTACAAAGGAGCTTTTGCTCCAAGTATACCAGTTCTGACAATGAACNCCTGAGTAGATGGCCAGCCTGCCATATACCAGTATACCAGTTCTGACAATGAACAAATGAGCCAAGCAGGGTAAATTGAACTTTGAAGGAATCTTGAGGATGGAAAAAATTCTCTATAAGATGGATCTGAGACAAAATAGCTTCCCAATCAAAGCATCAGGAAATCTGAGGAAAGCCCATGAGCATGTGCCCACTGAGGCAGAGCCACAGCACATATAGAAATGGCTGGGCTTTGGATGCCTCAGTTTATGAGACTTGTGTTTCACCTATCTAACCCAGAAGTGCCTTTTTATCAGGAAAGTTAAAATAAACTTTCATTTACTAAATCACAGACATTGTTCTTAAAATGCATTCACGAGTGTTTGTACAGCAATTTGAGATTCTTGCTTGGCTGTATAAGCACAAAGTGTTATTAAATCATTCAGCATCAAATGTCCTTTACCTCATTATATTTTATAGCAGTAACTTTTTATTATCATCTGATGGCAATAAAACATGACACAGCTCATCTAGCATGCTGGGGCAAGGTCTTGATTGAAGTTGATTAAAGTTTTGTCTGAGTGAGAAGTGAATAAAAATTGAGTTAAGGACTTCAAAATTTTATTTCCTAATAAGGCACTAGGAACATATATATGAAAACTAAAAAACTTCTAATATATATAGGTTGGTAATGTTTTAGGCTCAATTGAGTCCTTCTAATAGGGATATAAGCTCTACTAAATTTTAATTAACTTTTAATTATATTTTTTCTTATTACTGTTTCTGTCCTCCACATATCTCCCTCATTCTGCCTTTTTTATGTCACAACCATAATTATTTTTTCTATATAGTGAAAGCTTTTGTTCAAGAATAATGAAGATAATTATTATCATTATTGGCCCTTTGAATGGAAAATACATAAACATGTGATGAAGACAATTGTGCAAAGAGAACTTATTTTGTGAGGAAACCGTTTATGTCCCCAAGAATTGATTTCTAATTTCATCCTGTGAAGCAGTAGCCCTGGAGGAGCTAAAGAACAATTAAATGCTGGAAGAGCAATGGGAAGAGAGGTCCATGATACAGTTGTCACATGCTGGATAAGACATCAGTGACCTGGGCATCTCTTCCAGACATCACCACATAGCTAAGGACGTCACTAGCTGAGGAAGGCGAGAGAAATCAGGATCCATCCCACTCCATTTCCTCTGTCACTTGCTGGTTTGGTTTTTTTTTACATTCTAAATAAGTAAATTTTGTGTCTTCTGTTGCAATGTGATATCATTTAAAGCACTGTTCAGCTTTTTGCCTCCACAACCTTACTGTGAATAAATGCTAAAGCTTCCCTGACTTTTACCATTCAACTGAATGTGTTTTTCAACCATGGGAGTTTCCCCCCAAGTCCTGATTAATGCTTTTTCTACCACCATCACTTATTTCTGTGGTAATGGAAGTATATGTAATCTAAAAGCTTAATTAAATTAAAATATTTTTTGTGCAATAAAACTGCCTTTTTGGTCTCACTTCTCTCTAGTTATTTTTAATTTTATAAACCCCTCATAGAAATATTTTATTTTGAGGAAAGATGAAAGAAAACAAGCTAAAAATAACTAGCAGGCAGCATCACCACAACAAATGGTTTCTACAGAAAACTCAAGCCAGATAGAAATCCCCTATATAGGACCAAAAAGAGCAGCCCAGGTCACTGGGAGTAGAGAGAAACTACTCAACACAGTGCTGGGGGGAACTGGTACAGCTAAAGTTGGTGAATAAATACATTGCAGAGCAAAGACTCCAATGGAGTCTCCAGTGTGGTACCTGGAGAGAGGAGGTTCTTGCTCTTGGTCTTTTTCAAAGATCACAGCTACATCAGTGTAACCAGTCTGTGTGCTGCAGGCACAAGCCAGGCATGCTGTTCTTTTGGCCAAGTGTCCCTGTGTCAGTCCAGCAGTGGGATGCTGTGATATATGAGGATAAAGCATCCATGTTGGCTGAATAGCAGCATTAATCGTGGGGTCCCCAAACTGCACTATGAGACAAGCTTGCCTTCTGTTTCAAAATTATATTCATGACAACAAATCTGTTAAACTCCTCCGCTGACATGTTTTACTTTCCCAGGACGGGAACACTGTGAAGGCTGCTTTTTGGCTCAGCTTCAATTCCATGACAGATTTCAGGCAGTGACCTAACCTAACTCGCTTTACAGGAAGCAAAATGGAGATTCAAACTAGCTATAGGAGCTTATTGATAAATTGACCACTGATATTTAAGAAAATAATGTATTTTCTGTTTATGAAAGACTATTCACCTCCTAGGTTGAAGAGTTCTGCATCTTTAAGGGAAGGAAGTTTCCAAGGAAGATGTGGAAGCTACCAACTTTTACTGCTTATTTTTCCCCTAGGGCAACCGTACAGCCAGAGCCAGATGAAGAAGTTGGTCTAGGTCACTGGTAATAGGTAACAAACCTTTCCATCCTACAGCTATTTTGAATACTCCTCAGATCAGGATGGGGAAAAACATGTGACTTTTATCAGACAGTGGCTTGCTGGTGAACAATAGCAGACTTTACTTAATGAGTTAATATTCCCAAGTCACTTCTTTCCAAAACACACAGGCAGTCTTCTCAACTCACCAAGGAGACAAGAAAAGTTTACTAGGTGAGGAGAGGAAATCATCTTCCACAATTTAATGTCAAAGTCAAAGCAGGGATTCTACAATATTCCTGTTATGCTGATTCACTTAGAAAGGGGTGAATCACATTTGTGAGCTCAGTCAATAAGACAACTGTGATCAGCAGTAGACTTAACAACTTCTGCCCTGTTCACCCTAAGAGATCTCCTGTCTGCTTTTGAGAGCCTCTCCAGACCACAGGAATCATTTCTTCTCTGGGCTGACCAAGGATGAAGGATATCTAGCCTGTGAGAGCAGGAGAGGGACACCTCCTCCTGCAGATAAAAACAGCACAGCCACAAGGAGGTGAAGGAAAAGAGCAGAACTTGTGCAGAAAAATCCCCCTGATCCATAAATGCCAAGCATGTTTCCAAGTCTCTGAAACCCTTGTCTTTCAAAACTTGGTGTCTCCTCTTCTGCCACCCTATTCCAGGACAACAGTGAATTTGAGTATGGGGGATGGAAAAAACAGTCCTAAGTCCAAGCTGCTGCTTCTTTTCCTTCTGCTCCCCAAATCTGATGCTGTAGAGCTGCACCACGAGCTGCACACAGTGGGATTAGTCAGATGCGCTGCACTCGGGCGATTCACAGCTTTGTTCTCATGAAAACACAGAACCACTGCGTTTTCATCACCTTAGTCTTTTTGCATACATTTTTTATATTCATTTATAAGGACACCCACACAATCTTCCCTAAGATTGTATTTCAGCATAAAACCATACTTTCATGCATCAATCCATAAGGGCTCAAAGGTTGTCCAGCCTCCCAGTTTTAACCTGGTAACAGATGTGTGTCACTGCCAGATGGTGCTGCAGTGCTCTGGAACTCCCTGCTCCAGGGTCCCTTCACTGTCAACATGCACTTCAATTCTTACTGCAGCTGGATGGGCAGGGGATGGTGAGCAAGAAGAGAGACATTACTGAACAGTTTAGCAGTCTAATGTCTATTAAACTTATCAGCTATATAATGTTAGTCCTTCTTGTACATCTGTTATGATCTTCCCATGGGAGTAAAGCAGGACAGACACCAGATTGTCTATTTAATGGAAACAGAATGATGTCCCCCCCACCTTTTTTTCTTTTTTCCCCATCAAAAGAAACAAAAGCAAAAACAAGCTGGGGAAAAAAAGGGGAAAATTAAGAAATTAGACATTTAAATCACTTCAACTGCTTTGATTGAAAAATTGTGACATTTCACTTGAATTTCAGTCTTTTTAAATGTTAAGAACATTTTAGTACAAAATAATTAATTTGATTTTCAAAAAGAATTTTGTAATTAACATAATAAAATGTAATTCCAAGTGTGTCAAAATAAAATAGTTTTTCTGTGGCCCCTAAAGCACCTCTTTTAATGTGGGGCCTAAAAAATCCATCTCAGATGAAAATTCAGAAAAAAAATATTTCTTCTTTTGCACTAAGATTTATAGTAACACTCAACAGAGTAATAAAAAGGAACAAACCCCATGAAGTTCTTGGTTGACCATCAAAATTACTTTATTTATCCCTGAGTGTTATGCAGGTAGCATTCAGAAGTTCTCATGTGGACTAGGTCACCTTGTGATAAAACCTATATGGAAAATCTATAGAAAAAAGTCTGTAATGCATATATATTTTTTAAAAGTAGCAAAATGGCAGTGCTAATTTTCTGTCTATGGCATCAACATATTTTTATACCCCTTCAAATACTAAAATAGGATAATAAAAATTAAAAATGACCCTTCAAATACTGAAATAGGATAATAAAAATTGCTCTTCCCTTTTTCACTGGAGTCTCTGATGTAGAAGATGAAAATGGTCTCAAGTCCGTGAACACTAAAATCAAACAAGTTCCACTGAGTCAAGTTCCATTATTGGAAAGAGCAGCAGCATCTTGAACTGGTAACTCTGCAGCCCACAGACTCTACTCTGCAGTTATGCTTTTGAAATAAATACATGTTTTTCTTAGCTAGCATTGACATTGCAACTTTTTTTTATTTATTTTTGGGATAAGGCAATTATATATAGAACCAAATGTGCACAGAGAATCATGTGGGCAATTCTGCCCCACAATGAAACTGTATATGCTCCTAAAGGAAATTAAGTCAGCCAAAGCCTGTCTGACTTACCCAACCAATTATCCTTCCTCTACTAGAGGCAAATTATGAGTCCCATTCATAATTTAGCCCAGGTTATTGGGATTTGGCTGGTATTACCTACAGTACATCTTTCTATAAAGCCCAAGCAGCCTGGAAAATGGCTGGGTAGAAACTAATTTTTCTACAAACACTTCCATACAGTGGCACTTGAGCAGAATATGTACTTTCACAGGGGGGAGCCAAATTTGTGATGCCTTTCTGCACAAGAGGTCACCTTTCTAATAGAATATGCCTGGGTGTACCCACCCATTGCTATGATGGCATGTGGCTTCTCTGATCCAAAAACATGAATGTCATGGCTGTAAGTGCAGTGTTAGCACTCCAGAAACCATACAGGTCAGCATTCCCATCGTGTCAGGCTGTAGATAAAAAAGGTCAGATGTTGACAGCTCCACTGCACAAGAGGTGCACCAAGTCTGCCAGCTCAAGTCATCATAACATTAAACACTGTTGGATAATAATGAGGAAAAATTATGATAAACAGGAAATAGCCTGAAATCAAGAGGCCAAACCTCGCCAGACACACGCCTGATCATGTGTAACTATTGACAGAGTTTTACTGCAGCACAAGTAGAGCCCACTTCAGTGTGAGGATAGGGGATAGTGAGCCTGTGACAGCTGTTGTGTGATGGGAGAGGAGACACAAAAGTTCATTTCTAGGATGCCATTTCGGCTTTTAGTTTCTTTTCCTGCCTTGTCACAGGTTTTCTAGGGAATTTGAGTCATGCCACCATTTGTTCCTCTAATCCTTCTCTCACACACATGTATGTACACCACTCTTAAATGAAGGACATGACTCTCAGGGATTCCGAAAGGATAAAAGTGTTAGACATTATAAATATAGGAACTGATATTGGTGGAGGGTAAATGTAGAAAATGTGGAAAAAGCTTAGAAAATAAATCTTCTTTCTTTTCTCTTTGATACAAATACCCATATAAAACAATAGCTAAAACCAAAACTAAAACAAAACTTAGTGTAGAATTTTTAATTATTCATTTACATGCTAAGAAACATTGCTCTGTAATAAATACTTGGGCTTCAGGACTAGAATTCAGAATATGTGAGGCCAGAATTCTAGAAGGGAACATTTATTTAGCACAGATGATTTCAACATTCCAAAATGGATATTTTTGCACAAGTTAAAGATTTGGTGGCTGTTTTTAATTCCCCTTTATTCCTTGCCTTTGTTCCATAGCCCCAGGGAGATTACACTTCTCTCATCCATAAATTTAGCATAGTAATATTTGTCCTCTCTAAAACTACCTGCTAGATACAAGGTGTTCTTTTTTACATCCTTTACCATTTAAATTATTATTAATTTTTCTGTGTCACATTCAGCCCCCCAGAAAAACCTGTTATTTTTTGAGGAGCACAAATCACCCCCCTAACTGATGTCCTGTCTAATCTGAGTACCAAAGGAAGGACTGTACTAACAGACGTCTGATGCCATCTATAGCTGGCAGAGTGGCAGCTTTTCTCTGTTCACTCTGAGCACAGTCCCCACTGGGATCAATTTACTTTTTCATTCACACCACACAAAAGAATGTGTCGATAGTGCTGGAGATGACGTCAGTGCAGTCAGCTGCAGAGAGCCGTGCAGAGTGCAAGGGCTGCAAACAAGAACAGCCATCGACAGCACCCCCCCGGCATGAAAACCTTCCTATTGGAAACCAATGGCCACATTTATGAAAGCTTTGTTTTGAAACACAGCCAAAAACAAACCCAAACAGCCAAACACACCAGAGCAGGAAGTTCATCATGGTGATTTTATCCTGAACTAATTTAAAGAGCACTGAGCATCAGAAAATCTCCAGTTTCTAGGGAATTATTCTTTTGTGTGTCTTAGTAATAGAATGCACACCAATTTTGGTGCATAATTCAGTAGCCAGGGAACAAAGTGCTGTGGCTAGGGGTCATGCAAGCCTAGCCCTCTGCCTAATCCAAAGAGCAATGCAGCTTCTGGCTGTAAAGCGAGCAAAATTTAGTTTGTTGCTTAAAAAAAAATCCTTTTTTTTTTTCCTGAGTCTTCAGCATCATTTATTAAGTGATGTTCATGAGATCGAATATTGTGCAATATTTTTGAAGTTTATTTACTATAGAAAGGAGATGCCATTGTGGTTGTAATAATGATATTCTCACAACCCACAATATTTTATCAAGTATTCAGATATCAGTTTGCTGCAGGTACTAATACTTGGCCTCAGACAGCAACTACATCTGAATTTTATTCTAGTAATCAGTATTTTATTTAAATTTAGAGATTTTTTAAGGCTGTTTTGCTAAAGCAAATCGAAAAGAGTGCTTGAGTAATCCCTTTCCACCTCACTGGTGATGCTTGGGTGCTTTAGGGGAGGTAAGCACTTCAGCAGGCTGATGAGCTGCGAGCCAAGTACAGGAAGGTGCTTGCAAATGGGAATCTCTCCATTGACTTCAATGCCCTGCACATCAAAAAAGTAGAAATTCAGGGCTGAAAGTGGCACTTAGGCTGGAGTGGGAGGGTTAGCACGGCGCACAGAGATGTATCTGAGTGGCTGCCATGTGGCCAGCTCCGATCAATGGCAGTGACTTCGCAGGGCCGGCACAGACACGGCTCCGCGGCCGGGGCCGCCGCGGCTCCCGCAGTGCCACAGCCCGGCCGCTCCCAGCGCAGCGCTTGCATCGCAGCCCGAACACGGTGCAGAAACAGCCTTGGGGACTGGTGTCTTTCATGTAGGTATGAAAGAGAACAAGCTTTCTCTGCTGTCTTCCCTCTTGTGCATCCTGAGAGGACCAGACCTCAGAGAATTGCTGAGCCTCTGTGTTTATTTGAGTCTTTGTCTCGCTGCTGACATTTACTATGAGCAAGCTAATTTGAACCAACTGGGAGGGGTAGCAACGAAGAAAAAGAAGCCAAAACCACATTAGTTGGAATAAGATTAAGGAAATAAGTTGGTTCTTTTTTTTTTTTTTTTTTTTTTTTTTTTTTTTTTTTTTTTTAATATGGAACTACTGGAATGACTACAAGCCCATTAAACTGCATAAAAGGCACTTTATTGGCATCTTTAAGGTTTGGTTCAGGAACAAAATGAGTAAAGTCTGATCCAGCATTTTCTAAAATGAATGGAAAAATCCTCATCACTTTCAGCTGAGGCTAAATCAGACTAAACCACTTGGGGTAATTTAGAGTTTGGGGGAAAATAATGAAAACTAGCCAACACAGACTGGTAGACCATTGACTTATTTGAAATTCATTTACTTCTTGGTCTAGAGACTTCTCTGCAGTATCTTTGAGGACCTTAAGAATTTCCAGATTTTCCAGTGAAGTCAGAGGGTAACCATCATCACATTCATTCAGAAAAAGCCTAAAGCAGAAGGAAGGAGGGAGGAAGGAATTCTGATGCTCAGCATGAAGCTGCTACTTATAAAGGGTTTCTGACTTGTGAACAGTGGATAACAGTTTCAAAATGTGGCCTTTCTTCTGCATCCTTACAGGCAATTCTACTTGGAATACAACTGTAGAGAATTTCATTTTGCTTTGGTCAGTGAAACAGGGAAAGCCAATTGATGCTTTGTCTAGTGTTGCAAGGCAATGTTTCTCTTCCCTCTCTGGACACAGAAGAGTGTGGTAGAACGTAACTCTAGATTTATTGTTTCACATGGGCAGACAGGTTGCATGGAAAGGATATTCCCATTTCAAAGGCAGGCTGCTGTTCTCTGTTTGAGAAAGAAACTTTGTATTTATTGTCTTACAGATTGAAGGTATTCTGAATTACCTTAAATTTTAACAATTCAGTTATATTTTATACTGTAAAATTATACTGGCTTATTAATTAATTAACTTATATGTAAAATACACAGAGAGACACACATTTATTTGTGTGTGTGTGTGTGTATACACACACACACACACACACACATACACACACATATACACACGCATACATATATATATATATATACATATATATATGGAATCACATCCAGCTGGGACTTCAGCCTCAGAAGCATTTACAGAAAGCATCAACCTCAGGCCATGGGAAACAGGATACTGAGGGGAGACACCCAGCCAGGCCATGGTGAGAAGAGTGGGGTCAATTAGCAGTATGCTAATAGACCCATCCTGTATTTGGTCAGGTTTGTGGATCTTGTTCTCAGTTGGTTCTGTACCTGGTACACATAAGGTCATGTTCTGAGTTTTTGTTTGTGATTGGACCTTTGCCCTCAAAGACCCCCATACCTGGCTGCCTTTGCCACACCCACAGGTCTTTGGATCTTGCCCACCATAACCTGGGGTCCCCACATTTTGTTATTTTGTTATTAAAGTTTTCATTTTCCGGGCAAAACCATCATTCCCATCCCTTATCTCACCAGCTCGCTCTGGCCAAGCTGAATAAAGGGGTCACAGTGAGCTCTGAACTGTTATATAAATATATATATGTGTATATATATATATATATATATATGTATAAAAGTGCATGGACACACCAGGGAGGGGAATCCATATACATTTAATATAGGGAGGATTCCTGTGAAAGAGCTGTCAGGGAGGCAACCATTCTGGCACTGCATGCTGCCAGAACATGTATCTGGATTTGGTGTTGGGAACAAATATCTGAGTAGATATATGTATGTTTTATGTGTATACTGTGAACATATACAATGTTCATATAGAAGGTGTATAGAAGCTTATATTAGGGATAGACCATATGAAAGAAAAACCTGTCATTTATCTTTTTGACATGCTGCAGCACATTTTGGTTAGCATTTTGGTGCATATAGATGTGTAGTGTCCTGGCAGGCTGTAAAGGTTTTTAGCAGTAGCAGCCTCAGAACCATGCTGCTGCAGCAGGTAAGTGCTGCTGGAGCATGAGGCTGTGTGAGGAGCACAGGTTGGGGCTGGCCTGCACTTTGGGAGCCAGAAGCTCTATGCCTGGTTTCCTGGAACACAGATGCAGGAGGATGAGAGAGAACAGAGGCAGTAGTAAAATCAATGGGCTGTGTTAGTAGTGTAAGTAATAATGGAAGCAGATCATCCAAATTCAACCTCAGTGAATCAAAAATCCAGTCTTCATGTAAGACAAATGTAGTGTGTAGGAGAGGCTCTCCTTTAAGCTTCTGTCAGCCCCCCCAGGCAATGCTCAATCCATTCTTATTAGTGAATGATTTTGCAGCTCTGCCAGCAGTTGATTTTATTTGAATAACACCTGGATCCCTACATCTGAGAATCCCTCAATGGTAGCAGCCACCTTGCTCTTCCTTCACTGCCCACCCTTTCTAACACTCCCAGGAGAGTAACACTCCTGCATTTCACAGCTGATGCCCTTTGAAACAAACATTCTAGACGTTTGGGGTTTTTTTTCATTTTTACTTAAAAAGCCATAGCTGCAGCCTTAGTACAGATTTCCCCTCTGTCTTGCATGCCTTGCTGTTACAGAAAATCCAGTTATAAGCTTGCAAAACTACTTGTCTCCTCTGGGCTTAAAAAGTATACAAATACTGAGTAATGTTATGCCATAAAAATGTCTACAGAGTTACAAAAAGAGGACTGTACCACCCCTGTCCTATTGTGAAAAATGCAGTGAATAGGCATCTCCTTCTGCTTTTGGTGACACAGGAATAACCTAAATTACTTTTGGGCCATGGACTGAACCTGCAGAGAGAAGGGGAAAATTACTGTCATTTAGACATGTTTCTAGGAGCAATCAAATGCTTAAACA
Source organism: Urocynchramus pylzowi (assembly GCA_013397555.1). Lineage (NCBI taxonomy): Eukaryota > Metazoa > Chordata > Aves > Passeriformes > Fringillidae > Urocynchramus > Urocynchramus pylzowi. The sequence goes on from VZRH01008197.1 coordinate 584,223, forward strand.
CTTAAATAGATACAGTGTCATCTGCAGCTAATTACAGGCTTAAAGAAAGAACCCATTAAAGAAGGGATGAAGACAGGATCCTAATTTGTCCTAGAGCCCATCAAGGGTTTCTTGAATGCAAACAAAAGAGGGCTTCAAAGGCACAGTGAATGAAGCAGATTATTTATATCTATATAGGACTCTGCTTATCAATATCCCAAAACATTTTGCATTCATTATTTGATGGTAAGACTCAGGATCTCACAGTGTTATCAAAATTAAAAACTGAGGCTCAGACTTTAAAAAGGACAAGCTGTGACAAGTTAGTTTTCTATACAATGACAGCGAAAAGAAAGATAGAACAGAGTGATACAGATGAAATTGTAGTTACAAAAGTGACCTAGGTCTTTACCTAGTGATTCTCAGTACAGGGCAAAAAAAATACTTAATCCTTGTCTACAACTCACTAGTTGCTGTTTGAAAATATGGATGCTTCCTATAAGAAAGGAAACAAAGTCACAAACCAGCTGCTAAGTTATAAGTAGTACATTTCATATAAGTACATTTCATCCTGTTTACAACACAGAGATACAATCCAACACGAATTTTTATTGCAAGTGACAGTAAACTTGGACAAAGCTGCATGCCATTTGTCAAATATTAGCCCTAAAAGATGTGCCAGAGCTTGTACATGAATGCTGGAACCAAGCCCTTCCCATGGGCTTGTCCATGGTGGTCAGCAGAGTATCCCTCTCATTATGCTAGAATGTGGCTTTTTGCACCAAACTTTTTACAGGAAGACAGATTTTTGAACAAAAGTACACCAAACCATTGACAGAATTTGTGAACAAGGAAAGGAAGATTTTGGTAGGTTGGTTTGGTTCTGTTTCCTCACAAAAATGGGGTAGAGTATTAGGAATTTGGTGCATATGAAAGCAGATGAGGCTATCACTTCTAGAGAAAATGTGTCCACTCTCTTTCTGGCATCAATCCAATACCCCTTGAAATCAATGGGAATTATTTAATTGACTCAAAGTCTCCTACACCAGGCTCTATGTACTACACAAGAACACACATGGTTTTAAAAGCATAAGAAGAAGGGCAGTTTGAACTTTTTCATCTTCAGTATAACAATAATTTGTGGCAACCAGCTGTCCTTTTTCCCAAGACAAGACCTGCTTCTGCCTATATCAAAAAAGATTAATATTTTGCTTTAAAAGAGACACAAAATTACAATTATCCATATTACCATTTTAAAAATCACTGATCTTATTAGTTAATGTCATATTAAATCACTCTGCCAGCCCCCATACTACTTCCTCAGATTGCCAAAGGATGCTAGCAGCTATCATGAGGTTAGTTACATTCACTTCATATTTTGAACTTTGTATTCAACCACAAAATCATGAAGTTTAGTATTTTTTAGATGAGATTCTGAAGTGTGGTTATACAGAAGCAAAAATTATTGCTGAACAAAGCAGAAACAACAGTTCACTTTGCAAATACTGTTACATGTAGGGTGAGTGTCTGCCAGGCTGCTTCTGGGAAAGGAAGTCAGGAGCAGTAAGGAGATTTTACACTTGCTCATCCTTCTGTTAGTAATGACAGGTTCAGCACATTTTTTGAGAAATTTCTGAATGTCTGAAAGATTGAGGGAAATGACCACTGCCTATTTGGAAGAAGCTCTGTGAGGTTGGTTCCACACTAATTGACATGCCAGAGCTTGGAATGATGCACCTGAAACCATCCTTATCTGCACACCAGTACAGCATTCTTTTGCCACACATGGAGATTAGACTGGATTCACTGCATATACCCTGCCATACTTCTGTTTGAAATTTCCATTTGATTTAGGGATCCATAAGTAAAGGGTGCAAAAACTAATTACATAGAGCTGGGTTCAGAGCAAAGCAATACATTTACAGGTGCTGACTGAGCATAGAAGAGCAGCTGAGTGTTGACTACACCCTCTGCTATAGAGATCTGAAGTTGGTGTTGGCAGCATAAGATACCTTTGGCAGCAAATGATCTTCGCACTATCAGCAAAGACATGGTAGTTTGGATATTGCCTATGGCTTCATGCCCCAGGAAAGAGCAAAAGAATCTTCACAATTTCTCATAACACGAAAGTTAAATTAAAAAAGAACTATAAATGGGATTATGTACCTAGTCTTTGAAATTTTTCTTTATCAAAACCTTAACAGAGGCTGACACTAGGCAGTGGATTAGTTGGAGAAAAGAAGGAAAAGAGATGTTGAAAAAGAGATGATGAGTCATGGCACAATGCCATCACTAGGCTAGGTAGAATGTCTTCAAGCAATTTATTATTAACAACAATAATAATGATAATTCATTTATACATACTTTTATATTGAAACTACAATTTACTGAAAATGAATCTTATTTTATACAAGTAAATACCACTTATTAATATAGACTGTATATTAACTTCCTGTGTAATTACTTAATCTCAATCTTGTCTCTAGAATGTATATTTTTAGAATCTAGATGCACTACCTATATCATAATTATATATCATAATGACCCTAAAATTATATACTTAGTATCAATATGTACCTATAACAAATTCCATAATTAAAATGTTTTAAGTATAGAATTGAATTTCTCACATAAGACCTCCAGACCTCATTACCTTATGTGGGTATCTTAAAAAAGGCAAAAGCAGTAAATATAGAATTTCTAATTTTCTAAACTGGGTTTTTACATTTGAATTATTACATAACTCAAATTTTATCTATTCACTTAAATAGTGGTCTAATCTTAAAAGATATCAAAAAAAACCCCAGCTACTCTTTCTCACTTCATCAAGCAAGGTAACCTACAAAATATAAAGGGTTTTTATTGCACAAAAAAAAAAAAAAAAAAAGCTAAAGTATAGATTAACTGTCAGTGCGTTGTAAATGTTAAGTAAAGCATAAAATTGAGATCCTAAGGTCAACATTGTTGATATCCTCAATATTATAAATTTATCAAACTGAATTTGAAAGTCTGTATCCTTATTTTCCCAGGCTTGCTTGAAGCACCCATCTTAGTTTTTTGTGGTTTATTCTGTAAATGCTGTGAGTATGTTTTGTCTTATTTCACAAGAAAAAAATTATTCTGTAGAAATAATATCAACATCCCATAAACATTATAGCAAAGTGATCAACCTTTTTACTCAGAACTTCTTCTCTGTGGCTATCAGAAAATCTGTAATAGCTGTCAGAAATTGGTACATGCAAGAATACAATTGATAGGGACTGCCTTGTGATGAGCTAGGAACTGAAGGAAGAATAATGTTTTAAGCCTTTCAGAACCTGGAAGCAGAAGGGTAGTTGATGTTTTGCAGACAAGTTGATGTTTTGCAGACAAGACCCTTGTTAAAGCAAACTCTCTTTCATCTCTCCCATCTCTACACACTTACATTAAACACTGGCACCAAAACTGACTTGTCTTTAGATGTGCCCATTAACAACTACCTGGCCTGAATTTTGGATTCAGGCCATGTGTGTGTAAAATTACAAGGTGCTTTTTTTCCTTAATGGTTTAAGTCCAGAAACATCAGTGTGCTGCTTTTACACAATACACCCTATCCAAATATTTCAAAAGAGAGTTAAAATCTGGCAACTCCTTATACCAAACACTTTTGCTTTACATATTATGCCTTTTGATGACAATTTGCGAAACATATACACAACTTCATGGCTGTACTTCTTCAAAAATGAGCTTTTCAATATGAGCTTTTCAATGAGGTAGACAATATCATCTGATCTGTTCTAGGATGAGCTGCACTGACCGCCCTAATTTTCTCCCTTGACTATCAGTGACTCATTCAAACATAGTTATCTAAATTTCAGATGTCCCACAAAGGACAGATAAATTCCACAGTTCATCTATTTAATTCAAACAGATGTATTCAAATGGCTGACCAAATAAGCCCATTATCAAACAACATCAAGTCTTAGTTTATCAGCTCCAAGTATTTTAATAGAGCTCTGAGCTTTGACAAGTTAATGTTGTGAGTGAAGAAACAGGTGTCTTATTTTATGTGCCAAGTACCAAAACACGTAAGAAAGTGGAGATTTAACAGACATCATTATATAAAGCAATTATTTGAAATGTCCAGTGTTGCAGTATATGTGAAGGTACTGTAACTTCAAAACATCCAACACGTGTCTCCTCCATCAAGTATACTACTCTGGTTTTCTGTGAGTTTAGGGGGCATTTGGGGTCTTTTTCCTATTTTTATTAAAAAGGCAAGTAAAATAGTTTTTGTTGATCAAAAAATGTCACCTAATTACAGGATGCTTTGGGTACAATCCAGAGAGGCTTTTGATTGCATCCATCATGTTCTTTGTATATTACAATAGGCACATTTAACAGTTTTACTGGAGTAGATTAAGCTTCATGTGTAGGTAATTGTAGAATTAGGACTTTTCAGGTTTGCTTCTTGATCTAGAAACTGCCTATTCAATTCACATAGAACTGAATCAGCAGTCAATGAAATGAGTGTTTAAATTCTGCTGTCACTGAAAACTTGGCAGCCTAAGGGATGCTGATAGCACAGTTCCAGTCCAAGCACTCTGGCCAAATCTACTGAAGTTTTTTAGCCTGTGCTATCTGTCTTTTCCAGCTCCTGACTTAGTGCCATTGCATCTGACTGGCTAAAAGTCATTGCATTTTCCCCCACAGCATGCCTCAATGGCTGGGCAAATGCTTGTATCCTCTATTACAGAGGAGGACAAAGGCAGATGGACTAAACAATGCAGGCATCTAACTTTGTTTCTTCAAATTATCACAGAGAAAAATATGCAAAATGGGTTCTGATGAGATTTCAGAGATTACCTAACCTATCATGCTGTCCTAACCCAGCATAGTCACACCTCAGTCATTTTTATCTGATAATTCTTTAACCTGTACCTTAAAACCCTTCTTTAACTGAAATTCCACAGGCTGCCAAGACAATTCTAGTGCATCACTATCTCCCATGTAAAAAGATTTTCTAAATGAAATCTTTCTAAAATTTTAAGCCTTGTCTTTTCTCCCCTATGGAAATGGAGAGCACTTTATTGTCTTATTTTTTGTATCAGTCTCAGGTCTTTGTAGCAGACATTTTCAGACAATCTTTCTGAGCAGACATTTCTCCACTTCTTTAAACATCACATTTTCTACTTTTCTGGTGATCCTGTGATTCTATGAACATCTTTCAAGTGTGGCAGAACTCAGACTTGGATGTTCCAAGCTGATTAACTAGATTTTTCTTTCAGCTTAAATATGCAAGTATCCAGTATACTTTAATGATATCCTTGCATACCTAAGCTGGGTTGCTATTTACGTGCCTCAGTGTCTCAGATCAAAGTAATCAGGTTCTTGCAGAATTAAGTCTTGAGAGAGAAATGGATATCAGAACTTGTCACAGTAACAGTATGAAAATTGAGACAAACTTTATAATCGGGTACCAAGATATGTTAACTACTAATAGGATATTAATAATAGCGCGGTATATCAACATCTTAAAAATCAATCAGTGACTCTTCCCCTGAAGAAGAAGGTGTTCCAAAGAAGAGAATAAGAGTCTAGACCTATATTCTTATGCAGTTACTATAAAACTCACATGCAGTCATTCAGAAAAGAGATTCCCTGGAAAACATGAACTCAACATCCAGAGAGAGGCTTGAATGCTGCCTAAGAAATGCATTGACTTTTAAAAAAACTGCACTCAACTATATGGATAGTCAATATGGATATATTGACTAGAAATTGCTAGAGAAGTCTGTCTCTGCTCCAAAGAAGGAATTATATTACGATACTGCACACAACATCTGTTTTGGAAGGTATTATATGAAATTTAACAATTAAAAGGAAAGCCGTTATGTGACTTAAATCAGAGGGCAAAGGTTCTACCAGCAGTACTCCCAAAAACCTATCTCAAATACATTACTCAGGATCCATCCTTGATAATGTCTATTCCCAGTGTAAGAAAAATGTTGTAATTATGTATTATAACATTTAGCACAGTGATCACAGCTTCAGAACTGCAACTGTTCCCAAGGCTGTCTCAGTGATCACAACTACTTCTCTGGAAGGACCAGGTGGATTGTTTATACATATGTTTATACATATGATGTATATAATACAGATATACATCTGCCTTCTTTGAGTAGCCTCAGTAGCCATTCATGCAAACTGAGATCAGATAAAAGCTATAAAGGAATAATGGAAAGGTCAGTTTTAACAAATATGTTGGGGGAAAACAAGTCAGTACAATTCTGAATTGCTGCCAGGGGTGAGAATATAGAAAACCAGTATCATAGAATAAGAGAATATTCTGAGTTTGAAGGGACCCACAAAGATCATCCAAGTTCAGCTCCTGACCTGGCACAGGACTGACCCAAGAATCATACCATGTGCCTGAGAGAATTTTCCAAATGCTTCCTAAACTCTCCCAGGCTTGCTGCTGTGACCACTTCCCTGGGAAAACCTTCTTCATTATGCAACCACCCTCTGGGTAAAGAACCTTTTGCTGATATCCAACCTAAACCTCTCCTACACAAATTCAGGCCATTCCCTCAGGTCCTGTCCCTGGTCATCACAGAGCAGAGATCAGTGCCTGCCCCTCCTCTTCCCCTCACAAGGAAGTTGTAACTGCAGTGAGGTCTGCTCTCAGTCTCCTCCAGGCTGAACAGACCAAGTAACCTCAGTCACTCCTCACACAGCTTCCCCTCAGGGCTCTTTACCCTCTTTGTCACCCTCCTTTGGATTCTCTCTAATAGCTAAGTGTATTTTGTGTATTGTGGCACCCAAAACTGCCCCAGCACTTGAGGTGAGGCCACCCCAATGCAAGGCAGAGAGGGACAATCCCCTCCCTTTGCCCAGCTGGCCATGCTGGGCCTGATGTACCCCAGGGTACTGTTGGCCCTCCTGGCTGCCAGGCAGTGCTGGCTCATGTTCAACTTTCTGCTGACCAGTCCTCTTTCCCAGCATTGTTCTCCAGTATCTCATTCCCCAGCCTGTCCATACATCCAGGGTTGCCCCATCGCAGGTGCAGAATCTGGCACTTCTCTCTTTTAAACTTCACATGGTCATTGCCCATTGTCTGGTTTGAAAAGGTCTCTTTGTGGGGCCTCTCTGCCTTGAATGGGCTCAAGAACTCTTCCCAATTTAGTATTGTCTACATCTTACTATACTATTGCATTAAAAAGATAAATATAGAAAAAATCTATTCTAACTCTAGAAAGATAGAACCCAACCAAGTTGTCATTTTTTTGTTTGGTTGGTTTTTTTTGCACAGAGATACATTTTCTAAAGTAATAATAATAACAGAGACCTTATGATTAGGTGGCAAAAGTCAAATTCAACCACTGTTCTTGGCCTTTGCCATTTCTTTTTCTTGAAATTTCCATCTGTCTTGTTGTATCTTATCACCAAGAAGACTGGACACTAGGAAGATAAAGATTTTAGGCTACTTTCCTGCATTACTTTGATAAACACTTAAAATATTCACACCCAAAATGATTTGCAGATAATAATAAAAATATAAGAGTCATAGAAACAGAAATACCAAGACTGATAAGGTTTGTACACTTTCATCAGTATGCACTTTATTTTAAAAGGCCCATCCAAAATCAAGATATGTGGAGATGTCTACAAACCATGGAATGTTATGTTCAGATTCTCAGCTGGTATGAATTTTAACAACTTCACTGGAATCCATGCAGCTACACCACTGCATATACACCAGCTGAAACTCTGAGACATTGGTCATGCCTAACCACACATTTATTAATGTGGACAGCAGACACTGCAGAATAGTGTATCTCTCACCTAACTAGGTTCCTAATGACATATAACAAATACACAGATGTGAGTACGTTTAGAAAAAACTGCTCAGAACTGTTATCTACTGCTTATTTCCAGGGCTCAAACTCAAGCTTTCTGTTAGGTTTGGAAGGCAACTGAAGCAATTGAAATCTTGCTGTGGATGAAAAGCAGATATGATCTTTGGCTTTTAAAATGAGACTCTGAAAAGAGTAAACTGAGATTTGATAAATTAGAGAAATTACTAGCTCCATCTCCCAAACTCACTCTTTTCTGTCTGCACCAGGTCTTCTGTCTCCTTTATTAGCCTCGATATATCACAGAGTTGCTAAGGGATGATGAGGAAAAAATGGCTGGTTTTTCTGGGTTTTGTTTTGGTTTTGGTTTTGTTTTTTTTTTTTTTTTAATTACAATAATCTATTGATTTTCCTTTTCTTGGCTTTCAGGTTTTTTTCAGTTTAGAAATACACCAGTTATGAAACAGGATGTATGACACCAACTCAAAATTCATCATCTCCTATGTCATTAACTGACCAAACTGCATTATAACTTCTGTGTTAGTAGGCAGGTCTACATACACATGCCTTTAAGTGATGGATCTTGAAATTTGTCCTGGCATGGGGTTAAGTACAAAACATTATGATCCACTGTACATTTCACTGTACATTAAGCTTGCCTAGAAAGCAGTCAGTATTTTAATGTTCAATTATAACCTCCTAGGCCACCAAAATGGACTGCCAGCATGTCTTCCAGGAGAGGAAATTAAATAGGCACAGAATGTTTTGAAATAATCAGTACTTTAGGAAAAGAGAATTGCTGCTTAGAAAATCTTTAGCAAAAATATTTGTGGAAACTTTATTTTATCAACACAAAATTCTTACTTGCAGACACTCTAACCTGCTTCCCAGTACTGACTCAAGGTGAGGCAATATGGGGCAGAAGAAAATGATCTTCTCCTACACCTCAATTCTTAACACTTGTGGAAAAATGGAATAATAGTAGCAAATTGCTGATCTACTTTGTTTCTTTCAGGTTTGTACTATAGGTAATATAAACAGCCTTTCCACTGAGCTGGTGTCCCTGCTAGTGACTTTGACTTCTCCAGATTAGGAGAATGTGTGGTGTCCACAACAAGCCAAACCAAGTTAGATGGTACCAGGGTATCAGTGTCACACCAATGGTTTGTACACATCTGGAGTGTTCCCACATGTGCCCTTTAAAATCACTTTGGTTGCTTTGGTCCTCAATCCCCACTTTTATCACACTACAACTTATACTGGGAGTTTAAGTAATGTCTTAAGTAATGTTAAGTAATGTCTGAAGATATGGAAGAAAGGATATTTCTTTAAAGATATTTGACATTTGGATCTGATTTTTGTGCATGGGCTTGACATATTTTTGCAAATCTGCAGCATTATTGCAATAGCCATGACTTTGTTCTTGAGCTGTGGCCCAGTGTTGTCATGTGAGTTCTAGACAAGCGATGGGTGTTCATTGGTTATTTAAAAGCATTTCTTGAGGGTTGAGAGAAATTTAAGCAATCCATATATAAAGAGCTTGATCCAATTCTTTTAGAAAATCCTTATGTGCTGATGGAAAACAGGTCATCTAGACAATCTCAACCCTAAAGGCATTCTAACAAAGTGAAAAGCCCAGAGTTTGTGTGTGAAATGTGGAAGCCAGAGGGAAGTTCTTAAGGGCAAATTTGGAATGCAATGCCTAGGTCATTGTGGTGTGCAAGTCAAGACAAGTAAAACCACTGTTGATTCACTAATGTGAAGGTTTAATGAGGAGTTTTGGAAATCATGTATGAAGTATACAGCAATGTTGGTAGGGGTACACTGTAGATATTTCTCAAACACCTGGGCATAGAGTAAAGAGACACATATATGGGTTTTCAAAATGCAATTTTTATCGAAAAGAAATTTTAATAAAAAATTTTTACACTAACTCAAGATTATTGCAATGATCACAACAGAATTTAGCTTTTTAACCCCAGGCAGTGGGACCGCCAAGGCTGCAATGAAAGATAAATGTGCCTTGACAGCAGAGCTATCAGGCTGCTTGATTTTCTCTATTGATAGGTTTATGTTTCATGCCAATCAATCCAGCTCCACTGTGCAGCATAGTCACATTACCTTTATAACATAGCCTGCTGCCAGCCTAAAAGCACTGAAGGAATACAGTGCCCTGTAACTAAAGCAGGCAAAAATAAGTTGAGTGTGAGGATGGGAAAAGATTTTTTACGATTTTTTTTTTCTTCTGTAAATGATTTTATCTAATGGTTCAGATATTCAGATCTCAGCATTCTGATGATTGCACATTTCCCCAGGGGGAAACATATGCTCAGTGCACTCACCTTGGGGTTTCCCACTTATACATTGCAAGAAAAAAGAAAAAACTCTCTGGAAAGATGTCTCTAAGGAGTGAGATCTCATGGTGAGTGATTCACAACAGAGTACATTCTTTTGTTGGAAAAAAAAAAAAAGCCACAGACAACAGCAAATATTAGATCAAATTTTGAAGTAAATTCATAATTACTAAGTCAGATTCTCATCTCAGTTAATAGAAATGTAAGTTCAGACTGTTTATTTGTGTGCTGAAGCTGCTTTGGATTTACTCCATTTTAATTAAGATCAGAATCTTACTCTGTTGGTTTAGATTTTTTTTAATAGCTAAACTGTGCCTACATACAGCAAACAGATGAATTCATTTCCGGCTTTGTTCACTTAATAAAAGCTTCAGCAGCCCTTAGTACCTTAATCTTGCTCCTGGAATCAGGACAATGCTTTGGGGGTATACCTAGCATATGCTGCAAATCAGGTTATCTCACTCAAACGTAATATTGTAACAGCCCTGACTTCTAATAATCAGTGAACTGTAAAATCTCAGTGCAGGTTATCTCAAATTAAAATTCCAGAGACAGAAACAGTTTGGAGGTTAATGGGATTATCTGAAGTCTCAGGACGAGGGACTACAATATAACTTTATGCTGGATCTGCAATACTGGGTGGACTAGCCAATTTGAATTCTTTTTTACACCTCTCCCTCTCCCACTCTTGCTATTTCCCTAGGTTCTATGAAATAATGTGAGGCTTTTGATGGATACTCTAAAAATGAATTCTGACAAGCCATATGCAATATAATACAGCTTCTTCCTCCATTTTAAAAACAATTCTCCTTCTGCAAACACTCACAAACACGTCTAGTCCCATTGCGTTGTTCCAGCTGAGCTCAGCTATCCGAGTGGAATGGAACTCATCGTGTATCATAAATCTGAGTCACTACATGGTCTGATGGTCCTGAGTTTATTTTAAGGAGCAAAGGATAACAGATGAGAAAAACAAGCAAGATTCAAAAGTAAAGGGAGAGCAACTCAGAAGCATTGCCTAATCCTGATCGGAGATCATCCTCTGAAATACCTCATGGCTTTGGAAAAAAGAGTCAAGTCAAAATTTTCTTCAAGCATGACAGTAGAGTGTCCAGATTGGGGTATCTGAGCCTATTATAACTTAAAGGATCAATGAAGTTGGGCACAGTTTAGGAGTAAACAGGCAGACTGAAACCTGGGCCTAGAAATGGGCTGAAAAGAAAAATCAATTATCTTAGTTTAAAAACACAAAAGCTGAAGCAAGGTTGCAAGTATTTCCTAGTAAACACATCTAGTAATAGTTTTTAGTGCAAAGAAAAAACAGTAAAAAATTGCTATAATTAGAATAGCATCTGGTTTGGCAAGAAATATCCTGTGAAGGTGAGAATAAGCATCTGAAGAAGTAGAAAATGTTCTAAGATGGATCAACTGCCAACAAAGGTAGCTTCCACATTATTAGTATCTGATGTCCTCCTTCTTCTACCCCTCCTTCCCCTACATCCCAGTGCAGATGGTTTCAGTTCCTTTACTTGTGACGAATGCTCAAGCATTGTGTCTGAATTCTAGATGCAAGAGGGCAGAAAAATACTCTCAAGTTCTACTGAAACCTTTTAAACTGCAGTGAAATGACCATAAGAAATTACCCAGTCACCATCTTAAATTATATAAGGTACAAATTAAGTATTTTGTAGAAGCTGCCATGGATTTGAAGTAATGCACTAAAGGTTTGACACCAGAGACAGCAGGAGTTTAAACGTTTTTCCCTTCCTTCAGATTACATCTGCCAATTGTTTACATCTCTGTCAAGTGACAGCCACTGAAAAGGTCCAAGGCATACACAGAAAGCTCCAGCTTTTAGTACTACGAAGAAGTGTCCAGCAGTCCAGCCAGGACCGGCCTTAAGCACATCTGTAGCAAACCTGCACACAAAGCATTTAAATCCACTGGCACATGGGCTTCATTTGGGTCAGATAGGCTGGTTCTTATCTCCCGGCTTGATGGGGCAGTGTTGTCAGGGGGTCACATTTCAGCCAGAGTTCTCAGTATCTTCAACCAGAATTATAGTATCTGTACTTAAGGGCACCTTAAGGCTCTGCAGAATAGGAAATGAGCTGCCTTCTTCAGACATGAGCTTCCATCTCCTTGTGGTCTAAAATCTAGGTAGGAAGGTGAGTACTGACATGCATCAATGTGAGAAACTGGCAGATAAAGCAAATGGCCACATTAAGGTATATAAAAAGCATACTTTTTTGATATTAATTTCAGTGGTGTAGGTAAACTGAACTGTGTGCAACAGCCATTTCTGACTCACCCTTTCTCCTCTGAAACAGAAGCAGTGTGCGTGCAAATGCAAAGCTGGGATATGTATAACTTTATTTTCCGCGCTGTGCACATTTGCATTTTTTAGTAGCAGCCTGTTTGTCCTTATGTCTATGCAAGGCAACAATATCTCAGATGTCTCCAAATGTCCTCGCTGTGGAACAGGAAGCAGCATAGCTGCATCAACATGGCAGAACTAATCAGTCTGGGCACCGTGCCCTGCTGACGCAGCTCTCCTGTCTCCAGGACCCCAGCTAACATCTCTGCAAGGCACAAAGCACATGCTGCTGAAATCCAAATACTGTAGTCATGGGGACAGACAGCAGCAAGAGATAACCAGACCTTACAGGCTAGTGGGTCAGGCACATAAAGGGGAAGGGGGAAATTTATCAAATATTATGCAATTATTATTTTTTTAATCTGAAGGAAACGGTGCACGTACTTCGCCTGGAACCTTCCCAAGAGGTTGTCCAAGCTATTAGCTTAGGATTAGTGTGCCAAGTGCTTTTTATGCTCTTGGTCATACCCGCTGCATCTATACTACTAAATTTAACAGTGTCAGGACCCTTTCTTTGGCTCTGAGATCAGCAGCTTGGCCCAGATGTGTCCATGCTATGCTTCCAGAGAGTAGCTGCCTTCAGGCAGCCTACTGGAAATAGGCACCAGTCTGTGCTTACTCTAGGGAATTGTTCAGAGGACACTTGTTGACTGAGGTCAAAGTCATGCTGGGAAATATTCTATGAGTACGTACACAGATGGTGTCTGAGCCCTGGAACTGGTTAAGTTCTTAGCATAGGTGCTGCATTGAAAAATGATTGAAAATACCCAACGCATTTGAAGAGCGACTGTCCAGCTTCTGCATAGTAAGCACCAAGACCAACATGTTCGCATTAATTGCCACAAAACCCAGTGAAATCCAGACACAAAACAACAAATATAAAACCATGAGTTCCTACCCTGAGCTAGACTCAAAGCTTTCTGAAATGTGCTGAGTACATCTGATGTTCTTTTGAACTCAGGAGACAGTACTTTTCAGGCTTGAAATATTGAGATTATATGAGCCAAGAATGATTCACACTATCAAGGACCTAGAAAAAAAGGAGAACACATGAGAATATAACAACAAACTGAATTTGGAACACTATAACTTTTGGTCCCAATGAGAAAAAAAAAAAGAGGTTGCTTACACCATAAAAATTCTGTGGAACAAAAAAGAAAATCCAATACAAAATTTACTTTATCTCCCAAGTGGATTTTTTTCTCTTGTTCAATACCGAATTTTTCTTTATAGTAAATATAAACACAACTACTAATAGACCAGCAATTCATTTTTCTTCAGACTCTATACAAAATTCATAAACAGGATTATGAACTAGACTTAAATTTTCTACTAACCTACTTAGTATAGCAGAGCTATCTTTCTGTATTCTTTTTCTTTTCAGTAGCCTAAGAAATCCTAAGTTAAACATTACCAGGCTTCTATTTAACTCCATGATCTAGAGTGCCCATGGCCTTTAAAGCATATGCATATTTAATATCAGTATTTTAAGGAGACTCAATACGTGGTACTGTAGTGCACCTGATTAATAAAGCCTTTTTTGAGCAGCCATATGTGTTCTGTATTGTATGAGAGCAGCAAAAAAGACCAGAGGAATCTCACAGGAACAGGATAAGAATACTGATGTGGCATTGCTGTACTCACTTGCCATAGGGAAAAGAGGAGGAGCACTGCTGGGAACTCCATGCTCCCATGCCTCAAAGAGCAAAAGAATTCTGGGCTTTGGACAACAAATAGAGCTTCCCATCAATGCAAATGTCCTTCACAACAGCTTTGATCGTGCTGGAGCAAATTTTGCTTCTCCCTCAGTTCAGACTCTGGGGTAGAACTATAAGATGATGTAAAATTATCTGAACTCATGACGGCCTTGATGGGCATATTCTGTGCTTTTCTGCATTCTTTGACTTGTTTTATATGGTTTTTTTTGACAAGGATTTCTCAAAATTTCAGCACAAATTCAACTGGATGGCAGAAATTACTCTCTGCTCACTTGCAGTGAAACCATAATGAGGAAGCCAGGTAATGAGGGACTCCAAGGCAGAACAAAAAGCAGCAAGGTTTCCTCAGCACATGTAAGATGGCGGAAAAAAAAAAAATCTCACTTTTTCCCCATCTCTCTCTCTCACACACCACACATCACAACACAGGGACAATAAGTTGTGGCACAAACAGGAATATCAATATATCCTTCGTCAACCTGAGGTTGAACTATGCCCAGATAAAACCTATTTTTAGCCTGCCTTGGACACCAGCCAGAATGAAACCAGCAAGAATAAGACTGCAATAAATGCTGGTAACATAAAGCTGAAGATATGAAAAGAGGACTTTAATTCATATGATATGAAGGTGCCCCTTAATGAATCCATTCTGAGAAGATTTTCATAATGGAATCATCCTCATTCTTGTCCTTGGAATTGCCTTGTTTGGACTTAGCCTTGGTTGATGGTTTTCAGCCCACCTTATATTGCTTTGAAGATGCTAGGCAGCAGATACCTTTATGAAGCCAAGGACACCCCCTACCAAAATGACAATGAACTATAAGCTGCTTTTTAAGAGCCTGATTATAATAAAACTGTTTCCCAAGACTGTATCCAGTTCCAAAGTACCAGTGCCACTGACCCCCCACCACACATGCACATATAGACATATACACCAACAAGTTCGAAATAAGAGGTCCCTTAGAAAAGAAAGGAAAAGAGATCCACCTGGCCCTGCTTTCTCTTTTCCTACTTGTATGGTCCACCTTGGTGTTTCTATACATTTCCTTGGTTGTATTTGCCTTTCCTGGCAGCAGGACTACACAGCTTTGCTATCAAGGCACCTTTGCAGCTCCAGAGTGGTCCCCTCCTGGGGAGGGACAATGCAGAAAGATTTATCACGAAAGAGGGAGGTGCTCTGAGGCAGCTCACAGCATCCAGAAACTGCTGTTATGAAACTCGGCATTTGATTTACTATATTTTCCAAACATGAAGGTCCACCTTTTCCAAAATGCTCTCTCTGACAATAACCAGTACCAGATGTCCAGAGGAACAAGACTAACATGTGGTAATTAAAGTATACACTAATCCTTGCACTTCTCTTCTTCATGATAGTTAAAATTTGAATTAAACCCTGAAGCATAAATTTCTTTTCCAAAACTTTGTAGTACTAATTTTCACAGCTCTAAAAATTCTTGTGATATTTGGTTCTTCTTCAGTGCTTGTGAAATTCTTGGTCTTAAAAACATCCTGAGACAATGAGTTCCAGGACCATGGTTATTTTGTGTCCAAATTGTATCCTTTCTAATTTCTAATTTCTCTTCAGTTTTCATTAAATCCATGTCTTGTCTCTTCATAATTTGATGGGGAGACAGAAAGTCCTGATCTGAATTCTTTCAAGATTTATCATTTCATTGAATTTGATATAATTTAGGTTTTTTTGTTTTATTGTTCTGCTTTCCAAATAATTATAGTTTTTTAAATCTCTGTTCATGTAAATCATTGTCATATAATTTCTCAGCTCCTTCCCACAATTCATATTCAGCAGTGGCATTCCTGATTGTCTAGTGTTACTTCACAGATACTCACAGACCCATCTCAGACTACACCACTGATGTGAATGGTATATGTTTGCCCTAATATTTTACAGTGTTTCAAATTCATATGCAAAAATAGGATTTACTTAAAGCTACTTTTAATTTTTCTTTTCTAAATAATAAACTCATTTGAAAAAATCTGATTTTACTAATATGCTGGAGGGCATAATACACTGCCCTCTCTACATAAAGAATAACTTCATAAAACAAAACTTTTCAAGGACTGATACAGGCCATTAGTAGTGGAACATAAAAATAAGGCAGGAAATATCATGTCATTATTGCAAGTCAGGTAATGGTCACTAAAACCAGTTTGTTCCCAAATACACCTATTTTAAGCAGCAAGACAAGGCAAGAGGACAAAGATAATGGGCAGTTCAGTATGATAGCACGGATTGAGCTGAATGATTTTCAGCTGGAATGCATTGATCTCAGAAAGCATTAGAGAACTCAAAGTCCATCCTCTTTACTCATCTACGTGAGTCATCCTCATTAAATTCAAAGGATCTCAGAACATCTGTGTAACTGTAAATTGAATTTTAACACTCAAATGAGCAGTGACTCAATACAGCCTCTATGCCTGATACCAAACCTGGCAAGAGAAGAATTGCCTGAAAGTAACAAAGCAGTACAGAAATTTGACTTAGAAAAGTCAGACTCAGTATATGACAAGTTTACAAATTTATTTCCCGTAGATTAATAAAATACTGTAAATATATAGCTTTAAATATATTTCAAATATTACAATTATCAAAATACTAGTATAATAAATTTTTGTGCAGACAGGATTAAACTTTTTGTTTTCTCAAAGATACAACTTTGAGAAAACAAAAAGTTCATCTATTTGTGAGCAAATAGATGCCACACAAAATGCTAAACAGAAATATACAGACAATAAGGATGTATATTTAGTACTAATGCAAGATGACCAATATTTTCAACAAAGAGTTCGTGGCATTAAATGAACAAGAGGTTTCACTGTAACACTCATTACATTTCAGGGTTTATTTATTGATGAAAAAATTATGTCAAGTAAACCTAAATGTAAAAGATGTTTGTAGTTTTGAGTGTTATATGCAATAATAAAAACATTTGTGAATGCCAAAGGATCAGATTTGTAAAAGTATTTTGATTAAACATGAAAATGATGATTCAGGATACCTTTCTCAACTCTGAAATATGAGAAAGTCAAGTACCAAGAATATCTCTGAAAATCTCATGGTTTTGACTGGGGTTTTTTTGGTTGGTTGGTTGGTTTTTTTTAACCTGAAGACCTTTATCTTGTCTGTTAGAAACAGAGCCACACTGGTCTTCAGTGTATAAACTTTCCTTTTTTTATAAAGTGGAGCTCCTAAACTACTTTATTCATACAGTTCATTGTATATTCACTCACTACTTTGACCTTGGATTTTGGTTCATCCATGGATGAGGATGTTCTTGCAACCAGCAAAGGTTAATTCCTGGCTAGGTGCATGCAAGGAAGTTAAACAGTGGAAGGGAGCACACTGCATGCTGGAATTCGGTCACCTGCAATTCTCAGATGTTAAACCATTCCCAGGCATGCTATGGCTTTGCTCTCCACAGGGACTAAACCTGAGTTCAGACCACAGACTATTTCCTTCAGGCATTTTAGACACAGTCACACCACTGCATCAGGTGAGTTCCATGGGCATGAACTTTATGTACAGGGTGCCACAGAAATGTCCTGGGCACTGTGAGGTGCTGGGCACAGCTCATGAGTTGTAGGATTGTCACAGTGAGATTAGAAACCAGTGCTTTGCTGCTTTTTTTTTTATATTCCTCCTATCTGAAATTTGTTTATAACCAGTGCAAACTGTACTAGTAGTCCAGGAAAAAGGGACTGGCTTTGAGTTCTCTCTGCTTTCAGAAATGTGCTATAACCAGTAGAGACCATGTGCTCTCTGCACTGTCCCTTTTGCTACCTGTTGTCCTCATCATCACTGCAAACATGATCAAGCCCTGACTCATTAAGCTAGGGATCACTGGATGGAGGAGGGAAGCTGATTTATATTTCAATCCCCCCCAACAGTAGAAAACTTCAAGGCTCAAATTTCTCACCTCTCCTTCCTGTGACCACTGCTTGACACTCCCTCTGCTCTTTGCACTGTACTCATCACTGTCCTGCGTCTGCTCAGAGCATTTCTGGCTGCAAGAGAGCTTCCCACGACCAAGGGTTTAGATATCCTACTGGGGACTCACTGAATTGCAGCAGAGCAAAAGCAGCATTTTGGTGCTTAGTTCCTTAAAATGGAACTTCTCCATACATACTACTACATATTTAAGTTTAGGCATGGACAAGCCTTTGTGGTGCTGAATGAATTTACTCATCTCTGAGCAGGGCACTAGCTGGAATATGAACAGCTGCAACCCCTCTTTTTGCTTAGACATGTAGTTTTCAGCACTAGAGTTTAGGGTCTGGCTGTAATGCAGCCATTTGTAATGTAACTCTTATCTTTGCTGAGATGCCAGAAATCTTTGAATTCCTGGTTAATACTCCTACGTTTGGTTGTCCTCCAGCATTATCCTTTGGCTTCCCGAGTTCGATTATGTCAGGACCAAGTATTTCAGAAGGGACATAGTGACCTTGCCCTAAGGTTTGGTCTGAGAAGGATTTCTGTACTTTCAATTATTGAGTTCCCACTCCAACACAGACTAAGAAAGCCATTGTCAGAATGGCCACTTGTACTTTGTAGTGTTTCTTGGTGGATTGTCATATGTAAGGCTACGTGCAAATAGTACAAATCATAAAAATTATTTTAGTGTGGCTCTGAAAAATAAAACTCTTAAATTCTCCTGTTGCTAAAAATGTGAAAATACAGAAAATGACAAGATGATTGCGAAGTCCTAGCAGAACTTTACCCCAAAACAACACCTATTTAGATATATTCATCATTTAATTCTGACAGGAAATGCTTTTCAGGACTCATTCATGCCTGAAATTATTCAGTTTTGTAGATGAAAAACCCTGTTTATTGCAAACAAGATATTTCCTCCTTTTTTTTAACTGAGAAAACATGTTGTTTGTTTTCAAAAGGGCACAGTTTGTCATTACACATGCCTTAAACCATGGAATGAACATTTTTCTGACTGGCTTTTTTTTGTGCTACAAAGTCAGGACTGATGACAAAGCCATTTCCTGCATAATGAAATCTATTAGAAATGTTACAATATCTGATGCAATTAAATAGTTAGAATTTTAGCAGTATATCATAATTTACAGCTGCTAGTGGTAACATTGGAAGACACAATTCTGTCCACAAACTAACTGGAATATTTTTTCTCTAGATATCACGTTGGGTCAAATATTGATTACTGGGGGAAAGTACTTTATACATGCATTGTCATTAACTCTTTCACTTTGCATGATAGATTTTCAGATACTTTGTAACTTTTAGGAAAATTTTGGAATAATGAGGGATTAGTTTGTCATTGTTACATTCACTGAAATTGAAGTCTCTCTACATAGAAATAGATTGCCTTCAAATACCTTACTTCCTATTTTGCTTGCTATGTATTTTAGCTAACACAATTACTCTGGCCTGATTCAGCTACTTTCTCTGCAAAATGTTGACATTTCAGAATTCTAAACATCATTAAAATGGTGAAACTTTGCAAGAGGCTTGATATAGTTTATCAGCATTAAAAAATATAGTGTACCAAAAGCTGCAATGTGTGCAGTAAAAGGCATTGAGAACTCCCCATGCCATAATTTTCTCCAGCCCTTAAAGTCTAACAAAATTTTATATCCACTTCTAATTGAAACACTGGAAATGGAAGAATAAATTCCATAATTTAAAAAAACTTTGAAACGACAGCAGGAATTAACTAATATAGATCCTGATAAAAATTCCTTTGAAATTTATTGCAATGGAATGAGCAAAGAGTTTTATGTCTGGGTTGCTTTTACATACTCTAATTGAATTGCAATAAAAATTATGATTGATAGTAAATATTTAGAACAATAGTGAAACTTGCAATAATCAAATTATACACTGGAATCAGCATACATGTAGAGGAAAAAATACAATAGCTGCATTCCCAAATTATTACTGTTAAGATAAAATGTTGACTGTGTCTTTTCATGTGTCTTTGTATTCATGTTTTCCACTCAGGAAAGATGACAAACCTATGAAATCTGAATAATAACACATGAGAAGTATCCACAGCCTGGGATCTTTTTCCCACACATAGAAAAGAGATTTGAAAAGTCCACAGAAGATAGAAATTTATGTCACCTGAACACTTAAGGCAAGGTTAGACCCACAATTTCTACTATTTTATTTGATATAACAGGTCCCACCTTTATTACAACTCTGCTGAAATTGCATCCTGACGAAACAAACCCTGTGATGTTGCAGATGCAGTTTTTAGATCTGTGGAGCAGAACTGGGTTACAATAATGGAATGGTTGCAGCCTGGAAGCAATAGGAGGTATGAATTACTTTGACTCTATAGTGCTGATTGACATAATTATGTGAGATAAAAGATAGAAAAGATCTATTAGGTCATCTTGTCCATCCCCATGATACATTGTAATGTCTCCAAAGAAAATGTCATTATGTGTTGTGACAAGGACCTGGCTATTACTAATGCTATTAATAATTGCTGTGGCATTTTTAATTCTCTTGCTTGGGTATTTTTTTCTGTGATCTGATAATAGATGCCTTGCTCTTTAGGAATGTTACCAATTTATGCAATATGGTTGTATAAAATGTAATATAATGTCTGATTGTCAAACAAAATTATAATGAATCAAATTATAAAATATTTTTGTGTGACCTGAGTGTTAAAATGTTACTCTACTAAAAACAGAAACAGCAAAATTCTTCAAAATTTATGTTCTTGGGTCTGATCTCACTTCTCAATATATAAAATAGAAAAGAATTTCTAATCCTTCCTCTTGTTCACTCCCCATTCTATGGAATCAAATTTTTCATGGCTTTAGGACTTAGCAGGATTTGGGGATTTGCACCCTGCATGCAGAACAAAAAGTTTAACTATTATTCTATATTTTCTATATAAAACTTTAAAATCTATATTTTTTTCTAGTGTTGTCTACTCTGTCCTTTTTGGTGGTAGCAAATCCAGACAATGCTACAAAAATCACCCTAGAAAATGTTGGTCAACCTGATGTTGAGTCTGACAGAAAAGATTTTTACCTGTGAATCACCCAGCATTCAACCTTTGGCCATACACCCTTGTGGGATTAAGACTTGTTCTACTTTACACAGGCATGTAATGCCAGCAATTCCACATGGCTCAGGAGATGAGACACAGGTCTGGGTCTTGGGTTCAGGATTCACAGCTCTATTTACATCCTGTCATCAGACAAGTCACCTAGGTCCTTCACACAGCTGTTTCATCTCTTAATTTATATATTCCTTCTATTTACCTTGAAAAGTTTACATCTAAACCATGGCTAGTCCCTGGGTAAGGTGTGGGCTGGCACTTTCTCCTCTCCTGCCCCAACCACTGCTTGCTGTGGTTCTTAGGGAGAGGAAATAGAACTGTGGAGTGGTTAGGGTTGGATGGAACCTTGAAATCATCTGGGTCCAACCCTTCCCCCATGGGCAGGCACACCTTCTACTAGAGCCAGTGGCAGAAATGCAGCCTCCCAGGCAGGGATGAGTCCACTGCATGTTCCAGCTGACATCCTTGTAGTGCCAGCTGTACATCTGGTGTGATGGGACATGCAGATGACATCTGGCTGCAGTTTAGCCTGTCAAGATGATAGTCCCTGGAGTTTGGTACTGCACTGCACTGCAGATAACTAACAGGATCTTCATAAACTGATGTATTTCTGTCACGAGTTCTTCAACACATCAGTAGGAGGTACAGGGCCCCTGACCAAACTGGATTATCAGAAGTTCTCCAAATAAGATGAACAAGATTAGTGCTGCCTTTTTTCTTTGTAGTCTGCATTATTTGTTATTTGACCCTTTTCCCACCCCCCCCCACCCGATGTAAATTAAAGAGATTTACACATTTTATGTAAAAAAATTGATGGGTTTTTACTCTAATTTCAGTGAACGAGAATTTTCCAAGACAGTTTTTGGTTTATATTCTCACCAAACAAGAAAGCATAATGACCATGAATTTAACTGATGATAGCCTGATAAGGCACTATTAAGTACAAAATAGCTTTTTATATAAAAAGTGTGTGTGCATTTATGTGTGCAGGGTCTTTATTAATACTTAATAAATAATTACTAGATGCAGCTAAACTAATTAATAATTTATTTTAGAACATATTTTACAAAAAAACATTAAGAATGAATCATTAACAAGCAATGTCACAGCTAGCTGTAATAACAAATTTTGTAATGTAGATTTCATTAAAAACACCCACATGCCTGATTAATATATGAATTCACATGGTAACATAGCATCCTTTAAAGTACAATAAACTCATTAAACAATAATCAGTTGTACAAACTGATATAAAAAGACAGTCTGAAATTGGAATATAAAGCCATCTGTAATGGAATAATCAAACAGTCTTGAGCTAAGTAGTTCAAGAAACAAAGAACAGCAGAAAATTAGAGAGCACAACATGAACACTTTGTCTAAAATAAGTACTAAAAGTCCATGCATAGATGTCATCGTTAAGGGCTGCATTAAGTAAGTTATGTGATGGCTTATTTCTTCACTATTTTCTAGGCAACAGAGGAAGAGATTCTTCAGGAGGTGACTGAAGACAGCAGACAAGGTAGGAGCTCCACATCTCCAAGATGCCGCTTGGGAAAACATCTCTCCTTCTACTGACTACCCAGAAGGTAGTGGAGATTATTACTGAATACACGGTTGCTGAAATACACGGTTTAATTACTTTGCACAAGTCAGATGCTGTGATTTCTCTACTAATCATCAACTGCCCACAGAAATTGCTCCTAAACCCACTATTTACACTATTTACTATTTACAAAGTAGCACATGCTACTTTGTAAATAGTGTACTATTTTGCTGTGAGATAGCCATGCAGACTTTTGAAGATGTTTTCTAAAGCAAGCTCTATGTGCTGGCTCTAAAGCTCACTTTTAAAAGCTGCAGTCAATTTTATTGGTTGAGTGACTTTGAAGACCAATTTTTATGAAGGATTCTTTCAAACTCAGGCTGTTAATTTATTACGTGCTGGTCAGTAATATGAAAGAACTCTGTGTTTCGGAAGTTCAGTAGTTCTTAATTATGAACAAGCTTTGAAGCACCCAGCCATGCATGACAGACTTCCTGATGCCTCCTTGTCTCTCTTCCTGCAGCCTGGGCTCTTCCCTCCAACTCTCATATTGCCTGGAAGGGTTTGCCTTTTTCTTGAAGATTTTTTTGAATCACCTGACTACTGAAAAATTCAGAGTACAGAACATGACAGATCCACAGTATGATTTAATATGACAAATCATATCCTGGGCAATATTGCAAAATCAGGGAAGGTTAATCAATATTTATGTCAGAGCTAGAGGACTCTATGTGTTTGTCCTACCTTCAGCATAGAAATTAACAAATATCCATTAGAAATACAGAGCCACTCTCTGATCCTGCAATATTTGACTAAAAAGCCTGAGTGCATGTCAGTAATGCCTGATGCACGGACCTGGCCACAGACTGTGGGGGAATTTTCTCAGAAATATGTATCTGAACAATGAAAGGATATAAATCACTGAGCAGCAAACTTCTTCCATTGAAACTATCAATTAATGGGGATCCTGCAAAGACAGAACAAACTGGTCTAGGCATCTTGGTTCAACTGAAAATCAATCAGATTTTAAATGACACTAAGACGCATTCTCACAAAGTGCAACGGTTTTGTTTTCTAACTTGCAGTCTGGTGTTGACAAAGACCTGGATTCATTCATTCTACTCTATGCATCTAGAATAAGGTGGTTATCTAAGTTTCAGGTGTAATTAGCAGAGAAAGAAACAAAGCCCAAAAACCATGGAATCAATATTCCTCTGAAAAATCTCTTTTTTTTTGCAGGGGCTATAGAGGTTGCTTTGATTAAGTGCACTACTTCTGGACACCTCAGATAAGCAACCTTCTCCCTTCTTGCTCTTTTTTCATTATCTAGGTACATCAGGAAAATCAAAATTCATACAAATCACCTATAATGGAATAGTACTTTTCAAAGAAAATAATTTGGTCAATGAAAGTAAATTTGTGACATGAGATGTGATGTCAAGACCCCACCTAAACCAGGAACTCTTAGAGGATGGCAATGGGTCAGAAGTTTGCCTTTTGTCTACCATATTGCTTTCTTCCTGCTATTTTTCAGCATGTGAGAAAGGTTAGCCCTGCATCAAAGGACTTGGATCCTACATCTGAGCATTTCCATCTTCTAATTGTTTTCTGACTTATAAAGACTGTAATAAATGTGAGAGATTCAAACATGACAGAGATGAATGCTGTGTCACAATTTGGCTAGATACATATTATAGTAACTTTGAAAAGATTCCCTCTGGACAAACTCATGCACTTCTATGAGTTTTTCATTTCTTTGTTTCTCTTCCCTGCACCTCTACCTCTAAGCAGTCAAAAAGGAAAAGTCTGAGGAATAAATCTTTTCCTCACATATTAAATTTATTTTAAAATATATTTTCCAAAACAATTGCATGAATTATTCATTACCTCTCTTTCTTTGTTCCTATTAATATCAGCTTCCAGAGCTCTGTTTGTTTGGGGTTTTTTATCCAGTCCTTTTGGTGCTTTGCTCATTTCCATTGATAGGGTGTTATTTATTTTGCAAATTGAAATGCCTGAAACTAAACTATTAATCCTAGAAAGGCTTTGATGAAATTATTTCATTTTCTAGAATAGTGGAAATGCAAAAAAAATCTTTCACCTCTCTGAAGAAGGTTGCAATACTTAACGATTTTCAACTTGCATTAGAGAGCTACAGTAGACTAGCCAGAAAGAATCTGTCAATATTTGCTCCAAGTATGGGCTAGGCCTAGAAATACTGAATGAAGCAAGAAATCCATGTGCAGCCTTTAAACCAAGGCCATGAGACCCAGTATTCCTCATGGATGAGTGCCCTGATCGCTAAGCTACAGGGTCACCATCCATCTCTCCTTCTGTCTCTTGGGCAGGGGCATAAGAGAGGCAGCTAAAAAATAATGAATGATATTTCACATAGAGGTGTACAGTCTTCTCTTACTCCCTATTTCAGCTTCCACACCACAGATTAATGATTAGGGCAGGCTCCTATTCTGAATTGTCTCAAAGAGAAAAGAGAGCAAGTCCTGTGCTTCTCAATGATCTGTCTTTCAATCCAAGTTCTCACACAGATGGAGACTTGAGGATGCTGTTCTGTTTTTCTCACCTTTCAAAGAGAAGAGCAGTCCCACTATGACGAATAAAAAGAAGATTGTAATTACCTATTTTGAACCAAGGGCTCCAAGGTGCAATGCACTCAATACCAGATTACAGTGTAATGCTTTTTTTCTCATTATGGCTAAACAGAGCATGAAATGAGTGAATTCAGACACAGCTCTATGTAATTTCATTTGTTCAGAATACAGAGACATAGGGCATGGGCATAACAGAGCAAAGAGACACTCTTTACCACTACTCTGAATTCCTGTGGCATGCAAAGTAGAAGAGCTGTAACAGGGAGGACCATATCCATCAGAACCAGGAGTCAGCTGTAGCCCTAAAGGGACTGACACTGTCATTATCATCTGACAAATAGTTTTAGCAGGAACTGCTGCTTACAGTAAACTTCCAGATGTTGGGGTTAAAAGTTATCCTACAGAAGAGCATGCAGTTCTCCAAGCTGCTGGGCTCCAAATCCAGCTGTGCATGTCCAAAGCCTCGCTTCATTAGCACACTAAATAAGCAAAACCTTCATTCAGTTACCACATTTCCTCAGAAGAGTGGTTTGAAGGGAGCACAAGCTCCCACTGCAGTGTCAGGAGAGATGAGAGCATTGCTGGCTTCCTTTTGGTGTCATCCACTCATAAACACAGATCTGCCTCCCTGCTCTGGCAGCCAGACACAGACCACTCTGGGGAAGATGATCTGGGATTTCAAAGGCTGCAGCATTTGTAAAATAAACAGAACTACTGTACAAGCTCACTGGACAGTTGTGCCCTTAACTTTCTTGCATTATTCTCAAGTTTCAGAGTATTGAGTTGCAGCTGTTGTCCTGATCATCTCACAAAATGCTTTTGCTGATACCAGTAGGGAGAAGTAACCCTGATCCTCCTGACCCTGACACCGCCCCAGGCATGGGGCCCACAAGCCAGGACAGTTTTTGCCTATCAGGACTCCTGGTTGCCACGGGGCTTTGCCAAACACTCCCAGCTGGGGTCAGGCCGGACCCAGCCGAAGCGGGGCAGCCAGCTGGAGGCAGGGGGACAGCCCCAGCCCGGCTGCCAGGCACTCCCTGGGGTGGGGACAGGCCGGAGCCAGGCGGGTTTGGAGAGCAGCAGCGTCCCTGGGCCGGGGGCTGGCCCCGGGGGCTGAGGGCTCCTGCTGTTGATGGACAACTGAACCTGTTGTGTGCAACTTTGTAAATGCTCACCAGATGCAAGAATTAATTCATTTGTGCTACTTCAAGTGAAATAGCCAAATTCTAGTAAAAAGGTCCCTTTGAAAACCTGGCTCAAATTTGACAAAGCAATAAAAACATCATCATTTATGTCCTGCTATCTCCTCCCTGGGTTTTGTTTCTTCATCTCAGTCCAGAAGAAAGAAGCAATAAGCGTAGTGAACACATCATCAAAATTCTCTTTTAATTCTTGTTGTCAGCAGAGTGTGGGGAAAAACAACTGGGATTTGGAGGGTTGCAAATTTTTAGGCCTAGAAGAGGTAAGAGTTTTTCCCAAGATAAAAACCACTTAGAGGCTATCATGTCTGCAGACAGGAATACAGCTATCATCCATCAGCTACAACTCAGAACAAAGTGGCTGGAAACTTAGGAAAGGAAAACATAGTCCACATAGTAATAAGAAAAAATATATTACCATTGTGTTCAGCAATTCCTGTTTCTTGCAGGTGCTTTAGGAATGTTTCAGGTTTAAGCATGTTCAGAAGAAATATTAAAGGTATATAATGAGTCCATTCCTCTGAATATAAAAATGGGAGCCAAAGCTTTTGGGATTAACAATCAGACAATTGATATTTAGCCTGTAGGGAATTACTTTCAGAATACAATAGTGTTTGAATTTCCTTTAATTGTCAAGGCATTCTACAATAGAACACTTAGAGAGTCATTAATTTGATGCATCTTCAATTGTTTATTTTTCAAGGGTGCTCAGTATCCTATCCACTGCCATCAGAGCAGTGGCTGTGCAGTGTTAAACACAGGCCTTGGGTTGTTGTAAACAGTTTGAATCATGGAATTGTTTGGGTTGGAAGGGATGTAAAAGATCATCTGGTTCCAACCCTCTAGAACCTTCCGTGCTCCAGTATGTCACAGGCTTTCTGTAGATACTCTGTTTTACCTTCAGATCTCATGTGATTATCTGAGATGCTCTCAAGATGTCTGTTTAGGGAACTAAATTGTGCCTTCATCATCATGAGCATTCATCATTCCCTGAAACTCTTCTGGCTGTGAGATGAAGAGCAAGTCATTTGCATACAGATCAGAACTCTGACAGTTGTTAACCTCCTTTAGAGAAAAAAAAAATAGAAAAGGAGCTAGCAGGATGTTAGAACTGTTCTAGATAATTCTTATACAGGCATTAATAGTGGAAAAAAGATGGGCTCCTGAAACAGCACATCTCACTCTCTTGTAACTGAACAAAATTTTAAGAGGCATTCATGCCTATTCTTAGCTGTTCCCTGCCTGTTTGTTTTGGTACTCCCAGAGAGATCATTCTCAGCAGACACGTGGCATAACCTTGCTCTAGAAAATCTAGAGTTTTAGCTGATTTCCTACCTGGATGACCTATTCATAATGCTTGCTCAAAAAGATGATAAATGATTGGCAGCAAAATCTGTCTGCAGGGTAGTGCAGATATGGTTCTTCACACACAGGAATACTGAAATTCAGGGTGTCACTGCTTCTGTTTCAGCAGTTGCAGGGCTTCCTCAAAATTTGGTCTTTGCACTGTAAGGAGGGTTTGAAAACAGAACCTTCAAATTATTGGTGCAGTAAATATATTTCTTGTACCTCTAAACCACTGAATTCTTACAGGACTCCTAGGAGAAACTGGAATGAATAAACGTGCAGAATGTGCTAATCTGCAGAATGAACCATGAGTGGTAATTTATGCATCTCATAAACAGCCAGCGAGCTGTTACTTTGCAAGCTCTATTTTGAGGTTTCATTATCTCACAGACATAGACAAATCTGCAACCTTTCACTCATTCAGCAATCTGCAGTGCTTACTTGTACAAAGTTTAGGAGTTTGAATAAGAAGGTGCCACTTAAAACAGGCAATTGTTAGGAAAAGCAGTGTGGTACACAATTAGCCAGAACAGTACTGCAAGCAAGAATATGCAGCAGTAACTTGCAAGAATAGCACAGGATGCCTCAGAGCAGAAATAGAGTCAAGGCAAGCACAAACCACAATGAGCTCAAGTTTGTGGTCAATATTAGCATACACATTCTTCAGTCAAATAATCTTGAGATGTGAGGAATTTTACCATCACTTGTATCCTTGAGCACCATAGATGGCACTAGAAGTCATTTTGGTGGTCTTGAAACAGCCTGGAGAGTGGATGACCTTTCAGCAAAAGTTATTAATTGCATTTGGTCTAACTATGTTCCTGACAGTGCCTGCATGATTAAAATGGTCAGATTTTTTTAAAGGACATGAGGTTTCTCTTAGACATTGTCCACAAAATCATAATTATACTTCTTTGTGAGGCTACAGAGATAAACAGAAAGTCAAGGATGGAGTCACATCATCTGATATGATATTCCATGCACTACATTAAGTTATGCTATTCCAAACTCACACCTTGTTAATTTTATTCAGGCAGTACTTTGCTGGATATTCAAACTCTCACTTCTTTCTTCTGCTGAAGCATTGAATAGGAAACTGTACAGTCAAATTATAAAAAAAGCACTTCACAAAATGTGATTTTCAGTCAAAAGAGACTCTATATATATTTATGCCAGTATGTGTGGCCATGTTGTGTGTAGCAATGCTCAGAGATACACACACATGTTCATCTGTATACCTCATTAAAGAGCATTTTTTTTAAATTATGTAAAATACAGTTTATCCAACAGTGTATAAACTAAATGAGAAAAAACCATCAACAGTTTGTGTGTGCTGTTCCTGGATTTACAGTTGTTCATTGGCTCACTGATGGGTGGGAGCACATCTGCTGTTTCTGTTCAGAGTTGTTCATGAGCTGTGTGGTCTAACTCCAACAGGTGGTGGTCAGGAGTAGCAGAAAAGGGTACTTGACTCACTGAATAAAGATTCTATTTTCTTTTTAAGTCTGGGTTTATCAAGGGGAGAATCTGACTGCTCATTGTAAAATTACTAACACAAACTGGTCTTCAGAGTTTTGATTCAGCTTTGAGTGTCACTTCATAGCTTCACCCCTCCCATTCTTCTGATTTTCTACCTCTTCCACTGAGAATGTGTCTTTATGTTGGACTATGCAGTGGCTTAATAAAATAGACTGATGTCTACCAAGGTCTAAACCCTTTAGAAAACTTTTACAAGTGTAATATGTTCATCTTTCTCTTCAAACCCAGCCACTTCTACACATAGCCCTAGTGTCACCTATCCATCAAAGGGAGAGGGTGATGTCAAGACAGGGTTATCACAGACCTTCTTTGGACCTCCATCCCTGACACATGAGAGACTGCCATGTAGGGTCTTTGATGGCAGGATGAACTCTGGGACTCAGGGTCTAGGATCCGGGAAGATGCCACAAAAGTAATTCCCAGCTGGGAGCGTGCATTTTGCCAGTGATGCACTGAGCTGGTATTCCAGGTAGTGTGTGTGGCTTCTCCCTTGCTGCTGTGATGCCACAAGTCAAAACAGGTATTATGTGACATCTGGGACCAAGAAAATTCTCTCTGTAATGCCTCAGTTGAAGGCACATGAAAATATTTGATGATGGTAGTGAAGCAGCTGAGCAAGTCACACACACAGACCAAGAGAGCTGGCAGAATTTGGTATGAGAAGAGAGCAAAGGCACCAAAAATTTCCTTAGATTACACTCACACTTGAAAGAAGATGGAAGATTATAGCAAGAACTACTGCTCTCTCATGTAAGGGTTTTATAGAAATTTGCTTTGAATGTTCAATGCATTAGAACAGCCACACAAAGGGAGTCCTGGAGAAAATCTGTCATAGCTAGAATTTTGCAAAAAAAAGTAATGATAAAGAATAAAATAAATAAATAAATGTTTTATTAGATATTCTGGTTCCAACACCTAAATTACTTCTAGCCTTCAACTTTTGTGTGACATCACAAAAGTCCAGGCAAAGTACAAATAAACTGATAGTGCAAATAAAGACCTGTTTTGTGCTGAAAATACCAGTTTGAGCTTGCACTTTCAGAAATCCTTACTATCACTTTGGGTTTGGACTTCTTGGAAAAGTGACAATCCTTCTCCAGGCAGATTTTCTCAATAGATATTGAAGACTGTACTGTTTAACATGTGAACCAGGCTCAACCTCTACCTTAATTTTTCTATGTATATTTACAAAATGCTTAATAGGATGCTTTAAAAAAAAAAAAAAATTAAAATTATCCAACCCCCAGATAGCAGGTTCCAATCTGCTGTGATGGAAAGAATTTTTTTTTTTCTTTTTTCTTTCAGGTCACCAAATTCAGTCTCTGAAACACCATTTTTTTTTATAAATCAGTGCATAGTTTCATTGCCCAGTACAGTATCTCTAGGGCACAGCAGTTTGGTAAAAGCATATATCATTTCTGATGGGCAAAATAGTTTGCCACCAATTCCATTATTTTGGAGGGGTTTTCTCCTGGATTTTGGTTTAAGTTAAATGTGTTGGAACCATTCCATTTCTGCTCTTAATCTATTTGAAGGGTGTCTCATAGACAACTTGTCAATCTCTTTTTCCAATTGTATGGGCTTCACTGGTGAGAGCCTTGTATTTAATAAAACAACTGTAACAAAGCAACTGCTTTGTGGTCAAGGCAGTTATATTTCTGTCAGGTTCTCTTTCTGTATTTGAATAATGACTATCTTTCACTTCTGCATTACTAAAATCATAAGGATTGTCATGCTGTAAGACATGCACATGCTGTGCTGTTCTTCTCTTGTCTTTTGAGGTTTTGTATTCCTTTTGTTTCTGTAAATTTTTTTGCAATGCTACATAATAAAACCATTTGCAATATCACTGTTTCACCTAAAATACTCAGACATAGGTAGAAGGGTAAGTTTGACTTTATAAGAATTTATATTAGACTGCCATAAGTCTGTTCCAAAGAAAATTATATCCTGATTCAAATGCTGTTTCTTTGTTATAGTCTTGCTGTGAATTCTGTGAGAATGTTATGAAATGGGGTAAGCATAATATAAGACCTGGATGAAATTTTCCGTTCAAAACATCTTTTCTGACCATTACTAAGTGATGGATTGAAGAAGGGTGCATAAGTCATCTCTCACACCAGTTTTCCTTCTGCATCTTGCAGAATCTGGGGAGACTGCCTCATGAGACAAAGCTCATGCTTGAGCACTGCCTCCAACCCTTGGTCATTTCAGATCTAAGGCTCCAGCTGATCAAAATTCACCTGTCCTCACCTGGCCTTGCACTTGCATAAAGCAAAGAAGACGTATAAGAATATGGAGACCTCTTTCTCTACAAAACCCAGGACTGTGACTGTTCAGAGTAGTTTGTACTTTCATTTGAAAATTTTATATTAAGTTGACATTTAATATTTTTTTCCTCTCTTTTCTGGTTGAAAATATTTTTTGTCATTCTAAAAACTAAAATTACTAGGAAAAGTTATTTAAGAATTTAAGGATTTATTGTAATTTTTAAATTTTCCTTTCAAAAAAATTATTAACATTCTCAAATGAAAAAAATATTGCTTTCAACCAGCAATATATCTTGATTTAAATACTTTTATTACCGGTGGAGCTATTCAGAAAGGCTTCAGCAGACACATTTGTGGAAGTCTGTGACTTAAATGACATTTGTTCTTTATGTAACTTTTGTTGTGTAAAACCCAGCCTTTCCACCATGACCACAGTCTACACCATCTCCTAGAGTCCAGGTATTTTGGGTTGAAATCTTCAGGGGCTGTTTACAGAGGAGTAGTTTAAATCAGCAGGACCTTTACATGCAGTAAGTGAGATACCTAAATGGTTTGCACAGAATATTCACATTATTGTTTTACCGATCCCTTCAAGATGAAAAAAAAATCCCTTAAAATCTTCAAAGTTGATTTTATGCAAGAGAACACAGCTGAAAAAGAGATTGCTCAGAAGCCCTTAACTGCAAATATAATTGTTACTTCATCTTGTGTGACAGTTAAACTAAATGGAAACACACTGGAACATCATAAAGTAATCAATTAAATCATGCTTTCACTGTAGAACAGCAACAAAAATCTGTAAGAAATTCAATATTTGCTGATAGCTAATATTCTCTTCTTCCTAGAGAAAACATCCAATTCTATCAGCAAAGTAAAAAAAAAAACAGCAAGTGGTTTTCTTTTAGGGCTGGGAGCCTCTTAAGGAAGCATATTGCAAATGAAATATTACAGAGGGAACTCATCTAAGAAACTGAAAAGATAGAGCTGGTTTTCTGTAGAAGTCATACATTGAAATTGGAGAGAGCTCAGGAGGAGCTCTGTAGTTTTCAGAAGAGCTTCCAGTCTTACTTCCACCATTTACTGTATTTAGGAGTGGAGCCACCTCCCTGATCAATGGCAATCCAGGCACCTGGAAATTTTATCAAATGAGTCACCATAAAACCATGCTGCTGAAATTCTCATGAACATATATTCTTACCAGTAGTACTCAGACAAAAAGCATCCAGGGGAGAAAAAATACTTAGGGACACACTAAGTAGTCCAAATGTAGATGTCTAAGTGTCCAAAATGTAGATGATGTGATTGTAATGATTCAGCCAAGCATCCGTGTCTGGGAAAGCTCATCTAAATGGCATTGTGGACTCTGCTCTAATTTATCATAATGATATCACCACCTCAGGGCCATCTTCTCATTTTCCTTTTATACCTTTTGAAGTAAAGGCTATTCCTGAGGGAAGGGAGTTATACAAGTAGTTGGGAAAAGATGAGAATGTCCTGTTTTGAGGTAGACATTAACTCTTATCCGATGTATTTCAGGGGCCTGTTGTGACTGTGTGCCCTGGATGTCCATCAGCATCAAATTCCCAGCACTAGACAGAATTCCACAGGGCTTTCTTTACCCATTCTTTTGGAATTAGCAGCTGCTAACACTGCCTTTGACTATGTGCTTACAAAACAGGTCCTTATTTTTCTGTGTCTTCAATCTGTTACAGTCCTACTTACATTTACAGAACTGGTCACATTCCATCCTTATATCTCAATGATCACAGCTTCAGTCAGGATATTTTTTCTATTTTAATTTTAAACTTAGATCTCTGGCATTATGGTACTGAGGCTCCTGGTCAATGCAACTGTACAGCAGTCTGAGGAAACCATGTGCAGTTTCTCTGGTAATACTCAAGGGTAATAAACTGCAGCCCACATCTATTTAATCCTTTAAATGCTTGAACATGAAAGCTCAGAGAGCTGAAGTTCACTCTGCAATAGGAAGCAAAACTTCCTTGGTCTCAATAGTCTGCAACATAGGGCTCTCATCTCTCCCACCTGCACTGAAAAACTGTAATAATGTATTCTCAGATATTGAGATCCTTTGGACAGTGTTCTCAGCTGTGTCACAACACTGAAAAAATGACTGACTAACTATGGTTAGTGCCTAGAAATCCCTATGGACAAGGTATTAAAGGGCAGTGACAAAAGCACAAGCATCAGTCCTACTCTTGTCATGCCTGTTTTCTAAAAAGTGCAGAACCAAAATGGACCATCACTGCTGCTAAGAGTTTTAGTTCAGTTATGCCTGTGGTTAACCTGCAGAACTTCCATCTGGTTTCCTCCTATAACTTCTCAGCTTGATGGGAATCATAGCTTCCAGCTAACTTTCAGAGCCTGCATGTCACGTTTCAGCAAATTCTCTCATGCCAGGGATAAGGACAGAACATATTGCGTGTCAACACTGTAAACTGTAAGCAAGTTATCGGTATGCAAGGTGCAAATCATTGCCTAAAGGGGACTTTAGTTTTATGTTACGAATCCTCCAGGTCAAAAATAGTTCACAAATAGGAAAAAAAAGTGAAAGTGATCTATCTTCATTTAGTTAGCCTTATTTTCATCCTTCTATAATCCTTTTTTTAATTTTATTTTGTTTTGAGGGCCCTGAACTTCAAATCTCTTCCAGTGATTTATTATTGATTTAATGTATCTTCAAATTTTACGCTTCAAATAATCCCTTTGAATGTCATAGGATGTTGTCCCTTTAAACCAAGATTGTGAACCAATATGCAGGGATGACTGTACTTGACCTAGTTAAGGCTGAGCTTTCTGTGACACAAGACAGAAAATAAAGTTGGATCATTGCATACTCTCACACTCACACAAGATTGGCAATCTCTTCCCCTCACTATAGATCAGTCAATAATCAGTCTTTGTATGAAAGATCCAATTTATTTGCATAAAGCAAAATTGAAAAGAAACTGTCAGAGATGCTGCTTTGCTTTTTGAGGCAACACCCACTTTTTTTGTCATGTTATACAACACCCAGTACTAGAGATCCTTCTCTACAGCTGCAACTGTTTGGCCACATTGCATTATAACATTCTCAGGAGTGATGAGCTTGGGATGGCTTCTTGGTTTGTTTAATATGCATTCTGGTCTTGCCCAAAGAACTTAGCTGAGAGTGAGCTTCATTCTCCTTGGTATTAGAGGTTTATATATATTCATGTATATAAATATAAAGTACCTACCCCCGTAAGGCAATAATTTAAATGGCATGGTTGATACAGAAGAGGTACAAGAACCTGTGTTAGCAATTTCAAGAAACCTCATACTTCATGCCTGACTTTGTATGCATGAATCCACCATGTCTTCAAAAATTACACTTGTGCAGAAATGTTCAAAACAAAACAAAAAAAACCACCATGGTCTGGACATCCTCTGTGTGCAGATAAAGAGCATTCAGCTGGGTGGATGCACATTTCAAAATGTGTGTTTAGTGTTTGTAGAAATTCTGGGCACAGCAGAGCACCTATACAATGTCCTGGCTCACTCTATGTTATTAGACATGAAGAAACTCATACTTTCTATTGAACATTGTTTATTACATGTTCATACAGCCCCATGAGAGGTGCCTTCCCTTACCATGTCATTAAAGAAGTTTAAGAGCAGAACTAGACATTCCTCTGTGTCCTGTATCTTACCTCCAATTTGCAGAGACTATAACAGATCTGCTAGATAACCTGGAACCTTAATTTGGGGCTTGATGAAAATGTCCATTGACATTGCTATTTCTATGTGAGTTTTTAAGCCAAGAATTGACATCCACAATCAGGTTTCTGCAACTGATTACAGTGATCCCAAAATGAGCTTGACACTATGTTGTCAGAGCTGTTCCAAGTCTCTTGGTGTAAATGTGAATTTGCCCTCCAGTTTGTTAACTGCCTTGAAGTGATTTTAGTAATGGTCAATGTGGTGGCTAATTCACCATTGCATTCTTATTTTTCCTTCAGGACATCTTTAACTGTAAGTCTTGACTCTGAAAAACCTCCTTAGCTTTTTGAATGTTAAGAAGACAGATCGAATATCTCTGTCAGCATGCAGGAATTGTATATTCTCTCTTTGCCCTGCACAGCTCCAGGGGCTCTATTCTCACAGTATCCTGTGTACTGAGTCCCCAGAAATGTTATAAAATTATATCACTATTTTAAGCAGATGATGATGAATCATCTCCTGCCTTCCAATACCACTGTTTCCTTCAATATCAGCACTATCCAGCCCTCAAGTGATACTTGATGCTACAGATCTTACACTTCTGTTTTCTAGTGAAAAAGAAAATGTCTAGGAGTAATTTAATATACAGCCTTGAATGCAACTAGTTTTACTTGTACTATTTCTGGCACAGAAAATGGCAAAAATCAAGATTTCAAACTCCACTGTAAAGTCCTCAACCAACTCTACAAACAAGGCAACAATCCCCAGGTGACATGTTAAATACTTCTTCACAGCTTGAGAATAAAAGGAAGACATTGTGCAGAAACAAACTTCGGGAAGATTATTTGCATCTCATGAAGAAAGACAATTTTAAGACTTCCTGTGTTACAAGCAGGCAGTCAGACTAGATGATCATCAGAGATCCCTTGTAAGTCAACTATTCTATTCTATTCTATTCTAGTCTAGTCTAGTCTAGTCTAGTCTAGTCCTTAATGTCTCTATTTTCCTTCATTGTTAGTCCACCTGAGTCTGAGCCCCACAAACTGAGAAGTGACTCCTAACCCCTCATCACTCAGTAAGTGAGCCACCTCTCATTATGGACCTGGTGAGTTTGGCTGTATCTCTATCAATAAACCAAACCTGGCTGGGACTCAAACTGAGTGCTCACACCTGATCTGTGCTGCTGCTTGCCTGCTGCAGTCCCAGTGCAATTTCCTCCAAACTGCACACAACACCCAGACTGAGATCAGGGCTCAGCACAAGCCAGGGATTATCCTCATGGGTGATTCTGATTTCATTTAGAAAGATGGCTTAAACTAATAAAAGTCTTTCCATGCTACTTGTCTTCCACCATATATGGTAATCCTTAAGTCACTGAGGAATTACAGACAGAACCTAGAAGGCTCATGATTCAAACTGTCCTGTTCTAGCCTACACTGAGGAAGTCCCCTGCTAATGATTGACTCTCTTGATCCCCCAATAGCTATGTCTTCTTTAAGCCCCAATCCCAAAAGGTACATTGTTTAGGATAAATTGTTTAACTTAAGCAGAAAATAATCAGAATATTATTTCTCTTTTCTGGTGCTGTAGCTTGGACTCTGAAATGCAGTTGAGTTTCCATAAGAATGTCTCCATAATATGAGTTTTTCTTAGAAAGAAAAGAACATATTGTGAAATCAAGATGAATCTCCTACAGTTTTTTGTCTAAGCAAACAAATGTTTTGAGAGAAGAAATTCACATGAGTGGGGAACAGCTAAAAATAAAGGAACAACTGTATTAGTATGTATGTGACCTTTATACATCTAGCAAAAAAGGATGGACACATAGGCCCTGGGCTGCCTCCCAGATCTGTGGCATTGTGTGACAATTCTTTACTTCACCTTCATATCACATACAAATTAAGTGTTCTTGAAATTACAGAATTTGACTTCCTCAGTTGTATATATAAATCCAAGTATCAAATAAGATAAACATGTCCTAATGTAAGATTTATGAACACAATGACCAACAGAATAACATTGGGACTTCATCTAGAGTGGGATTTGTCTCACCTACTCATCATGGCTGTCTCTTTGGCTGCTTCAATACTCAGTGGAAAGAGACAGGTGAATGTAAATGGCAGCTAATTCCATCCTTCTTAGACCCTGACTTGGAGAAGACAAAAAAACATTCAAATAATGGTTATCTATCTTTCCTTCTGGGGAAAAAAATAAATATCCAGAAGAAATCTTGTAAATTTTCCAAAGATAGTTGATTATTATTTGTTACCTACAGGGACAGTTTGCACACTCTTTAACTATAGCTCTTTAATAACTCTTTAACTATCTATAGCCAATATGCCTGCTCAAATTCAAGGATAAAATCTACCTTTCTTTTGCAAATGAGTTTTATCCACTCCACATAAAATCCACTTATAGCACAGCATTTGCATTCTGGAATAAGCATATTCAATCAGCTATCCTCCCCATCATCAATAACTGGTGCTCAGTTTCCTTCCCTTTGATACAGAATACAAAATACAATTTTATAGCAAAATATCAATCTTCTTTTCAGGGAAAACACCAGCTCTTGAAAGACCATCTAGAATTTCTGGTGGGTTGAGCTGGGACTTGACTCATTTTTCCCTGACACACATGGGGAACTAGGCTTAATCTCTTCAACATTTCACTTCTGGGAATACAAGAGTTATTATTGGGTCTGTGTGTTCCACATCTCCCTTTGTGAACATTCATTTGCAAAACACTTAGGAAAATTCATTAACAAAGATATAAAGTCTGTTCACTGCTTCTTGCAATGAACACAATAAAGAAAATGTTTAATAGATTGTTTTCTGCTAAAAATAAGTTGTTTTCCTGCAAAAATCTGAATTCTACAGGGAGTCTGATTCCAGTAAATGTATTGGTTAGAGAAAATACTTGAGAATCAAAACTGTGCAGGTTATTGGGAATTCTCATGTCTCTTCATGATGCTTAACATGGTTTGTCCTCAGTTTACACATTGATCAACTGAAGACTGCAACAAAACTATTTCATAAGATATAAAAATTTTTCAATTTGCTGGTTTCTTTATTAATCACTCTGAATTTCTTAAATTACAGAACTTCATTAAGTACATAATGTTTTTCCTGGTAGACCACAGGACTTAAAGACATATCTGCTAAAATAAGCTAAGTCAGAACACAAATACAAAAGAACACATAACACAAAAGGTCTGTAAATGGAGTTTCTGAGTATTTAATATTGCCAGTGTTGAAGTAGACCAAGGAAGAGCTAGCCTGGTTTCAGATGCTGAGGATTCAGTCTTTGAGCCAATGGAAATATCATTCAATTAAAGACATAAACCTCCCAGTTTGAAGATGTATGTGGCCAACATGTGAAGGGTCAGTTTCGGTGCAGTGGGAAGTACTTTACTCCTGCAGGTCACCACCTGCACATGGAGCATTCTGAGATATAAACATTCCCACAGATCATGGGAACAACTTGTTTATGAGAAGAAACAGTGCACCCATTTTTCTCAGTCCAGAAAAACGGAAGTTCAGAGGTTGATATAAGTGTTCCACAGCAGTAATAAACTGTGAACTCCCTTTAACAATTTTTTAAGTGGTTTAAAGGAAGGATAGCTCAAAGAGCCAGTCATGACCTGGGAAGAATTTCTTCTGTAGGACAATGGTTTAAATATGACCCAGTCCTGTGATCTAAAAGTCTTCACCACTGGAGGCAGTACAGTGGTCTAAATAAAAAGGTCTGGTGGGATTAGGTAATTTCACATCACAAAAAAAATTAACACCACTGTTCCTGGAATGAACTGAACTCCTTTGTTTGCAGTACAAGACATAATACATGTTAGAGCAGACATTGTCAATTCCCTTTATATGGATCTGGTCCACAAGCAGAGGGACCAGCTAACCAAGGTCCTCAATGGCCTTCTCAGCAGAGGCACAGCCCACTGAATATTCCCACTCCATGAACACTCCTGCAAATGTGTTCTGCAGTGCATTTCATAGCACAGAAGTAGGACATGTTTGCTGTTGTCGTGCACTCAGGATAGAGATTACAGAAATCAGATAGAAATCAGGCATGAAGTGAATTGATGGAGAAGTAAAATTATTTAAAACCCGTCTCCATTCCTCCTGTAGTATTTCTTCCAAGATGTAATTGACTACATATTCCTTTGAGCAGAACTTGCATGCCTATCTTTAACAGCACCATCTTGTGATTTCCAGCACTGTAGCAGATTTTGCTTAAATGAACTGGGCATGTAAAAAGTTATGACTATAGCATCTGAAGGTTGTGAGAAGGCCTCATCTTTTGAATAGGAAACAATTACATAGCTTTCCAGCACATAACAGTAATGTGTCCTAACCAGGAGCAAGTGACATATTTTTTGCAAACACTATAGCCTGTTCTGTAAAAATCTGCCTCTGGATGATAGTGAGGAGGCAGAAATTGGGTGCATGTAGCTGCTGCTGTTTTGAAATGCTTCTGTTATATTTTGAGACACAAGTGGTATTTGTTTCTACATTCGAAACCTTGTGTAATATGCATAGTTTCTTTATGAGATGTGATATCCTGTTTGAGTATTTTTTTTTTATCTCATGCCAGAAAGAATCCATTTCAAGTTTATGGTACCAGACCAAAATAAAAGAAATAATAGTGCTTTAGAGATTTAGATGAAATGTCAATTTTCAAAAACACTCATTTAGATACAACTAAGAAATGTCAATATTAAGTTAGAATAATGAGAAAGAATGATGTGTGGAGAAAACAGTCTACACAGGAAGCTCTGATGAATATTTCAGTGATTGGAATCAATATTTACTTTACTTGGGTTAGCACTGTGTGATACATCTACTAAGCAAATAAAATAAAATAAGTCCAAGGAAGCCAGGAAAAGCTTTTGGAAAGTTACAGCAATCAGAATGGCCAACCAGTTATTTTATTGACAGCTTCTTGTGCTACATCTCTGAACTTCATGGCTTAGAGCCCACAGATCTCCCAGGGACTCTGATCCCACAGGCAGGGGGAAGGCTGTGCTGGAGTGGGCTCCACACAACAGGTGTTGTCATTGTTTTTGCTGCTCTCTGGAATGCCCTGGCCACAGATCTGAGAAATTCTGCTTTTTCTTCCTTGCTCTTAAGCCCAGCAAAAGAAATATTAAAGAAATATTCTCTCTATATAAATATCTGGGCCTGCAACATTTTTAGATGATGCCTTATTAGTATTTAAGACTTAGCTTATATCAAGCCTTAGCATGTTTTGGTGGAAAGGTCTCCTACAAAATCAAATGTACTTTTGGGTAGCACATAGAGCTGACACAACTGCCCTGAATTTGATGCTATCTGTGGATATCAGATGTACTCAGAAACTCCAGCCCATGGTACTTCCAAACATTCATAACCTACATAATATGCAGAATATATAAAAGACTCTGATTCAAAGCATTTCACTTGGATTTTTTTTAAGCCAGAGGTTGAGATCAGCTCTTTAGACACATTGCTGCTAAGAACACTGATTGAAAAATAACACTGGACTTGCAGAAGTCTAGCTTTACATTTTATATTCACTTCTAGTTCCAATCTAAAATGTGATTCGAGATCTGTCTTGAAAAATAATCTGCAAATGTAGGAAAGCCTGCATGCACAGTCTATAATTACAGCAATAAAGTAGAAGGAACTGCTTATTTTGTTGGTTTCTTTTTACAGAACCATTTCCACATCCTGTTTTGTGTGGTGGTTTTTCCAAAAAGAAAAAAAAAGATTGTACACATGGTGAGGAGCAGAAAATCCCCCGTGGGGGTACGTTGATCTTTCCACAATGAGGATGGGAAGTGAAAATGTATTCAAGTTCTTTGAAATATTAATGGCTGAATGTAAACCACACACCAACAACATAAGTCCCAATGACTGACACCCAAGTTAAATAGGAAAGGAGAAAAAAAGTCTGAGCCAAACCAAGAGTAACTGAAGAGTAAAATGCTATTAGAATCAATAGCTGCCCCCAATAGACTGAATGCATCTGTGCAAAAGATGTATCTATTTAACATGCCACCAATGCAAAGCTGAGGAGTGAAGTGTGGCAAAGGACACATTCTGTGGGAGGATGAGGGCTACCTGTGGTGACATTGTACCACTGGCTCTTTCCTTCTGCTCTCCAGGGAATGGCCTGGGGCTGGTTTTCACATCTGGACACAACCAGTGGTGTTTATACCAGCAGTTACCCCATGGCAGGTCTGGATGCTGAGATCCAGGCTGCCAGCTGCTGCCTATTATAAGTTCACAAAAAGGCACCAGGCCTTGTGTTAGATGCCTTCCTGAGGAAGGGATTTACTGATAGCTGGCACACCTCAGCTGAAGCTGAAGTGTCTAAAACTGTGAATGTTACAAATCACCCCCATGCTGCACAAAATAAAGTCAAAAAGTGATCACCAGGGAATATGGCCAGTGGCAGGGTATGGCTACATAAAAGGATGTGCTTGCACAAGCTGGTGATTAGAGCAAGGCTAACATATTCACCAGTAACATTGGGAACCATGCACAGAGAGGGGCTCTTCAAGGCAAGGTTCCAACAACAACCTGCCCAAGAATCAAAGTCAGTTATTGTGCCTGTTTTTCTTTATGAGAACTCAGCCACCTCTATCACACTGCCTTTATTGCTTAAATTATGTAAACATATAATAGTACAATGAAAAGAGGAGTTAACTGTTAAAGGAAAAAATATGTTTCAATTTCTCTTGTGGTAACGTTTTATCATGTTACTTCATCTACTTTTGCTAACTCAAATTCACTGTGGTAACTAAAATTTCAGTTTAAAAATAAATATATTTATCGTGGGGAAAAAAAAATAGAGAAACTACATAAAGAACAGTCAAGCCAAAATAGAAAACATACAGTTTATAAAAAAATTCTGGTCCATTCCAAAAAAAACCCCAAAGCTGTTTATGATCAAGTCAAACACAATGCAATTTGAACTAAAGGTTTTGCAAACAATACAGTGCAGGTGGGATGCTGTTAACTTCTGCAGGATTTTACAAGCAGGTACTAAAATTAATCAGTGTAGACAGGGCAAAGAAATCAGGAATGCTCAAATTATTATGTAGTTCACATAATAAATGAAATACAAATAAAAAGGTAAAAAAAAATAGATGGAAGTTTTTTAAAATAACAGGAAGACATTGCCTGCTGAAATAGTTTTACTTTGTGATGTTAAACTAATAACTATTATGCATATAAGCACATAATTGCTAAAACATTTCAGCTGCATGTGGACACTATTTATCTTTGAGAAATAGCACCTTCACCATAAATAAAGATCAGGTAAACTCAAAATTATTTTATATTTGGATTGAATAAGCATTAACAGTTGCAACTGCAAAACAGTTTCCTCACAAGGCTGTAGTGACTTAACAACCAACATTCAAGTCAGTGTCCCTATTATCTTATAGCCAAAGGCTAATGGAGGTTGCTGGGAATGTGGCTTTTCCTACTCTTGTATTCACAAATCACCTGCATCTCCCTCACCCAGAGGGTGAAAAAAGAGGGGATGTTCCCTATGTTACTGCTCGAGGTTGCTTTACATTATGTCATTGCTAAACTTTCCTTGGTATGGGAACAGGTTCCTAGATTACCCACCTGCTTGACAAGTGTCCTCATCATTAGGTTAGAGATATTTTTGTCTTTTCTCAGAGCCAGGATATGCCACAGTCAAGCAGAAGATGCTGTTGCCTGATCATTATGCCACTCACTTGAATTCAGTTCCTTACCCCAACTCAGACAGATAATTTACAAGCAAGCATACTTCTCAGATGATTTATACAGCCAGCAGCCTGGATGTACCTTGAGGAACAATTCCCTCCATCCTGCTTTAGAAGGTCTTTATTCCTCTTGAACAAATAAACAGCTACCAGAAAAATTCAGCTCAACCCTTCCTTTAATACCTACGACTTGGTGTTACCTGAAAACTTGCCACTGAACCTCTTCTACCCCAGCTGCCCAAGGACTAAATATACATGAACAGGGGAAATCATCAGCAGGTTCTAGCAGCTTTACAAATGCTTCCATTATTTCTTCTGCATTTCTTGCAAACCAGCAAAACCCTTATTTTCCACTTGAATGTAGTACTTTGTGGCAAGGCAAATGCAATTTGTTGAGGAATCTTAGGTGAAAAGCCAAAGTAGATTTACTTTTGGAACCTCTAGCCCAAATTTCCTGTCCTCACCTCCACTTTGACCAGAGAAACAAAGAACAATAACAAAAAAATCAGTCATGCCTAAAGCCATAATTGTCATATTTTAATTTGGCAGAGCAATAGCTTAAATGGTTGTTTGGTTGAGTCCTGCATATACAGTTGCACAGCACTCTCATTCTAACTTTACTTGAGCAATTACTGTAACTTTCAATATTAATCCTAATTATAGAACTAAAATGCTTTCATAAATAATTTTAAACACTGTTCAAGTGACTAATAAATATAATGAAGAGCAAGTATAAAGCAGGATGTATCCAGTTAAATTACTCCTTGGTGTCCAATATCCATGGCATGTTTAATGATTATACTTCTGTCCATCTATAAATAATTATAATTATTTGCATTTATTACTATCAAACCCAGTAATTTGGCTAATTACTACAAACTGTAGTTAGCATATTTTCAGTTTTCAGCAATAAGTCATTTCTTAATTTCTAATTATCACCATGTCCTTTATTTCTCTTATTCCTTATGTCATTTAGCTTTGATAAAGTGTCAGAAATAAGTCTTCCAATGTTTCATCTTCTCCTTCATTTAAACAATAGATTTTCATCAGTACATGAGTATGTCACTATATATTACCTGGAAAGATGTTACAGTCTGTAACTTTCAGAGGGGATTGGTCCACTCAATGGCACTCTCATAACCTGATAGTCCTCTTTGTCTTCTACATAGTGACAGCTGTCCCACTGAAAGTCACTCTGAGGGTTGCAGCAGTTTTGAAATCACAGACTGTGAGCCCTACTGTAAGAGGTTCCCATTAGTGC
The DNA here is from genome assembly GCA_013397555.1 of Urocynchramus pylzowi. Lineage (NCBI taxonomy): Eukaryota > Metazoa > Chordata > Aves > Passeriformes > Fringillidae > Urocynchramus > Urocynchramus pylzowi. The sequence goes on from VZRH01008197.1 coordinate 628,770, forward strand.
AAGTCTGCTCACTCCATTGGAATTACCTTTCATTTACAGAAGCATTATAATAAGGTTTTTACGTTTAGAGCTCCTTGAAAAATGAAAGATGTATGAATTGCATCAGCTGAAAGGCATTTGAACTTGTCAGAAATCCTCCAGCAGAATACTTTTATGCCAAGGAATATCCTTTCACAGAAATAAAAATGTTCTGTGGAAACCTTTCAAAATAGCATGGAGCAAAGGTTCCCTCAGGATCAAGCCTGCTAGATGGGCTTGCAACCTAAGCAGCTTCTGGCCACCTCACCTGCTCCCTCAACAATGCACATGAGGGACTGGTAGGCAAGTGAGATTGTGGGAATCCTGGATTTCACCTCATCAGGTCCCAAGAGCTTCACAGATGGCCTTTTTGTAGGAAATTTTGTAGGCTCCTACGGCTTAGAGGTTCCCAGTTAACAAGGGAAGAAGAGTCTAACTTTCAAACTTATTGCTCCTCAGCACCTGAACCCCCAGCCTACCAGCATTTATGGCTCCAGCTTATTGCACAAATCACCATGGCTGGTGACTCTGGGCCAGCCTATTAGAAGGATCACCCTTGTAAAAACCTATGTTTACATTAGTAGAAAAATTCATCATTTCTGTCATTAATTCCTTCACAAAACAGAATTGCTTTTTCTCACATAGTTCTTATTGGGACTGCCATTGTGCATCAGGCTGTTATGAGCAGTGAATTGCAAGATTTCTATTTTCCTTTTGTGCTGATCATTTTCACACATCCCAATTCACAGTCTGAACACCCCAGAAGTCTTTCACATTTTGTGTGAATACATAGTTGAGGTCACCATATATCCACAGAGAAGTTCATACTATAAGGATGCACTCTTCAGAGCCTTGATCCTTTTGATGTTGTTTGTCACCTCTCAGAGAGCCTGTAAAGAAATTTCCAATTCCAGCTTGATTGTGATTTATACATAGAATGAGCTACAGCATCAGAAAAGGGAGAAATTTAAGATATTTTCATGGACTGCAAATACCAGTCCCATAAAAATATGGGACATTGTTTAAATTCCAATTCTATTCATTGTACAGATTTAAAAAAATTCTATTCATTATACAGATAAAATCCAAGGATTAACACAATTTATTTATTCTTTTCCCTTTTCTGAGCTGGAAAAACTCTTGGTTTTGCTGCTCACCATTTAATTTTTCAGGGATTTGAAAGAACTCTTGGAAGGGAGTGTAAACTTCCTTTTATTGGTCAAAATAAAGATGTTTATTTTAAAAAAAAGAGAGGAGTTGTTAGAAAGAAGCATGCACATCCATTCTAGATTAGAGGGACTTGGGTAAGAATGGATGATGTGAATCACCCATTCTTACCCAAGTATTACCCTGGCTACCAAAGTCAGCGTCAGCTCCTGCTACCAATTGCACAAAGTGCTGGCCTTGAAACACAGACCTGCCCAAGGGTTATTTCAATTGGTACAGCCAGCTTTTCTAAAAATGTGTGTCTCCAGACTTGCTAGCTTGATATGTGCCAAAAATGGATCTCCCTGCACTCTTTCTCCATGCTTGTCTTCTTGCAAGACGTTCCCTGCTCAGCCAGTTTACCCTGTTCAGAAACCTGGGCTGGGTGCCACAGACTCCTTCTGTGTTCTTGGCAAGCCTTTTAGGGTCAGAATCTTATTCACGCTTAATTTGAAAGTATTCCCTTGGTTTTAGTGGGATGACCCAAGGGGTGAATTACTGCACAGGGACAGTGGAGTCATGAAATTTTAGACTTTGGATATTTTTGTAAGAGCCAGCTCAAGAAGGCTATCCTTGAATCTGGGTACATGAATGAATAGTTCTTTTGATGTGAAACAAATTTGAGAAAGATGACTTCTGAAGAAAAGCTGTTGCAAGAGACATCCACAAAGTGAATCTTCTTGCATTATGAAATCCAAGGATCTCCTTGCACACTTTAGAATTGGTGCACACTAATATGCCTATTATTTTACCAAAGGATTTGGGTTTTCAAATGCTTTATCTAACACCAAGTTCTTCCTTACAAGGTAATTTTATCTTTACAAGGATGTTTTTTCTTCTTTATAGTTATAAAGAGGATGCCTGTCCTTGATACCCAAACTGAGGCAGTGGGCAGCCTCCCAAGGCATGGTTATACACAGGTTCAGTGTTCTTTCCTGTTGAACCTGCATTTTATTCTTAAAAGGTGATGCTTAGAAGCTGGACAATGAACTCTGCTGTTTAAAATAGAAAGAGGCCACCCACTCCAATTGCTTTGTTTCTTGGTGTGGCTCAAAGAGGAGCTAGAGATGTGGGGAAAAGAGTAGTTACTTCTTCCTATTTCCCCATTTTCTTTTCACCTTCCTACTGGTCTGATTAACATAACAAGTTTATGAATAGCTTCCTTTTCTGGAGTCCGGGATCTCTCGGCAAATGAACACCTAAGTAAATGTATTTCTTTCTCTTGGTGGTAGCTTAGAAACATGATATTTGATAAAAAGGTCAGAGATGTTTGCACAAAGGTTGCAGATAATGAAGATGATAATAGAAACCTGGGGCCAAATGTACTTTTCATCATCTTTCAGAGAACAGGGCTCTTTCTATATAACGAGCTTTGGTGTTTAGTCTTTTGCAAACTTTTATATGAATCCAAATTTGGAAAATTAACTTTGGGGTGTCTAAATGAATAATCTGAGCCTGGACCTATACCAGCAATCTCAAAGGCTCTGCAAGCACCTCTTTGTGCATTTGTTTACTTCCCGATCTCCAGTCCTGAACTCCTTTGATCCTTCCTGTGTTGGAAAATTGCTCAAGGTAAGATATTTTATAAGATTTGCTCTCATAAGTTAAAAACTAGAAAGAGTTTCTCACTTTGGTCAGAAAATGTTCCCAAGAGGTGGTCCTGAGTCTCTCTGCCTGATCCAAGATTGGGGATATCTAATACAAAGCAAGATTCAGCACCAAGATCAAAAACCCTGCACAGAAGAAAATTGCTATACTGCCTTTGTGCTCTGGGTAAATAAAGAAGACAGTATTTTATGAAATTCATTCATTATTTGGTTGGGTTTGGGTTGTTGTTTTTTGTTGTTGTTTTTTTTTTTTTTTAATTCAGAAAGGAAATGGAAAACCAATGCAAAAGTTAGTTATGACATTCACTTGTCAGTCCTTGACAGGGGTTTTACACTTGCCCAGACTTTCAACCTGTGCTACTGAAAAGTGGATTTTGGCAACTAAGTGGCTGGTTCAGACACATTCTTTGGAGTCAGATTTTTGGTTATTAACATCCCTTATTCCCAAACAATAAACAGCTGTGTAAAGTGCCTTTAAGGCATAAAGACTGCACAAATTACAGAAGAACAAGCTTTGGTTTCTCAACTTGTGCATCTACAGAAGAAAAATATTACATTAAGTTTTGTTTCCTTATATTTTCCTCTCTTTAAACCAGCAGCCTAAACTATTTACAGCAGCTGACGATCTGTTACCTCTGGAACAATGTGCTTCTATACTTCAGTTTGGAGACCAATTAATTTGGTTTTTATTAAGGTGTCCAACTGTACTTCAGCTAGAGATCTAAGAAGTCTAACAGGCTGCCAGTAGGTGAGTGACTCTGTAGAACACAATCACCCAGTTCTGCCTCCCTCCACTCCACCTGCATTTCAAGCACCAGTAGCTCAGGAATCACTGACACCCTCCAGAGCTGTGTGTGTCCTATGCCTGGAGTGCAGGAATTTGAGAGGTACATATCTGGAGCACAGCATCTTGAATACAAGGAAATATATTTCCTTTGTGAGCTTAGAATCTGATTAGTCACAAACAGCCCTAGACCAAGGCAGTTCCACTCTCCCCTACAAAACTAAAAGAGATAATTACTGTAACTGGTAGGGATTCAGTCATGTAGATGATAGTAGAGGGTTTCAGTCTTGCATTAAGATTTTTTAAATATTCAAAAAGAAGTTTAAAAATATATTGAATTTATTATAAAGGAGCATTTTTTAAGACCATTATGGAAAATGCAGGACTGGTTCTTGGAAGGGTTTTAGGAAAAATATTTCCAAATGTTTAGCACAAACAGGGCATACCAAGCTCCTATGAGCACTAAGCTAGTTTCATTGTCCTTGGTATTTTTTCTCTGTTTTACTTTCTGAATTCTCAGCTTCACACACCAGAAAAGATCCTGGTTTCTCTTAGAAAAGCTGTGCTACCTATTCAGACTCCCATAAATAAGCTCAAAACAAACAGATTGCAGATTATTTTAAAGTTGTGAATTAAAATTAATTGCAATTTTATTCTATTTTCTTAATATTGCTCTGTCAAAAGAACTCTAGGTTTTTTACTTCTCTGTACACTCCTTGAAGAAGATTACAGTTCAGGCTAAATAAAAGGTGTTGAACAGAGGAGAATTACAGATTTCAATGAACAATACTGGAAAACCTACACTCTCACAGGCAAGTCAAACATGCCAAACCAAACTAAAGCTAATTTTAAGTAGATAAAATATTTTCTTTTTCTTTTTTAATGCATTAATTTTGGCTATAAATACATATGGGGTCACTCCCAAATTCAAATTCAAACATAAATCTTCTGTGATTGACCCAAAATTGTGTTTCCATAAATAAACAGCCTGTGAGCACAGATATTCAAAAGTCAGAGGAAAACAGGGGAAATAGAGCAAACTCACGATTTAGTGATATGTCACTAAAAATTTGCTGGTGTCATTAAAAACACAGAAAGGAAAATGTACAATGGATATTGAAATTATAAGGAAATGCTTTGAGTTGTTTAATGTTGTTTAACATAACTGTATTTCCTGACACTTCAGACTTCTGATTTTTCTCATTATCATTGGGAAGTTTTCTGAGAACTTCTCTAAATACAAGAGAAATATTTTCTTTTGAGCTTTTAAACAAAAGAATGCAAGTTCCATGGAAATATTTTCCAAACCACCATGTTTACTAGGTCTGCTTAGAAAAATGAACAAAATTTAGACTATTTCAGCCAACAAGATTTTCAAAGGCACCTAGGGATTTTAGACATATCATCTCCTTTGCCACAAAGAGGAAAAGAATAGTGCACTAAAGATTACTAAAGTAACTCAGCTTCTTGAAAGAGCTTTGAAAACCTCCTTATGTGTACAGCAATATATACCCTGAAATTATATCAATGCTGAACCAAGTGTATCCTTAAATTATTAAAGAAGATGCAATTTAGGCAGTAATGGGAAAATAAAACTTTCCTTTGTTAAAAAAAAAAAAAAGTACTAACAAGATAATTTTTATGAATTCAGGCCTGTTTCATGCCATCATTCATTGTCAGGGATTGTATTTGCCATGTACTTGCATATTTTTTCCCATAATATGGAACAGAACTCATACCATAAGTGCTGCCTGTAAATGGTAACTGTAGGAAACAAATAAAGATATAAGCAGATGGGGATTATGCAGAAGCAGCCCTGTGATGGTGGAATAAGTTACCATTCTCAGCCTGTCACCAACTGCTTATCATGCCCTGATCTTAAAGGTTATCCAATCTCACAACAGAGTTGCTGAAGGGGAAACTACTGTACCTGCTGCAGTTGAGATAAGACAAATTATCAAATTCCTAGTCAGGGTAACAATTTTGACTGAGACAGATTAGGGAGCTTGCATGGGGCAGGTGTCTCTGCAGGCATGCAAAAGCAGTAGCCTTCAAAGAAAGTCAAGACCAAGGACCCAAAATCTGTCTACTAGCACAGGAGGATCTGGGATATGACATTCATCTGCAGTTTAAAACACACTCTTCAGATTCTGCCTTCCTAATGCATGCAGTTCATATTCAGGGGAATAGAAACAGAGAGGAATTGTCTCAGAAATAATCCTAATTGGCAATGTTTATATCCCACACAGTTTTTTTTAAAGCCATGCTTGTGCTTTTTTCACTGAACAGGAGTAGATGAGAATTTCTGCAATGTCTGGAAGCCTTTCAGTATACTGACTATAAAGAGATATTATTCTCCATTTCGTCAATTATTCATTCCTGGCCATTTATTTGACAATCACCCATTTTACAAACCAGCTCTAAATCCTTGGCATAAATGGCTTTGATAAAATTCTAGGTGCTCCTCTGGTTTTTTTTTTTTTTACCAACTAATGGATCCCCAAATTCAAATTATTTTGAAGTCTGGTTTTAGTCACATAAGGATCAATAGCTTTGTCTTCTTGCTTTTCTCTTCACAAAAAAATACCGCCTTTCTTATATCATTCCTTCTTCTTAAGGTGCTCACCCAGGAAAATTTTCATTTCTTTGTCTGCCTTTCCAGAAAGCACAAAGCAATCAAAAGGCCTGATTTTTGATATGGGACTTGTAAACTATTTTTGTGCCCATAATCGTGGAAAAAGAGAGCAGATAGAATTTTTTTAAGCCTCAGAAAAGAAAATCAGAATGGATATTAGAGATTAAACACAACACAGTTTAATCTAAGGGTCTGTCTAACCAGAGAAATTTTACATGTTTAATGTAAAAAACCATACATTTTTAATGATAATGCTGTTAAGTAAAGAAGCTCAGCCCCTTCATTCCCAAAAGTGTGGATTTCCCTAACCTTCATGCCAACTGTGCTACTACACTGTTATTACTGTTTAGGGAAAGGGATCATTGAACCTTTGAAATTATGTTTCCACCTTTAGACTAAGGTAGACTCTGAACAGTTGAACAGATTAAAGTGTATCTGTATTAGACCAGCAGTTGTTGACTCTTTTAGGATTGCAAATGACCTGAGTTAAGGATGGGAAAAATAGTAGCATATAGAAAGAAAAAATACCTTCTCTTCCCAGACTCAGGGAAGTGTTGCTAAGCTTAGAGGAGAGGATTGTTACAGAAGACCATGTCAGTGTTCCATGTCAGTTTAAGGAAGAAGGAAAAAGCCTGCCTGGAGCAGGATTGATCCCACCATAGGATGGAATAACTGAGTAGCGAGAAGAGTGGTACAAAAAGTGAGTGAAGTGACCTTGACAGCGAGGCAGTCTGCTCCCAGCTGCTATGAAGGAGACAGTCTGGATAAAGGAAAGGGAACAGAGGGACTGCTGCTTCTTGTAAAGCCAGTTAGGAAATTACTTCCTTTCCTGGAATTCTCTCTACTGCTGTTATTTTCCCCTTACACTGCTATGAGGTTGGACAAGACCTGTTGGGAATCTAAATGAGGTCAGGGCAAAGCTTCTCAGCCTAGGATAGCATGTCAACTTTGATGTTCTTCAGGAGATATTTTAGCTTGAAGCTTTGTCTCTTCAGCCTCACATTCAGAGTGATTTGATATGCAGCCATTTCAAAGTACCTCACATAATTCAAGGGCACTTTTATTCAGCATTTAGTTATGGACCAAATTGAAGTAAGAGAAGAATTTTAGCTGGCCCTCAGAGTACAGACATCATCATTTTTCTGTCCCAGAAACCCTTCAGGACTGTATTTTTAGCCTGTCCGAGTTCCTGTACCATCCCTGAAAGGCATCCTGGTATGAAGCAGATAACAGGAAAAAAATCACATGCTGCTGACATGCAAGGGCCCAGAGCTGTTAATAAAAGAAGTAAATCCTCCTCAATCTTCCTCAGCCATACCTTCTCTCCTTTACATAAGGATGTGAAGTCATATTATTTCAAAAATGGGATTGTCAAGGCTAAGGCATAGAAGACTAAGGTTATATCCATACCAAAAAAAAAATTAAATAGAGGGAATAATTAATAAAGTGAAAATTTAATAGAGTGAATTATCTGACCCAGAAAGCAACCAGCACAGTTTGGCCATGCCTGTGTCCTCAAAATCGAAAATAAAATGTCATATCCAAACTCCCTGTTAGGAATTTGGTTTTGGCTAAGCTACATCTCAGTCTATGACTGGGAATTGTTTGGGAGACTATTAGCTGTCCCCTGCTGAAGATATACCAAGTATCCTGCTAATAAACTGATTATTAAATTTCAGTATTTGTGCTTGTACCCTGACACAGTTTAATATATGAAAATAGCTGTAATCTGAGTGACATTACAGTGATAATTCCCAATTTATCTGGGATAGAAATTGCAGTTAGCCTGAGCACAAATGGCACACAGGCAACTGCATTAGTATTGTCTAAATTACGCTTCCCAGCTGGACTTCATCTCCCACACTGCAGCAAAGGACTGAGACAGGAGACCATGGTGACCCACAGGAACAATTATCCATCATGGCAAGCACAAAGTCTTGACACACACAGATCCATGAGGCACCCAAAATACACCACATGGCTAAAAGGAAGCTCATTTGTTACTACTACACATTACTTTAATCAATAAACCCAATGTTATTCTTGAGATATCCAGTCTGAAAAAATGTAATTTGCCATTAAAAATATTTTGACAGAAGATTTCTTGTTTGTTTCAATGTGTCATAGTAACTGACTGCCACAGGGCAGAATAACATTGCCTAAAGCCTTTCTCCCTGTGGCATCCATTCAGCATTCAAGGCAGATGAACATTTGCTTTTCATTCTCTCACATTTTCTGTCGCTTATCCTTAAAAGCTTTATTTTCCTGAAGGTTTGAACTGATTATATTGTAATCCTTATCTGCCACTATGCAAGAGATTGTCCTAGTTCACCTTGCAGAAGGAAGACTGATTACACAAGACATAGGTTGGGCTAGTTTCAAATGACATACCTCTCAAAATATTCTTGCCTCACAATATACACACCAGCTTTGCTCTTTCACTAAAGCAGTTAGACCCACATTTCCAGCCAACATTAAGTACTTTAGAATGGAGCCAGGCCCAGCTTTGCTGAATGGAGATAAGCTTCAGTGACACCAAAAGGACTGTGCTTAGTGAGTCACAGAGGAATCTCTTTTTAATAAAGTTATTTGTGAAAAGGTAATAGAACAATCTGACTTCAGCATGTCCTCTATTGTTTTGGTTAAGAAAGGCTCTAGGGTACTGTTCAGCTGTTCCTGATCCCAGGGAAATGTCCCAGTCAACATACAATGAAACAGTGGAGGGACAAACATGAGAAATACCATTATTTTCTTGAAGAAAATATATTGAGACTAACAAGAAAAAAGAAAAAAAGTATGTTCTCTGCTCCACTGAAGTCAGAAAAAACATTAGTCCTGATTTTTATGAGTCTGGAGCAAAAGTCCCAGAAAATTAGGCAGAAAACCATGAATTGAATGGTCATGAATGGTAAAATGCCAAAAAATAAATAAAAATAATAGTTAAAAAAGAGATAGAGAGAAAATCCTACCAGGGTTAAAGAATTAATCTAATCTGGCAACAATTTAGACAGACTTCATAAAAGGAGAGATAAAATATGGATGATGGAATATTGTTAAGTTAAAATGGAGTCTGGTAGTTCATAAGGCTTTAACAAGACCATAGCAAACAACATTGAAGGATAAATATCAATTTATTTCTGAAGTCTTTATATTTTTCCCAGAGCAAGAATGCTCAGTGCTTGCCTTATACCAAATACTTTCTAAAATATACTTGGAGAGAAAACAGATAAGCAGTAGAGAACAGATAAGTTTCTTTATAACTTAATATCAAAAACCAATTTGACTTTAATAAACTGAATTCCAAAATTGCTTGGAACAAAAGACATAACAGTGAAGTGAGTCTAGGTTTTGACAATTTAGCTGCTTCCTTTGAAAGCTGACAGTTAGAAATGGTCAGAGCACCTTTGTGTGGCTCCACTCTGCCATCCTCTGAAAAAAAACAACCTGCTAGTTTTGGAAAAGGAGGAGAGGAGCTCCAGTCCCAAACTGCAGGTGGGACAAAGACAGAAGAGGCTGTCTTGCGAGGTGGATAAGTGAGCACATGCTGTCCCAGGGGCATGGAGGAGACCATGGCTTCATCAAGGGCCATGAAGGGGTCAGGAATATGACCACAGTCAGGTGTGAAAACACCAGAATAGTCCTGTCTCACCTGATAAGGTATGGGCTTTTTAATCTCAAGTTTCTTTCCAGATTTTGGGTCACTGAAGGCTGTTTTACAATGGGAAAGTCTCTGAGGAAGAGGTAATCCAAATCACAGATGTCTTATATATATTTCTTCAAATCCCACTAACTTTCCTGAACCGTCTTCATCTTTTTACTTCATACATCACTTTTACATTACTATAAAACTAAATATTGCCACTGCCAACACTAAAAGAAGATGCTAAATTATATGTACATGGCAAGACTTGGAGGGGAGCAGCAGGATGGAAGGTGACCCACACAGAACAGATGGTGTCTGTGGGAAGAGGTTGGGGCTGCCCTAAACCAAGACCATCAGGAAAGCTTGCAGTGCCTCTGTGAAAACATATATATGAAAGGTCAGAAAACACTGGGCAGCAGGGAAGAGGGGGAGAGAGAGACAGAGAAAAGGGAACAAAATAAACAAACACAAAAGAGCAAGAAACAGCAAAGGCAACCCCAAGGCCATAGGAGGATGAGATACCCCACAGCAGAGCACAAAATCCCAAAGGACTGTAGCTAATGGAAGACCTGTGCCAGAGCAGAAGGAAAGAGTGAGAAAGAAGGAGCAGCACAGAGAAACTGTGATATTGTGACCATAACACCTCCATGAGATTCATTGTTAGAATTAAAGAACTAAGTGTCCACTGTGGTGATAATAAGCAAGGAGAGAGGAGTCAGGAGTGAAGGAGGGAAGCTGAGCCTGGGAAAAGAGAAGGAAGGATGTTTCCCTAAGTGTGTAAACATTTGTTTCTCCTTGCAGTTGTTTTTCTCAATACCTTAAGCAATAATCAGATACTTATATCAATTTACAATAGATCAAGTTATATTTCCCAAAGCTGAATCTGTTTTACCTGTATTAGTAACTGGTAAATGATTTCTCTTTATTTGTCCCACAGTTCTTGCTCTCTCATCTTCCCCCCTATATCACTGGGTGAGGGACTGAGCAAGTGGCTGTGTGGATATTTGACTGTAAGCCAAGGCAATGCATTATCCATCAAGATGACAAAATTCAATTTTGCCTATGTTCTGTAGAAACCTGAGATTGGTTCAATATAATGTTCAATTACTGTATCTCCCATGTGGTACCAAGGCATTTGGTGATTCGAGTCTTTCTTACAGAGGGAATGCTTTTAAATTAATATATTTTGGAAGAAGAAATTGAAAACTGTTCTTATTTCAATGTTTTTGTGGTGAGGAAGAGATGAAGATCATACCTCAGTGTGATGATTACTCTGGGTGTGATGGGGTTATTCAAGAGTAGACCACATTATTACTCAGTTTGGATTATGAGACAAACTACTCTGTGCTAACAAAGGCACATCACAAAAAATAATACTTTCACATGAAACACAGAAGAAAGCCATTCTGTCCCTCAAGGAAGCTGCAGAAAGCAAACCTAAGGAGTGATATCTCCCTGATATATCTAAAACAGTCCCCGGCATACCTCCAGGGTACTGGAATATATTCAGAATCATGAAAGTCCCATTTCAAATTCAACTGCAGTGTGTGATAAATGCCAAGATTTTAATGGTGTATCCCAGTGAAAATCCAGTATTGGCTTATTTATAATTGAAGTTTATCAGTGAGGAAGTGTGAAAATTGCAAAATCATAAGCAAGGAGCTGTATACAGTTATTTTCCTTGCCAAGTAAAACACCAATATTAGATTATCTCCCATCATTAGTATTATATAGATGTTTTGCATTTAAATATGCACAGTATCTGAGCCCAAGAACATGGAGATATCAAATTGTCTGTCTTGAAAAACCTGTTCCCTAGATCAGTCAAATATTTAGCTTTAGATTGAAAATATCACTGAAATGACTTCTTCTTCATCATCATATAATAAATGAGTGATGGAAGTATTAAAAATTTGATCTCATAAGTCCATATCACCTAGTCTCAAGGAGTTGTGCTTCCATCTTATACAGTGTTAATCTGATTATTTTTTTTATCTGAGAAACACTCAATTGCCTCCAGTCCTGTTCAGTTCTTTCTTCCTTCTAAAAGTAGAAGCTGATCTGCTGACTTGTACTATTGGATTTTTTGATGTGGGCACCTTTTCCCAATAAACTTCACTGTGTCTACCAGTGCATTTTACACGAGCTACTAAACGTCTATCAGATGGAAATGATTCACAGTCTTTACTGATTAGGTCATATTTGAGCCAGTGACCTAGAGCTGAAAAGTAATGACAGCTTAAATTGCTTTCTACCCTACCGCAAATAGACATATGCTGAAATACAGTTGAAAGATGCAATTTAGCATACTTCAGTTTTATAACAAAGAGTTATCTGTTGCAGCTTTGATTCCAGTCAGAGGAAAAAACCTTTGGCAGTTCACTAACCAACCAAATATAGTTATGGGGAACTGGGAATGCAGGCATTTACATACAAAGATCAACAGTGATTTTGTGGGGTTTTTCAACAGCTGCAGAGTTTTGTCAGCATACCAACTGCTACATTTCATTTTCACTAAGTTTGTTGATGTTAAGATCCAGAGACAGAAAATCTGTGAAAGAATTACAAGAAATGTTGTTGCAATTGCAGCACCCCTAGTATAATCAAGTGTGCTTTGTGTGTTTTGAAGTATTCTCAAATCAAGATTTTTCGGATTTTTGTGTTGTTTGGCTGATTCTTTCACATACTGAAATATTTTATAAGTGGCAACAAATATTATTAACCAACAGTGCCTATCTAGATAGTATCAGTTGTAAATTAAAGTGGAAGGTGATGTGATTACATTAATTAATGATATGAAATCATTATAGCACTTTACATAGTCCAGAAAGAGAATTCCTGGGCCTCATGCATGATATTCTCTAGATAACAAGATAATAGATCTGCAAAGAAAGAACTAGTTTTCTGCCCTTCATTTATAGCATGCATTCAAATCTTATTTGCATTCAAGATAGCATATGCATATTCCCTTATATTTATTTCCAAGTGGATTGAGGGAAAGTAAATTTGGTTCAGTTTTATGCAGACCTGAAGATAAAGCACAGCTGTGCTTGACACCTCATTGTTCTCCTACTTAAAATATTCTTATGGTGTTTGTTCAAGGGATTTTTTATGCCAGCTGCAGTTTTCACATTACTTCTAGTAAGAATTTAAAAAAACCCCACAGAACAGCAGAAACCAAGTTTTATCTCTGAAGCACTGTATTCTGTGAATACAAAATTAAAATCTTGTTGCTGTTTCTCTTCACATTTTAGCATTGGTAGCTCCATTTGCTCTAACAAACCAGACCACAAACAGTACTTCTGTTAAGGAGTCCTATAGTAAAGACTAGACAGACTCCAAATTTCTAAGCTTTGTATATATTATGAACAGCATCCACAAACAGACGGAAGAAAAAACTAAAGGATGTTGTGGCATTGTGTTGCTGCTTGTTCTTGCCTTCCCCCTGTTAAAATGGCACACATTTTGGTTTACAGCCTGTCAAGGTCACCCTGAAAAGTTGCTCCACCCTAAAGCATATTGACTGCTCTCCTCTGTTGGGTATAACCTGTGAAGTCACTGACATATGAGATTGACCTGCCTAAATTTCCCAAGATTATCCTTGCTTAGGTGTGACAGTCAAGAGTAGACTCCTCTAATCATCAGTCTTCCCATGGTGACAGGGAGCAACATTGCAATGACATCAAGCCAGCTCCCCTTTGGATATATTTCTTCTTGCTGCATGGACAGACGTATTTCCAAATTGTTTGCATGCTCCCTATTCACCCCTCCTTGCCTGTGGACAATACTTCACAAGCCCACACTGCACTGCTGAGCTCAGCAGCATGGAAGGCATGAGGGCATAAAGCAATAAGCCTTGATTGCAATGGTCTGTTCTGTGCCCTTCATCCCACTGAGCAGCGTGACCATATTTTGTTAGGCTTCCTTTTGATGATGGATTCACAGCAGCCCTCAACCCTCTCTAAGTCATGACCTCTATCAGCTGTTGATCCTGGGAATGAGGCCACCAGATTACAGCAGAGCTGGCTGCACCAAGATGCCCTGGCAGGACCCAGTCATCCTGCTCACCCCGTAGCAGACAGGGTCTGCCCAGTCCCTGCACAAGCTGTGGGAAGTTCAACAGTGTGCAAGGATGTGGCCATCCCTGTGACCTTGTTCATGAGTCATGCTGCATCATATTTGACCAAAGACACTCTCGAGTTCTGCATGCAAAAATTAAGCACCTTGTATTGAGTTTGCATGGCCAGGTTTTGGTAGCAGGGGGGCTACAGGGGTGGCTTCTGTGAGAAGCTTCCAGAAGCTTCCCTCCTGTCCAGAAGAGCCAATACCAGGCAGCTCCAGGATGGATCTGCTGCTGGCCAGGGCCAAGCTGCTAAGGAATGATAGTAATACCTCAGTGATAACATATTTAAGAAGGGGGGAAAAAAGTTATGATACAGTTGTAATTGCAGCCAGAGAAGAGCAGGGTGAGAATATGTGAGAGGAACAACTCTGCAGATACCAAGGTGAGTGGAGAAAGAGGAGGAGGAGGAAGTGCTCCAGGTGCCAGAGACTCCCTGCAGCCTGTGGTGCAGCCCATGGTGAAGCAGCTGCAGCCCATGGAGGACCTTGGGGATGCAGAGATCCACCTGCAGCCCATGGAGGAGAGCCAGGCTGGAGCAGGTGGATTATGAACCCATGGCAAACCCACACTACAGCAAGATCCTGGCAGGGACCCGTAGATTCATGGAGAGAGGAGCCCACGCTGGAGCAGGTTTCCTGGTAGGGTTTGTGACCCTGTGGGGGACCCACATTGAAGCAGGCTGTGCCTGAAGGACTGCTCCCCATGACAGAGTGGCCCAAACTGCAGCAGCTCATGTTGCTCTGGGGTGGACTCATATTGCAGAAGTCCATGGGAGGCAGGAAGAAGAAGGAGGAGCAGAGGAAGGACTTCTCCCTGAGCAGCAGCAACATTTTATGAACTTACCATAGCCCCCATTCCCATCTCCCCGTGCTGCTGTCAGGGAGGAGGGAAAGCTGGGAAGCAGGGAAGGGTAGGGGGAAGGTGGTTTTAAGATTTATTTTACTTCTCATTATCTGGCTCTGATTTTATTGGTAATAAAGTCAATTAATATCCACAAGCTGAGTCTGTTTTGCCCATGATGGTATTTGGTGAGTGCTCTCTCCTGATCCTTAGCTCAGGTCATGAATTTTTGTTATATTTTCTCTCCCCTGTCCAAATGTGGAGGGCAGTGATAGAGTGGCTTTTATGGGTGCCTGGTAACCAGACAGGGTCAACCCATTACAAACCAAATTAAGTTGCCATAGGCAGCTCACTGACCAGCTAAACTGGGTGAATCCAGGAGAAAAGGGCAGAAGATGGGATCTCAAAGTGCAGACAGGCACCCCAACAACAGGATCTTGTCCTCTGAGGAACAGGAGTATCAACATGACTGTAACAGATGATGGTGCACTTGCAGACAAGAGATTCATATACTTACCTTGTGGATGCTATAATTTTGTCCATAAAATGTCCCCTGTGATCCCCAAATGCCTGAATGGTCAGGAATTTGTATCCTATCTAAATGCAATAGTTGTAAATACTAATGTTGGGCACAATACATCATGAGCTCTCTTCCTTCAGACTTCTTTTAAAAAAAAAGTAAAATTCAAAAAACCCTTCCCTTTCTTTTCTGCTGCCTAACTATGAAAGTGTGAATCCTACTACCCTAGGTTTACTACTGAAGCTTCCCAGGCACCTAACATTCCTCCTCAGCACAAGCCTGGAAGTGTCTTTGATCTCTTTTGTCATGTCCTGTCACACACAAATGAGTTCTAGAAATGAGACAACTTCTCTCTAATTTTTTTGTTTCACAGGCATACTCTGAATCACAGAATGGTTTGGGTTAAAAGGGACTTTAAATTTCATCTGCTTCCAGACCCCCTGCCATGGGTAGGGATGCCACCCACAAGCCTGAGTGCCTACCCACATGGCTGGACCAAACCCAACCTGACCTTGATTGGTTGAATGCAACCAGTCAGAGTTGGTAACACAAAACAGATCTCTGTCTTGAAAGACAAAGTTCTGCTTTCTCAAGACAGGTCCTCCTTCCCATGCAGCAATATCACTGCACTGGTCCAACGTAGTGCTTGATAAAGGCAAAACTGAGAAGTATAAGCAATGACAGTTACACATGCTAGTGACACCCCATGCATGGGGTATTATCACACCAAAAGGTTTAAAAGAGACTTAGTAGTCTGCATTGGTAAGAACAGAGAACCAATATCATTCATTTTGGACAAATATTGCACAAACATTGTCAATAAAAGCAGTATCTTCAACAAAAACACGTGTTTAATAAAAGCCTTCCCCTGTTCTCCCTGTCCTACTTCCACTGCCATCAGTGGAAAATCTTAGTCTTTGCTCTGTATTTCTCTGAATGGTAGCTAATCAGAGAATATCCCTGAAACTGAGCATCCAGTTTGACAGTCTTACTTATGAATATGTTTCTCAGATGTGGAAACCCCACAGAGACTTGTATTTCAGTATGAGTCATATTTCATCACAGTATGTTAATTTAGTTACTCGTTTCCATTGAGGGATTGTCTTCTAGAACACGTCAATGGAAGCCTTATTGTTTCCAAAAGAATATTATGTCATCTTAATGCAGTTTAGATCCAGTGCCTGCAGCTGCCTTCTGTTTAAGACTTGTTTCATTTAAGTTTATAACATTCTGAGAGACTTAATTCCCATTCATAGCTGCTTGGATCTAGGTCTTTAGTTTTATTATTGATGTGATGCAGCATGAGTTATCCCTCTAAAAGCTGTTCTCAGCTGAATGGTTAAGCAAAACATCAATCCAGCCCCAGGGCTCAAAGCTAATCTTTCAGCTCATTACATTTTAAAGATTGCAAACAGTCAGAAGGCCTGGAATTTATGTAACTTGGGTTATATACAGTAAAAGCATGTGAAAGTTATATAACTTAATGTTCATATCATATGTTGAAAAATAATAGGTATATCAGACATAGGAACATAGCAAAAATATCTCAGAGGAGTACTTAAGGTTATCCTTTGACTAAACACATACAAAGAGCAATGTATTTTCACTTATAATTAATTCTCTCACCATTTCAAAATGAAATGCATATTTTTCCACTATTTAACTTTTATAATAGCATTCTCATGAGTACTTTAATAATACTCTTAAATCTTTGCAAGTTTAAATTGAGTTTATGAACAAGCTAATTAATTTTACTGTCCTCATTATGGGAACATCAAAGTTCCTATTTACCTGCGCTGTTAATAGCTTGTCTGTAGAAGACTATTACAATTCCTACCAAGATTTTATCATAGAAATACCTAAGGAAGTACACAGTCAGATTTTTAAGTAGAAAGGGAAAAATTATGCCAAGTCAAAAACAAGATCAAGAATCACACTCCCATATCTCTGTTTTTATGTCTTAGAATACATTGTAAGGTATGTACACAGTGAATAGAATTGCCCTACCAAAATAATCCACACTTTCAGTATTTTATTAAGAATAGATGTCTCTTCTTTAAGATACAAGATGGATTTAACAATGCCTGTGTAGTCCTCAAGGCTATTATTATGGAGACCATTATCCTGCTCTGATTATGGAGGCCAAGTGAGAAGTTCCTAAGCATTCTTTTTGACCTTTAAATCTGTAAATTCCAGTCTGACAACCTCAATGCTTAAAAAAGTATGGAATTTTAAAGAGCACCTTCTTCTTCTTCTTCTTCTTCTTCTTCTTCTTCTTCTTCTTCTTCTTCTTCTTCTTCTTCTTCTTCTTCTTCTGCTTCTTCTGCTTCTTCTGCTTCTTCCTCCTCCTCTTCAGCTGTGTCATTTTAAAAATCATCTCCTGTCAGGCTGTGGTGTGACACTGTGGCATGTTTCCACCAAACAGTCTACCTGATGCACCAGATGCTGCCAGCTGGGGAACTGCACAAAGCACTACTTCCAAGAGCCTCAAGAGCTGGCACACAGCTCAGAGGCAGCAGAGCATAGCTGTCTCTCCTGTGCTGGGCATGCACTTGTTGTGGGATAGCTCATATCCCAGCAAACAGGCTGCCACACACGTGCCTGAAATTGTGCTTCATCCCACCCGAGTCTCAAGCACAGAGGGAAAATCAGCAGGAGACTGGGAAACAAAGTATGAGATGCATGAGGTGAACAAAGGAACTTTATATTTACTCAAGTTAATATAGTTCCTCACTTTTTTTCTTTTTTTCATTTTTCAGATGACACTAATACAGTCATTACACTGAGTTCTTAACAAGAGCTAAATTAAGATGATCAACCCTCCAGGATCCCTACTTCCTTAATGGAAAATAAAAGGCTTCTATAGAGAGCAATTCAATGCAGCTAAAATCTGAATCAGTTCCCAAGATTCTGCCACTATATTAAGATCTATTTCCACAGAGCCCCTTCTTCTGGAATAGGAAGTTTTCTGCTTCAGTGAGACCACTCCTATTAATAATCAGTGAAGGATTTAGAAGCGGATGTCATGGCTATCAAGACTTCCAGACTTTTTCTGGCTGTTTGTCATTATGTTCACCTATTCACAAGCAGAAAGCACAGGATTTGAAATCATTTCATTTAATATATGGTTCTCACGGAATCCTTTATTCCCTGGATAGCCACAGACAAAACACATCTTGGTTTTTTTTATAAGTTTATCAACAGATCTGCCCACTGAAGTCAGTCTCATGGAAAACAGATCTCCACCTCTCACATTAGGATCAGTTTCAGAGGGATTAGAAGCAGCTCTTTAATCATTTAGCTCTTTTTAGATACCTGGGGAGGAGAAGAGTTTTGGACTTATGATCTGACTCTATTCCCATTGAGGTTAATGGGAGATTTGCCATTAATTTCCAGAGGAAGAGGATGAGGCCCCAGTCTTTTGAGAAAATGATGCAGTAGTGCTTAATGGATCATGCAGACCTCCTCAGTTGAAAACACCTTTGTGGTTCCAAGTTTCCATCTACCTTTCCTGGATAAACATGGACATTTAGTTCTCTCTTTCAAATTGTTTCCAACTAACATTTGCAACACAGTCATATTCCCTTTTTGTCTTCTGTTAAAAAAAGAAATACTTAGCATGTTCCATGATATTAGGAAATGCCAAGGAATCATTCCAGCAAGTAAAATTTCATACATCTATCTGGCTAGGAAGAATAAATAATGACCTTTTCCACATGCCAGCAAATATAAAACATTCATATTTCCACAGGCACAAGCTTAATGGCCATCTGAGATGTCTGATTCATTTATGATTCAAGCACTGTTTATAGGAGTTGACCAAAGAATTTACTTGATATCACTGAGGAATGCAAAACACATGAGTAAATTATACAGTGCAGATATCCACTTGCAACTCACCAAGAGTGAAATAAAGCACATTTACACTGAAAAAGTAAACCTTTGCATGCACACCCACTTCTATGCAGTCATGCAGTCTATCACTTCACACCAATTCTGCAGTTTTTCAGTTAGCATATTACATATGTATAACATCACATTTGAAGTCTGAATCTAATTTATGTCTCCTTTTGATATTACTCCCTTTGCACTGCTCTCTGTTTGTGTGTTGTACCTATCTTTACCTTTCCACTGCTGCTGAGCACAGACCTCATCACATGCCAGAGCTGCTGTTTTCATGAGGAGCACTAGTCTCTTTCCCAAAATACACTTCTAGAATGATTGGAGATAAGTTGCTTGTCTGGCAGGTGCTGCTGCAGAAGGGTGTGGAGCTGCTATGGGCTATATTTATCAAACTTCAGCAGTTGGCATTAAATACTCCATCTATTTATGGGAAACAATGGGCAGAAATTTATGTTTCTATGCTAAACTGGACATTTAAGCTCCTCCATAGGGGCTCACTCCAGTCAGCACAGATACCTCCAATGATAGCTTAATTCCATCTGCTGTAAACAGTTATCAATAGATGCTTTGAACTGACCTCTGGAAGTGCCCATCTCACTCCAATACCTCCAGTTACTTTTAAATTAATAAGATCATTAAAGCCAGTGTATGTGTTCATCCTCTGGCATGCAGTTGTCCATACTGCCTAAATTATAGTGTGATCCCTGGTGTAGTTTTGACCCAGGTCAGCCAGCACTCTCCAAAACAAAGTCTGGGTGTATTTCAGGAGCTAGTCAGGGACGCTTCCCAGTGCTGACAAATAAAAAAGTGCCTGTCTCAATTTACATGCTGGAATAGATGCTTCTTACATAACCAGCTTGTATGATGTACTTATAATTGCAACATGGCTCTAGACTAGGTGAGATGAATCCCATCCAGTGTGACTGAAATGTTCATAGCTGGCCAATGACTGCAAACATTCTACTAAGGGCAAGAATTTTGCTCCTGTATTTCCAAATAGAGTCAAGGGTAACTACTTCAAAATCTTGTCTGACACTAAACTGACTATTAATAATGTTTTTCAGTCTTACTTAGAATTGGCCCCATTGCACCAACTGCTATACAAACAAGACCTAATAGAAAAAATTTCAAATACTCTGAATGAAACAAAGAACATGAAAAGATAAGAGAAATAATAGGATGTAAACTGATACAGTTTGATCAGCAGCAGTATGGTCATTTCAGTTAAGCGCTGTACATTTTCTAGAATGGTGTGGATTTGAAGGGACCTTTAACATTATCTAGTCAATTTCCTGGTCTAGTAGTGGGCAGGGACATCTTCCACTAGATCAAGTTACTCAAACCCCCACCCAGCTTGACCTCAAACACTTCCAGGGATGGGGTATCCACAGTTTCCCTGGGCAACCTGTTCCAGTGTCTCACCACCTGCACAGTAAAAAATTTCTTCCTTATCTCCAATCTAAATTTTCTCTCTTTCAATTTAAAACCATTCCCTTTTGTCCTGGTCTCAATATAAAGTCTCCCTTCATCTTTCTTTTAAGCTCTCTTTAATATTAAAAGGTCACAATAATGTCTCCACAGAGCTCTCTTTTCTCCAGACTGAACAATCCCAGCTCTCTCAGCCTTTCCTCATAGCAGAGGTACTCCAGCCCTCTGACCATTTTTTTTGCCCTCCTCTGTACCCACTCTAAGAGGTTCATGTCTTTCTTGTACTGGNCTCCAATCTAAATTTTCTCTCTTTCAATTTAAAACCATTCCCTTTTGTCCTGGTCTCAATATAAAGTCTCCCTTCATCTTTCTTTTAAGCTCTCTTTAATATTAAAAGGTCACAATAATGTCTCCACAGAGCTCTCTTTTCTCCAGACTGAACAATCCCAGCTCTCTCAGCCTTTCCTCATAGCAGAGGTACTCCAGCCCTCTGACCATTTTTTTTGCCCTCCTCTGTACCCACTCTAAGAGGTTCATGTCTTTCTTGTACTGGGGATCACATTTTGAAATCTTTGTCTATTCATTCATTCATGATGTCCAGTACTGATATGCAATTTCACCCTAAAACAGATATGCCATGATACATACCAGACAAAACACCACGATGCATAAACAGGCATGCTGTGATTAAGACATTTTCTTGAGGACTTCAGAGAGTCACTGGAATTTAGGCATGAAGAATGAAGGCTGCTGTGACTAAAGGAAAACTTTCATATTCATTCTTGCATTAAAGATTGTCATGCAGTATGACAGACAGCATATAAAAGCAATGCAAGCAATGTGTTTTCCTTTACAGTCTCTCACACTAGCCTAAAATATACGATTTCCTCCATGGTGACTTCTCAAAGGCATTAGGCAATCTGGATGTAATTCATTTGGCTTGTATTTTGCAGGGTCATATTCCCCCCTGCTACTGCTTTGCCATAAAGGGACTGCATAAAGAGCATCCCAGAACACAGGCAGACTTCAGAAGGAAATTTTTTCAAAGCAGTAAGCTGGCTGCTTAATATGGCCTATTTTGTGGATCATAGTCAAAAGGTACAAACATTCTGAGCGTCTAGTCTCAGTTAAGTGGGGAGTCAGACTTGTTTCATGGTCAAATACTTAGACTCCCTGGAACAATTTGTTTGATTCCTGGAAGAGCTGACTTGGATGCTGAGATTTCCAAGGTTCCACTGGATACTGTGGAACTCACTGTGGGAGCGGCTGGAGCCTGCTAGCCAAAGAAATTAAAACCTGAAGTCCTCTTACTTGTGGTAAACTTTACACACTGTGGCAGGTTTCACATGACTCCAATGAGTCATGACCTATTGACTACCAAAGTAGTACTTGTAGTCAGTGGTACAAAATATGTCATTGTGGTTATTTGGCTGCTTCTGTCACTCCAGCTGTAGCTGTAGGTAAAGGCTCTTGGAGATTAGTTTAAAAATATCCCTTAAGATGGTCTAGGATAAAAAAAAGTGATGCAACATTCCAAAACATCAGTACAAAGTGTCCCATAAACTTCACATAGGTTCTAACTCAGGCCCTGCAGGAACATGACTTTTCCTAAGTGGACAGGAAAAGTCAGCAGTCAGGAGGTGATTATCATCTTTACATAAGCCTCACGTCTGACTGCTGGGAGTAGGAATTCCAGCTGGGAATGTTCAAGCCACTGTCTGTGTTGAAGTTATGTCATCAATAATGTAACTCTTGGCTGGAGTAATTTCAAATAATAAAAGTTTCTGTAGTTTGTAAAACTGTGTTTTGGATATATAGAAGGCAGTCCAGTGTCTCGGCATTGCTCTCTAAACATCATCTTTCACTCTAAAACAGTGTTAAGGGCCAAATTTTCTGTGTGGCTTCTACCCAGACTCTAACATTGCAGTTGTAAGTTCAGCACAGGGTGAGTAGCTGTCTAAATACACTGGTCTTGAGTAGTGTACGGTTTAATTCACATACAACCCTGCAAGGAATGGCAATGGACCAGCACAGAGTGAATGATCATAAATAAGCCAGAACATTTCATTTGTTTCCTTTTTTATAAATGTCAGGAGGGTTATTGGAGGATTTTATTAGAAAGACAGCTGGAAGAATAAATGCATCAGGTGAAATTAAAAAGAGCAGAATGAGGCTTCATAATGCCTCATAATTCACTGTAAAGTTTAAACCAAGCAGAGAAGCAACATGTGATAATTCTCAGAGTCACTTTTGGGAAAAATTAAGAGCCAAAGAAAGCGTAAAAGTGTGGTCTTCCTGCCCTGTAGGAGCAGCAGCATCCTAAAACTGCCACTTCCTTCAGGTTATTGTACTCAGCTACCAGTGCAGCTGCAGTATATACAATTTTCTGAAGCTTTAACTTTCTCAAGTTATGAGCAAATGTAGCACACTGACTCATAATCTATTGCACGGTGACTTTGGAGAGGTGAGACTCATGTATTAATAAGGTGGGATGCAGTCCTTCTAATCCAATTTATGGCTGTAAAGGAAACAGTGCTAGGGCATGGACACGAACGAGGGAATTCAGAAATCCCTCCTTGTTGTTTGTTGTCATGACTCTGGCACATTTTCAAACAGTTAGTGGTCTTTAAGCCTTGTTTATAGCACTGGCATGCACCTGAAGTCTTTCCAGCAGCTGAGTTGGTATTTCAGTTGGGAGAGGAAAAGGAGAGTCATTAATGGCATGGGCATGGCTACCTTGTGTTCTGGCCTTGGAGCTGGAGAACAAAGTCTTGCTCAGCTCACTTTATTATCTTGGGTCTTGTCCTAGATGCTTAGAGAGCACAGAGGTTCTAGCTCCCTCTAGAAGCATTCAAAGTATCCACAGCTGTAAATGTGGGGAATGTGCAGTATTATGCTTGGAATTCACTATTTGACTGACCACCCATTTGGATGAGTCCACACCTTGGTTTTCTTGAGCTGAGGAGCATACAGGGTGCCTGCAATTCCTCCCACCTCTCTACAAAGATGCAGTGTTTCCAGCAGAAACCCATGCATGGTGATCAGATAACATCAATGTGCTCTTAATAGAAGTGATAATATTTAATGACTTATTAAGTATTCCTAGCATAGAAGAAAACGTTCAACAAAATAATAAGTCTCTTCTTTGAATTAATTATTACAATAAAGCTGAAGATTTTCTTAACTCAGCGCAAATTACTTGAACAAACTGTATCATGCAGACTAACATTTTAATTGATTAAGTAATTCAAGGCAGAGAAAAACAGCAGTGCTTAAATTTAGAGAACCATGGTGCCAGTGTTTCTGAAGCCTTTAAACTCACTTCTAACATATTTTTTACTCTGCTTTTGACTTTTCAAAAAATGTATCATAAGATTGAAAATTTTGTGGTTTTGATATAGGAGGCGCATATGCAGACAACAGTCTTTTAAAAAAAAAATAATCTCTGTGTTCTACTATCCACCATAAACTTGTCTTGGTAAAAACACACCTCTGAGCTTGCTCAGCTTTAATCTAATTTGTAGCCATTACCATCACTTTCAATGGGTTTGCAGCCCTCATTTATTAGCAGCAGCAACTGAAATAATCTGGTTTAGACATCTTTCCTAGCAACAACAGTCCTCTTGATCAAACCATTAGTTGGTGAAGTGTTCCTCCCCATATGGAAACCATATAGCACCCACCTATACAGGAGGCTTTCAGTGATTTTACTGGAATCCATGGAATGGTGTTGATCCTTATTTGTAAGGCAGTAAATAAGATATTTCAAATCTTACAGGAAAATATTTCCACGAAGCCATTCTGTGATCCAGTTCTTCCAGTGATATGCTTGAATTCACTCATGGGAATCATTCACACCTTGTGGAACACTAAGGCCAAGGAAAGGTCTTATGCCACTTATTTGGTATAAAGCAGCCATGGGAGCTTGAAAGAGGCAGAGACAGTGTTGAAGATCTCTGTTAGCATCTTGATACTTCATAAGTCATTGTCCCACTCCTTAACTGCTGTCCCTACACCTGCTGGAAAAGAGCAGTGTTTATCATTCCAAGACATGACAGTGGCAGCAGTGGCAGGTAGGTATCCAGTATCCAGCATGCCAACAGCTCTCTGAAAATAAAAAGCAAAATAGGAGAGCTCCTGAGGCTGTTTAGTTAATACAGTTTAGGCAATGATGAGTGGAAAACAAATCAGAGAGAGGAAATGAAGTCTGTGCGACAGATATTTGTCACGCTACTTAATATAGCGCCAGATGCTTCAGTGAGAAGAGAAATTGATTTTAACTGAGATATCCAAAGAAGTGTTGGGCATTCATGTCATTTGGGGAGTACTGAACTGCCAGCCTTTCCCAGGCTTCCAGGCTGACCTCGAGACTTCTTTGGTATAGCAAGGGATAGGCACAAAGTAATTCAAGATGCTCTTTCTTGAGCTCACAGGAAGCTCTTGATTCACTTCTGTATCATCTTTAGATCCTAAGACCACAATCAGGAGAGGACATTTCCTGTATTCTGGCAGAAAATGGAAGGTAGTTGTAAGCAGGACAGTAACCAGATATCTCTAACCTATTCTACATTTGGGTGAGATTAAAAGAGAATGTGCTGAGATGTCTTTTCGTTGCCTTCTTAGGGAAAATACCCCCTCACATACTTAAAGCTATTCATTGTCTGCAGATAGGCTAAAAGTTATGTCAATTACAGTAATAATACCTTTGATGTTCAAGCAGTTGTAACCAGGTTCCTAAATTAACAGGCTGTTGTAAAAAAGAGAGTTCTCACCCTTCTGGGTCTTCTCATTTGAATCTAACTACAGAGAGGTTAAAGTTATAAAATAACAGTCTGAGCTGGCATGAAAACATGTTGAGCTGGCATGAAAAATGTTTTTACAGGTCATTTTATTAGAAAACCCCACAACTCCAGCTCTGCCTTGCAGTCCTCTACTGTGAGACACAAAACCTACAATGGTTCAACTGCACAAGCTGTATCACAGGGGACAGCAAGAAGAAACCTTTTCAGCTATTATTGATTATTAATTTATTATAATATTTTATTGTAGCCTTCCTGTTCTGTGACAGATAAGCTGTGTCAAGGAATTTATAGGTCTTTTGAACTTCCAGGCTAAAGTGACAGTGGCTATTAAATAGTGAGCTGTTATAAAAGAAGGTGAAGCCCCATAAAATAAGTAAAATGGGATGAAAAGTGTCTCCAGAGATCTTCGTCTCATCTCCCACAGACTTATACTACTGCACTGATTTCTGATTAATAGCTCATTAGTGGGTGGGGTAAATTTCTGAGAGGAAAGAAAAATGTGTATTAAAGTGGCATGACTTGCCAAGATCAGCAGATATAATCTTCTTCAAAGGATGGTAAACAAACTTTTGGTAATGAATCAATATGGTCATTAAACTTTGACCTTAACTATCCACAATTACGAGAGGTAAAATCTGAGCAATCTTGAGCTTTCTGTTAAAAATTATCAGTCTTCCAAGAAACATTCTGTTCCAGGTTAAATAAATCACCTTTTTTTTTTCCTTTGCACATGCAGGTCTTGGGGAAAAATATTAAAGTTGGCTTTCATGTTGCAGGTGCCTTTTATGTAACTCTAGATATTTAAGTTAACAGTATTTATGGATACTCAGCACATTACATTCCATCAGCTGTGTGGGTCCAAAGGAGATATTGGCAGAATGAGTTTTTAGAGAAGAAAAACGTGATGCTTTATTTCATTTTTTAAAGAGAGGGACATAAGGGGTCTGGTAGAGGTGGGTTTTTTGTTCGAGGTTTTTTTCATGTTAAAATAGAAAGCTGGATGGATATTTGTAGCATTTTTCTATTTTGTGTGTATTCCAAAAAAAAAAAACCACCAGTAAGATGTAACTGCTTTATCTCAATTAAAATTCATTAACAGTTTCAGTTCAAATGAACCTGCATCTTTGAAAAATCAATCACTTGTCCCTAAATCTTTCTTCTTGTAATCAAATCTATCACATCAAAAATACAGTGTTCAGCTCTCCTGTGCATTCACTTCTTAAAGACAGGGGATGTGTAATTAAGTTTATAAAATTATAGCCTAAGAAAGGGAGGGAAAATCAGAGTCCTACTCTAAATCAGGCATCATAATACTTCCAATTATATGAATTCTACATCAGATATGTAATCTAATTCTACTTTATATGATCCACTGGATCATATAAATTTAGCAGAATTCCCAAAGATGTGTTAGTCAAAACCACACATACTCAAGGAGAAGCATGTGGGAGATGTGGAGAATGATTGAATGCACTGGTCAACTCCTGAGACCATGTTTTAGACCTCTTTGCAACCACCATTTCCACAAACAATGGAAGTGTCCACAAGGAACATTGTGCTCACCTGAGCAGAGGTCCCAGGCCCTCCCAGGGACACAGGAGTCCTCTTTGCCCCATTTAATCCCCTCTCTCACTCATCAGATACACCTGACAACATCCTCCTGTTGCTCATGCAAATGCAAAAAATTGCATTTTCTGCTTTCAATAAACATTTTCATGATGAGCATTTATAAGTATTTTGAATCAATTTCTCTTGTTAATTTGCTCAGTCTTCCCTTAGACCTATGCATATTTTAAATAACTAGAGCTTTCCCAAATACCTTAATGAACCACCTCTTTTTGCTTCTTCTGAGCCTTTCTTTGTGTGGCTTCATTTGATGGCCCTGTTCTTGCACAGACAAGAGAACAGAGGCAGATGAAATGCTGCCCTACCCTACTTCCCTAAGCTTGTTCAACAAATCAGCAGAGTTCTGGAGAATAGGGGCTCTCCTCCTACAAAACACTTTTCAGTTTCTGCAGAAAAGTCTTTTACCTTTTTCTGACTCATATTTTTCAAAGTTAGAGGAATTTTCCTTCCTGTTCCCCATTCAGATACATTCATTCACTCAAACATGGTCTCCCATCAATTAATGGCCATCAAGCTCTCTTGCTTGAGCACGTTACTGCAGGAGAATAAATTGCCCATGTCATCTTTGCCAGAATCACAGGCCTGAATTCAGCAACTTGTCAAAGCAGCAATTTCTGCAATTCCTAGGGTGGGTCTTGCTTTGCATCCTCCTTTATGTTTTTTCTCCAGTCACTTGTGAGTAGGATCTGCCCTGGTCAGCACCAACACAAGGCTCATCAGACCTCTTGCCCTTCATCTTGTATTTAATACAATAAGGGCCAGCAAAGGCATTGCCTTCCCACAGCAGTTTCTACCCAAACATCTGATATTTTAGCCCTGCTCTTCACATCTCTGTGTGTTCATGTTTAAATGAAACCACTCTACATCTTCCTTTATGGTGTCCTAGCTCAGTGTTGCTCACATCATTGTGCCATATGTGCAGTATGGATGTGTTGTTCCTAGTGTAGCAGTTAAACCCCATATGTTTCAGCCTGTGGGAAAGAAAATATTATATACAGTCAACAGGCTATCTTTCATGGAAGTATTTACTCAATGCATTGAAATGGATTTCCCAGTAATATTCAATACTCACCATTCTTGACTTATTCAAGTAAATTTTGCAACCATGTTTGAAATTTATTTATTTATTTATTTATTTATTCCCTAAAGGTCAGGGGCAGAATGTGCCACCATGATATGATATCCACATAAATGGCAACCAGTGCACAAGAGGAAATGAGGAGAATATATTGTCTACAGCCAGCATATGTCATCTGGTTTTTTTAAGTGTTACCTGTGCATGCCCTCCTTCTGAAGGATATTCTGATGTTGTATATTGTGGCATTTAGTGCACTCAAGTAGTAGATTATATAAATTAATTCTGCAGTTCTTTACAGCTGGAATAGAGTTATTCTGGAATAATAGTGTTCATTATTCCAGAATCAAGCACTACGTAATGCAGACCTGACTAGCACTCTTCTTATGAAAATAATATTAATAATGAGAGAACACTACATTAGGAAACAGGTTGACATACACAATAAGTTGACTGTCCTCTGCTCAGGTCACTTCATGATGAATTACCTTTTTGAGAGGTGATCTGCTTAAATAACAGTTTAGGAATTGCAGAAATCCAGTTTTATTCTAGGGTGAGACCTTGACTGCAGAGAGATTTTGCAATAAAATTGTCATTCCACTGTGTCCAGAATAACTAGTATTTCCAGTATATAAACTATTTAAATAATAGAGAAAAGAATATTTGAGAATTTTAACTGTTATATCGTTGTTCTCAGTAAAACCATGTCATGTTTGTTTTGCAAAAGTGTTGTTGATTTACAGACTTTAGAGGGTAAAATAGAATATTATTATTAAAATTTCTACAGTCAGGTGCTTTTTTAAGGTGCCTGCTAGCTGCTCAAAGATACCAATGTCTATTGTAATCTTTGGGACAACCAAGTTTCTATCTTCTCCTTTGATGTGGTCCTCTTTGCTATTTTCCTAGCATACATCAAATATTTAAACTCAGTCCAAGTCATCAAAAACATTCAAACAAAGCCAAAAAGAGAAACAATTATCTCTAGCTTGTATCTTGTAAACACTGATATAACACAGTCTTAATGGAAACCACCACTTCTTTTAGCACATCACTTTTGATCATTAATAACTCATGGATGATGGAATAATAAAATCCATACCAAGTCCAATTTAACAGCCAAGCTATTTAACAGCCAGAGATGATGAACATCTATTCAGACTCCAAACTGGTCAAATTCACAAGACAAGCCTATTGGCTTTTTAGCTAGAAAACAGGTCCTGGCACAATTCAGTTTGCATCTCTGAAATGCTCTTTATTTACCTCTGAGCCACTTGGAAATTCTGATACACAGTGATAAGAAGAGAATATAGTGCACAGACACAATGTGCAAGTGTCTGTGTAAATACATGCATCATTCCCAGGAAGAGGAGGAAAGGGAAAGGAACAAGATAACAGCACAGAACTGGGGACAGCAACACTGAAGGGACAGCAATAAGGAGCACTTGCACAGAATGATATCAGAGCAGCCTCCATCACTTACTCAGCTTCTTACAGCTCAAAAGGCCTGTGTGGCTCTCAACATCTCTTTAGGCACATGAGACAATATTTGTTCCAAGCATTTTGTGGGAAGGAGAGGAAGAATGGCTGTTGAAAATAGCTGAATAGAAAGTAAGATAACCACTCCTTGACTCCTAAATTTTCCACCAGAAACTATAGCAAGAGAAAGGCTGAGCTTCAAAACGTAGTTTTGTTTGGCTCAGCCTGATGAATTGATGCATAGTTGGGGACATGGTTGATTTTTACATTTCCAATCACTGAAAATGCAGTGCAGATATATTTGCCATGTTTTGTTTTTACTATTGGTGATCAAAAAAATCAGCTAATGAAGCAGCACATTCTGGAGTTCTTTGTTACTTAGCAAGTGCAGAACGAGTGAATTGTCAACACAGAAACTCTTGCTATACTGTCAAAGCAGGTCTGGTTGGGCTGGTCAGTTCTGATATCACTGTTCTGCAGTTAATGAAGGGCCTGGATCTCTTTGGAGGACAAGGCCAAATGGAGATCATGTGATCCTGTCTTGGCAGGGCCTCTGGCCCAGATTCTAAAATCTGCTTGTATATTGGATAATTTTCCTATGCCAAAGGGATTTAAACCTTCAGCGTAAAATATGCATATTTATCTGTTACTTCTACCAAACTCCTTGATTCCCAAATTCTGTTCAATCTGGTCCCTCAGGTAGAAGACCTTACCCTAACAGAAACAGTGAGGGGGGGAGCAAGTGAGAACATACTCACATGCATGCACGCAGCCTTCGAAAGGCACATTAACAGAAGACAGCATTTCAAGCTGTATGTTAATACAGTGCATTAAAATGCACTCCTAATACATTATTTGATGTGTGACTGAGTAGAAACAGCATATGCAAATTGATTCTAAGCATGCAATGTAATTCCCATGTATATGAGCTGTGCAAATGGGAATTCAGGTTTGTTATGAGCACTGACTGAGACATGATCTTTGGTTGTTTCATTTTCTCTAACTCTGAGTCATCAGTCTCACTGTCTGATAATGAATTTGAATGTGAGTCTGTATAATACTTTCTCATTCTCCATCACATACCCTCCTGTCATCATGTCATTCCCAGGGAAATACAATTGGAATCACATCCTGCAGTGATGAGGTGAAAGATTGCTTTTTCTGAAGTAGTAAATATTTGTCACCTTAATAACTTAAAAATTGAAGCTTTTGAGAACTGTCCATGTTACAATCTCATTGAGTTTGGGAGCATTGTGTCATTTGCCTAGCTTTTGTCTTCATGGCAACTGAGAATGTGTCCTTAGGGCTCCAAGAATGCAACACTACATGAGCAAGTAGGGGCATTTGGTGGTATGCAGCCATAAAAAGCAAATGCAAGGTGAGTCATCCATTTGCAGGACAATGGTGATCATTGATGCAGTTTTCAGCATGATCTTAAAAAAATTATGGTGGCTTAGAGACATGTCTTTCCCCACCCCTCTCATTACTCTTTTTTTCCCCCTCCCACATTCTTTCAAGTGGCTTTACAAAGTTATGAGGATAGAGACAATGTCTAGCCTGGAGTCACCTGTGGGGGATTTGTGGCATGTCTGTTTCTAGAGAAAGAATATTGCAGGTTGGCTGACGGATCTATAGACAGACTGCCTTTTCCCTGGAATAATCCTGACTCTTCTGTAAAGAGGAAAGGGTTCTCAAGTAACAAACCCAGGATGTTTTTCCAAGTCATTTTAGTTCTAGGTTAGAGAAGCCATGGGAGGATAATAAAAACTGTATGGACTGAAGCAGATGACTGAGTGACAGCTCTCTTTCTGCCTATATGCATCACAAGAAATTTTCCTTGAGAGCAGCCTAGCCCACAACTAATCCCACATGCCCTAATCAGCACAGTTTACAACATTTCTCATGGGATGTGGTGCTTGCAAAACAAGGAAAGCTGGCAACCTCAAAAGGAGAGAGCTGCTACCACCAGAGCATGCTGTGCAGAGCCAGGGGCACAGCTTCCCATGGTCAATCACAGGCACAAACCACCCCTGCCTGCCAACCACCAGTGCACCTCTGGCAGCTGCCTGTACACAGCAGAGAAAATTTCCTCCATCCCATCTGCCCTTGCCACATGACAGTGAACACTGTGTGAACACAGAGCAGCCCTGAGCTGATAGATGGGGAAACTCCATGCAGGGTATTCTGACATCTTCTCTGGAGTTCAAGATCCTCAGTTCCCTGCCAGTTCAGGAGCTGACAGGCTTATCCATGGTCTCCTATGACTCCATCCTATTTCATACCACAACCTTAGCAGCTAGGCAGTGAACAGTCCAGCCTTCAGCCTCCCTCAGACAAGGGTCAAGCTGTTTTTAGCTGCTCCTCAGATCATCACTGGACCAGTTAAGGACAGTCCACTCCTCCTGAAGGAGCTTTGCTACATGACACTGGAGTTTAGTACTGCAACACTTACCCAAGTTAGAGGAAAGCCTGACTGTGGTACTTACTCATGAATTATTGTGTACTGCACCATGGATGGATACCTTAGGTACAAAGACCAGGATCCAGCCTCTTCTTTCCTCTGTCTTAATCACTAGCACCTACTCTTATTTGCTCATCCTCATGGCTTTTGCATTTTTTCAGCGCAGGCTGGGGCAGGATGTACAATGGGAGTGATTCCTTGAGAAAGGGACGGGATGGACAAGACAGAAAGATGGATGAAGAATGAATAAGATCAAGGAAAGGCCAAAGCAAAAAAGCAAGGACTGGAAAAGAGAAGGAAGACTCCTGAGAAGAGCAGTGTTGTTTAGGAGTTGGACACATGTTTCAGATCACTTGAAGGCTGAAAGGCAAAAAGTGATAATCACAGGAAGGGAGGAATGTGGAGAACTCCCACAGGACCTAGGGTACAAAAATTTAATAAGCATAATCCAGAGAGAAGGTATAAGAACAGAAGGCAAGGCATGACAGAGCAGTAGCAAACCCTTCTTTCAAGAACTTTCTAATTAATCTGCTACTCCTCTAGTTTTGCTTTCTAACAAATGGAGACGCGCTGACAGAAGTGTGTGTCTGCGTCGCCCTCTGCTGCCAGGTGCCCTCTGCAGACGTGCGGCAGCTGGGAGCCCTCTGGCCTCACTGGAGAGCAGCTCGGGAGAGATCAAGCTTCTTGAAAACCTGCATAAAGACTTCAAGAGCAGGAAACTGGGAGAGTTTTCTCATCTGTGATTAAAAATAAACACAGTAAATTGCATCTAAAAGTATAAAGTAAAAGATAATTGAGCTCAAAGAGCCATGCACGTGACCACTTAACTAAGAAATGTCAACAAGTAATTGTCCTTTGGTGTTGCTGA
Organism: Urocynchramus pylzowi; assembly: GCA_013397555.1. NCBI lineage: Eukaryota > Metazoa > Chordata > Aves > Passeriformes > Fringillidae > Urocynchramus > Urocynchramus pylzowi. Next base: position 661,785 of record VZRH01008197.1, read on the forward strand.
CCTTGCTTGACTTTGTACTTGCTAATATTCATATTCATTTAGCATTATCTGCTTAGGCATTGAACAAGATGTATATGAGAGCTGAACTCAAATAACAAGAAAAATACTTTCCCACTTTGTTTACTCATTTATTTATATTGGATATGCAAGTTTATTCTTCTGGGCTTAAAGGCCAAATGAAAAAATAGAAGCATGGATACTGGTCAGTGAATGGAAGAAATTTATACACTGTTTAAAATCCTTTTGATCTTCATTTGTCCATGCTTTATTGATTTGGTTTTTTATTATTTAATTTTTCTTATATGAACTTGGTGCTGACTGGCAGAACACCATGCATTCATGTAAACTAATGTTTATGCATTTCAAGTAGTGATGTGGAAACTTTAAGGAAGGTTCTGTCTGTATGGGATTTATTTCAATGGGTGAAAATTCCTGCTATGAAACCTATTGCTGAGGTGTGGGTTTAGTCTCATTTTGCCAAACCTCTGCTAAATCACATTAATTCTCAAAATGCCTTTAAAACTTGTAGCACAACCATAAAGCATCCTCCTCTCACCCAGCTGTCTTACTCTAATTGCTTAATCCATTGCAGAGTTTCTCCACTTTTGTCCTGAACCAGCTTAAAGTCAGACCTGAAAGTCCTTGGCCTCTGAAGGAAGTGGTAGAATAATTTCTGCTCTTTGAAATCAAGTGATTCAAAAGTGTATATCAGCTTGCAGTTTTGATCTGCTACATTGGAGGGACTCATCTGAAAACAAGAATTGGATGTGACCACTCTGCAGGACCAGAGCTGAGACCCACTGGAGGCAGAGACCCAGTTCTGGAGCACAGACAGTGGTAGAAATGGGCCTTTGTTCATGCCCTTGACTCCTACACTCAAAACAGGAATGAAAAGACATTAGTTGCTCATGGCTCAAAGACCCTTCAAACCTCCCTGGCTGGTCACACACTTCAGTGTTTGTTAATCATGGTTAGTGCAAAGCATGGGATTGACAGCTGAATGCATGACATCTGTGGGTCATTTCTAGTGCCCAGGACTCTCAGTTCCTGCTGATAAGTTGCAGATTAACTAGATACTCTTAATTTCTGATCCCTCCAAGCTCCCCTGAGATACTGACATTCTTTGTAGTTCTGAAGCCGTAATCCAAGCTGAAATAAAACCATTCCTAAACCACTATCCTGTCCTCCTTTTAATGTCACAAAACAGATTAGCTGAGGTGGAAAGTCATCTCTAATAATAACAACTTAGTGCTCCTTTTGCATAAGAATAGCCATGTTTTTTACAAATATTAGGGTGTCATCCAAGCCTGTTACACTATGAAGGAAAAAAAAAACCAACCCAAGAAAAATATTTACAGAGATCTGCCTCTTAAATCAAAAGATAGAAGGGACTTAACAGTCAGAATGGCTGATGCACTCTCTGAAAAATGTTCATGGTCCCAGTATGTGTTTTATAAAACTATGTTTTACACTTTATAGAGCTTGAACTGGCCGTGCACACTTTATTAAGTGTGTGGAAACAGCTGTTCACAATTAAGTTCTTTATTCTTCAAATACCTACTACTGGGCACTGAATTGACTGCCATATGTTAATCCAAGTCACTGATCTATATCTCCATATAGACATACTCCACAGTATCCTTAAACTGTTTCTCTTTACAATAATGTTAGTTTTCCTGCATAGTAAAATGGAAACTCAGAGCCTAATTCTCTTCTCATTCATGCCAACATGAATCAAGGTCATGGAGCTATGCTGATGAAAGCAGATGTAAAATAGAATGATGGTCAAATCCCTACAGCCCATTTTAATTTTTGCAAGTCACATGTCTAAAAATTAAAACAAACACCTGCCAAGCTACCCGTAAAAGAGGTCAATCTTTCAAGGAGCAGCAGAACTTCTTTTTGTGACAGAAATCCTTTCCCCGGGAAGGAGGAATTGTGTGTCACCACCATTACACATAAAACATGGGAACAGGAGGAAACAGGCTGGTCAGAAAGCTGCTTTCCTTAACTCCACATACACCTTTTCCCTTGGCATTATTAAAATATACAGGAATGGAATATTCTGTTACTTCTGCAGAACAAGATACGCAAAGGAAATGGTCTGGCAAACTTGTTTCCAAGTGTAAAGGGCTTTCTTAGTTCCCAGTAGCCTTGCCAACAAAATTAAAGCTCTTCAAATAACACTCAAGTTGGTCTTTCCTTAGGATGCATTTAAATGTTCCTAAGTCTACTAAGGTACTTCCTTTCCTTAGAATTCTTTGTGTCCAAATGTCAAGTAATTACCAAGGATGAATGTGTTCCAACAGATGCTTAAACAAACTCAGGAAAGTAACTCCTCGTGTGTTGGGGGCCTCAGACATTTGAGGCTGTCTAATAGAGGGAGATATTTGAATAGGTGTTCAGTTTGAACAAACACCCAGTTCTATTGGAGGCAAAACCAGAGAGAAAACCTGAACCCACTATTGAGAGAGGACAGGTGAGCTAACACCCACGTTAGTAAGTGAAAGTTCAGTCCCATGTCTGCATGTTAACTGTGTCCAGCCCAAGACAGCAGTCACATAGAACACCAGAAAAGCAGGTTTTGTGACATACCTTTCTTTCTGGGACATGAAATCAGCCCTGCACGCAGCTCCTTTGGGACTTAATCTCACCAGGGCAGGATAAACACAGCAAACACTGTTCAAAGGAGAGCCAGTTCCCAAACAGTGTTCACTATGAGATGTGAGAGTTGTAATGGCACGTGACACATCACAAAAAGTCATTCAGCCAAGATCATTTGGGATTTCCCATTGCAGCCTGAGTGTTACACTGTAAGAATGAAGGTACTTGACATAACACTGAGCCTGGTTATGTAGAAATCTAGCTTAGGCAAGATGTGCAATGGCCATATGGTTACTATCATATTTCACAGAAACATAGACTTGAATATGTGATAATAGTTTCATAGGCAATGGTTTAATACTAGCCATGTGTTAGCTGTATAGATACAGCTGCTAGGAGAAAAGTCTGGGCACAATCAAAGGGATTGAGTCAGTCAGTGTTTGCCAAACTCAGAGGATTTAGCCACAGTAATAACTAGACTTTACCTTGTGTTTTTCATATTAATTTCCCTGATGAAACTATGGTTTATAATGGTCAGAGTAATATTTCTTTGTTTGCTCCAACAGGCTGAAGTCATGTGAAAACTGGTGTTTCTTTGAAAGCTGGGAGGAAATCGAAGATTAGCTTCAAGGTTCTTGGGAAAGCAACACAAATCTTCATTAGGGCAGTAATAGGCATTAATGCACTGTAACTAAAATGGTCTGTTACCTCTTCTTGTTAGAAACTGGATGATAGATGGAGACCATTTCCTCTTTCTGATTACCATTGCAGCTCTAATGACTTTGGTGAATGCATACATGATTGAACCAATCACAGAGAAAAACAAGAGCATAAGGCAGTGATTTGGTCATGTAGCTATCTTTCTTCCTCTAGAGACAAAGCTATTTAATGTTAATCATTAAGGACATGGATGGTGCAAAATAACAAATAAGTTCATGTCTTCCTTTGAATTTTGGAGGGAAGGTTTCTGTTGTTTTCTCTCTAACATTACAGTACCTGTTCTAAATGATGGACCTTAAAGAAATAACTTTCCGTGGTTTTCCTGGTACTATTTCTCATTTTCTACCATCCTCATGATTCTACCACAAAACAGATTTCTAGTTGCCTCTAAAGAGGATATCAGTTCATGTCCCAGACTTGATACCTTGCTCCACCAGTGTGCACTGCTTTTTAGTGCTTGAGAAAATGATGGTGTTCTGACACAGGACAGTGGTCTTCAAATAATTGTTCCTGTACTACAATTTTTAATAATAATCAGAAGAGTTAAAAATTTGTATATAATAACATACACATATTATCAAGCAAAAAACCTACCTTAGGACACAATAAAATCACTTAAGATGGAAAAGTGTTCCCCATATGTTGCAATTATCTCATTGCTGAGTCATCAAAAAATAAGGAAGTCAGAAATTTTCCTGGAAAACAGTCCAGACTTGAAGACATAAATTGTATTGAAAAGACCCAAAACAACAAAAAAAATATCCCCACTACCTACACCCTATAATAATAATATAAAGTAATAACCAAATATCATTATTATACAGGATTTTTAATGTTTATTATGCTTCTTTAAAACATTTCAAGGATTCAAATTCTTAAAAGTATTTTTGTTCTTCAGTACAATAGTAATATCTTAATACTGTAAATATTTTAATACTTTACATTTTTTAAATTTAAAATATTTATAATATTTTATTACTTTAATTTTCTTCTGCCTTTAGATTTTAGAGGCAGAAAAAAAAATGGAAACATATCTTGATTCATTTGTGGGCTTTTTCCTAAATGTTTTCTATATTATCTTACAAAATATGTGATGAAAATAATGTACCTAAGGTTTCATCAAAACATTCTTGAGATTCTTGTGGGAACAGCAGGAAAGCCCATACATCTTAGCACATAAGCAAAATAACGTAACCCAAACATGTAACAGTTCTTTCTAGTATAATCCCTTCAGACACTTGCAACAAAAACACATCACAAATGGCCATGAATTCTGGTTCAGAGGCAACGTGGATGAGAGGGAAAGTACAAATTAAGTTCTAATGTACAAATTAGGAAACTCCCAACTCCTGCCTTATTTCATGCCCTATCATCCTTACTAAACTTGAGCCAGAGTGTGCCCAGGTGATCAAGAAGGCCTGTGGTATCCCATCTTATATTAAAAATAGTGGGGCCAGCAGGAACAGGGCAGTGCTTGTGCCCCTGTACTTGGCACTGGTGAAGACACACCTCAAATCCTCAAATCCTGTCTCCAGTTCTGGTCCCCTCACAAGACATTGAGGGGGTGGAGAGTGTCCAGGGAAGGCTGGTGAAGGGTCTGGAGCACAAGCCCAGTGAGGAGCAGTTGAGGGAGCTGGGAGTGTTTAGCCTGGAGAAACCAAGGTTCAGGGGAGACCTTGTCATTCTCTGCCTGGAAGGAGGTTGTAGGCAGGTGGGGATCAGGTTTTNCGATCTGAAGGCCTGTGGTATCCCATCTTATATTAAAAATAGTGGGGCCAGCAGGAACAGGGCAGTGCTTGTGCCCCTGTACTTGGCACTGGTGAAGACACACCTCAAATCCTCAAATCCTGTCTCCAGTTCTGGTCCCCTCACAAGACATTGAGGGGGTGGAGAGTGTCCAGGGAAGGCTGGTGAAGGGTCTGGAGCACAAGCCCAGTGAGGAGCAGTTGAGGGAGCTGGGAGTGTTTAGCCTGGAGAAACCAAGGTTCAGGGGAGACCTTGTCATTCTCTGCCTGGAAGGAGGTTGTAGGCAGGTGGGGATCAGGTTTTTCTCCCAATTAATAGAGAGGACAAGAGGAGAGAGAGAGGATAGGACAAGAGGAGATTATCTCAAATTGCACCAGGGCTGGTTTATATTAGTTATTAGCAAAAAATTTCTTCACTGAAAGGGCTGTCAAGCATTGGAACAGGTTGCCNTGCCTGGAAGGAGGCTGTAGGCAGGTGGGGATCAGGTTTTTCTCCCAATTAATAGAGAGGACAAGAGGAGAGAGAGAGGATAGGACAAGAGGAGATTATCTCAAATTGCACCAGGGCTGGTTTATATTAGTTATTAGCAAAAAATTTCTTCACTGAAAGGGCTGTCAAGCATTGGAACAGGTTGCCCAGGGAAACAGTGGAACCACCATCCCTGAAGATGAGAAGATGTGGCACTTGGGACGTGGTTTAGTGGTGGGCTTGGCAGCGTTAGGCTGAGTTGGAGTTCGTCTTAGACGAACGTTGGAGTTCGTCTTAGACGCCTTTTCCCAGCCTAAATTATTATACTGTGCTCTTTTTTCTGTTTTGCTTATATATAGTAACATTCCCATGTGCTTGTAGACTTAGCTAACGACCCAGTATGGTCCCTCACTTTCTAATTTCAGTCCCATAGCAGAGTTGCCAGGGGTAGAAATAACAAGAGTGGAAAAAATCCCTTACCCAAGAGGGCATCAGGATTTGCCACATCCCCAGTAATCTCTGCATGCCTAACTGCATTTAGTTATGTCCTGGCAGTGTCCTTTTAGGCCAGGTAACAGAACTCTGGTCTTGCTCTTGAGGAACCCTGCTGAAGCCACAATGAAGAAAGCTGGTAATTTCCCATATCTGTATGCAAATACAGTTTAGGGTACTTTTTTACAAAAGAAAGCCCTGGCCAAAGAAGGAAAATAGCAGCAGCCTTTACACTTTGATTTATTTGTCTCAGAAAGGATATTAAATATTGATAAATTTTTATTAATAAATGTATCTTGGTGTATTTTATGTCCCAACATCTCAGACAGAATGTTCAATGGAAAAATCCCTCTGTAGGTAAGTACCAGTTCAGTCATGGAAAATTACATCTCTACAAACACCCACTGTTGTGGAGTTAGTTCTTGAAGTGATCAAGGAAAGTGTGACCCTAGTGGGACCAATTTGGTCCTTCACATATGGTATATAAAGCATATGCATAGGAGACCACTAATCTGGGGAAGAGGCCAGCCTAGCATTAATTGTGTCTCTAGGCTACACATTCTTCAGCTGATGCAAGTGAAAAAGTACAGATGTCATTTTGGCCCATGGACAGATACCACATTTTTTTTACTGATGCCACAGAAAAACTGATCATGAACAAAGTGGCTAATAAAAGAGCATATGGTATAAAAGGTCTCAGGTTTAAATAATTCACTGTTTCACACCAAAATATCCATGCAAATAAAAAAAAATGAAATCATCAAATTTAACTTTCTTACAGCAAAGAAGTTGCCATATTTTTGCTATAAATTTCTTCATAAAAATGGCACCTATTAATATGAATTTTATATCATATTAAAGTACAAAAAGCTCATAAAGAATTATTCCAAGCAATACAATTTTTCTTTGTGTTCTGTCTTTCCTTTAAACTATGTCTCCAAATCATGTGCAGAATGAAATCATAGTATTTAATTTTATGATTCATATTATTAGTTCGTATAACTCTTAGGCCATGTACCTGAGGTTCTCTGTAGACCTTGTTGGAATGGGCCATGCAGTCACTTTGTCTAGTTTCAACAGGATAAGCAGACAGAAGCCAGGCCAGCAAGATTGCTCAAGAAAACCCTTTTTGCCCTTTATGCCTTCCTTCTCTCTTCCTCCCAGCTGCAGCCAAGAATTAGTCACAGCTGCATTTCTTCAGGTTTTATAAGCTTGTCTTAAGCTCTGCTTCCAAAAAGGAGGAGAAGCCAAGCTTGGGCACTGCAACCCATTTAAATTCCACCAGCACTTAATAGTAAGTGCAGAGTTTAATCATTTATTAAGGGCAGAGTTGTGGAAATAGGCAGAACCTTGAAGTCCTTCTGCTGCTATTACTGCTAGGTAGGGCACTAACAGGGACACATGCTCAGTCTTTAGGACATTTTGCAAAGTGTTCTGTTGCTCTGCTGTGGCTGATTAAAGTCCTTCTGTGACTCCTGTTCACTGGCAGAGCCTTCTGGTGGCACCTGTAAATAGAGTTCTGGGACAGTCCATGCTCTGGAAATAAATTCCCTTGCTGTGGCTCCTGCCTGCAAAGATCACAGGAGACAGGAAAAGAGATGCCACTACAATTTCATTTTCTCTTGTTTGTCTGAGAAAGCCATTGTGTATCTGCAGCCCAGAGTAAATGTGTCTCTGTATGGGCAGTGCAGGACATGTAATGCATAAAACATCCTTCACCATGAGACAGAGTCAAGCAAACTGCAAACTGAGACACTAATTTGGAGAATCCCATGTCTGTTCGGTCTCTCAGCTTGCTGGCACAGAAGACAAAAGTGAAATTCCCACTGTATTCAATGCCATAAGACATCATGAACAACCCTGAAGGGTGTTCCTCTGGCCAGCTGACCTGATGATATTTGGGAAAAGAAGATCTTTTATTTCCTAGCCCTGTGCTGCAGAGACAGCCGATGAATTATTTACTTCCTCTCCTAAGCCACCCTCCAGCTCTGCTGTGCACAGATGCAGCTTTGGCCCCAAAGGCCAGGGCAGATGAGAGCTGGCCCCTTGGCCAGCAGCCAGGCAGCAGCAGGGTCGGGCTGGGGTCAGGGGCAGCGCAGGCAGCAGCGCACAGGGCAGCGGGCACGCGGCTCTCCTGATCCGACTCACCACGGGAGATCGAGGGCCTTGCAGTGGAAGAATGGCAAAGTGAAGCTGGGGGAGATGTTCTATGGCAAGGGCTGAAATTTTGGGTTATCTTCAAAATTGTGACCAGAATAAAATCCATTGGGTTGTGCTGATTCCTTCCTTTTTACAGCATCTCTGCTTCACTGGAGTGGTGTCTGAAAGCTGTCTCTGGCAAGCAGAGAGTATAGACATGAGATGGCAATGGCACTTCTGAAAAGTAGCTGCCTTACGTAAAAGAGAATTATTTTTTAAATCCTCTGCAATCCTGAGCTGTTACAATCACATGTTATATAAATGTGAACATTGTGATTTAGCCAACTGTGCCTCTTTCTCTTTTGCTCCTCATTTGCCTGTCACATGGAAGATTTCAGTACAAAATTTTGCAGACATGTTTGTGATTCGCAAGCTATAACTTAAATATTTTTTCCTTTTTTTTTTTAAACTCACACTTCTGGGTCACACAATGATCTGAGTAAGGCTTAGCCTCCCTGGTGATGTGCAGATCTGCCTGAAGCCTTTGCCACTGTTAACAAATATTCCAGTGGTGGTACAGAGATCATCTCTCAGAAACTGCAGCTTGATTTAAATTCACTCATTGCAGCTCCTCATCTCAGCTGGTGCCCTGCTGTGTTTAATTGGCCTCTAAAAGTACATCTTCCTTGCATCTTGATTATTTTGAGTAGGAGGTGAGAGCGGAGGAGGGAAGTCAGGGGAGACCTGCTATGAGGGAAAGAGGACAGAGGAGGGGCAATAGGCAAGTGCTGCAGCAGTGGATTGAGTTATCATAACATGGTCCTCAGAAATGCCTCAGGGCATATCTTCACACAGGGTGAAGAAATGTAGCTAGGAATCTGGATAATTACAGTTTTTCCTATGAGAAATGGATTTTAAAATTTGAGAATAATTTATTTAGTAAAGTTCATCAGCACTAATAAATGAAAAGGTGCCAAGGTGTGTCCTGAGAATATGAACTTCATTGTAAATGCTGACAAATTTTTTAAATGCTTTGGCATGATTTTATCCTGAGCTGGGCAGAGTTCATCCAAACAATTCCTAGTTGTGCACTGGCACAGTTGTGGAGTTAGCAAAGGCCAAGGCCCATGGCTGACTGGCAGTCTGGATGCAGCCATCTGTTTTAGCCTGTGTCTGGGTTCAGTGGGATGAACTCAGCTAAACCAGACCAGCACCTCACGCTCAGAAAAGAGGCATTTATAGATGAAAACAGTAAATCCTATCTTCAACGATTGAAAAAGGGGGGGGAAATGTAAACTGTGCTATTTAGGCCTAAGGATGTCTTTATAGCTCATCAAGTTCACAGAAAATTCTCAAAACCACCAAATTTACAGTCATAATCTGTTTAAATCTTCTCCAGATTGACAAATAGCACAAATGTCACAGCACCATTTCCTGGGTAAGTGCTGCTGCCAGGAGATTATTATGAAGGTGATGGGCAGAAATTCCTTCCCCAGAGACAGCTGAGGAGAGGTGAGCCCCTGCAAGTTAGTGCCTGCATTCACAGCCCTTGGGGTGCTGTGCTGCTTGGCCAGCTCTCTGCACAGGGTCACCTCTCTGCTCAGCTTGGACTCTTCATCAAAACTCTCCCTGAAATCAAGGACTTGATCCATACAAGGTACAAATATTATGTCTTCCATGGGCTTCAGTGGGTTGACTAACATGCTTCTTCACAGGTGTTTAGGTGATCTGCAGAGATTTGGTGGACTCTTCATCAAAATACAGCAAAATAACCCCCCATATTTCTATCTACAAAGCTGTGTACTGGCACTGTATCCTCATGCTGCAGGGAAAATCACTACTGTAATTAATTTAAGAATGTGTCCTTTTTAAGCCACACTTCAATCGGGTTGTATTTTTGAATAATTAAGCTTTAAAAAGGAAATCTAATGAGACTAATGGCTATCAAATTACTAGATTTTGAAAATCATTGATTTTCTCATTTACACTCATACATGGCTGCTAAAATTAATTGATTTCATTTGCATATAGAGATTGCATTTGCTTTGACTTCCAGAACGTTTCTCTCCCAAGTTTCTCATCAAACTTTCAATATTCATTTTCATAAAAAGGCAAGTGATCCTTTAACTATGCTCATTTGCATTGGAACTGAGACATTATCCCTCCTCTAAATAAGCACTGTTTTAATTATCCTTTTTGTTTGAATGTATTCTATCCCAGAGTGCTTAGATATTTCAGCTGTACTCATCACCATAGCATCTGAATACCTTACTGAAATTACAATAGAAAACTCTAACATTAAATTATTTCTAACCTTTTGTTTTCTCTCTTTTCTTAGAAAAACTCTTTTCTTTCTCTTTTCAACCACATCCGTTAAGCTAAGTTATTTTTTCCATGCCTTACCAACTTTCTACTTTCTGCCTCATAACTTTCCCTTCTCTTGCCCCTTCTCACTCCCTGGTTGAATGGGAAGGCTGAGCTGTTCATGTATTTGGAAAAGGTTAAGGTGCCAAATGACTTGTCTTTCCCCTACTGTAATAAGTAGCACTAAGAAAAATAGAAATTCTTTCCAAGAGGACCCATCCCTAACAGCAAAGGAATATAAAAAGAAGCCTAGATAATGATATGTCAATTAAGTACTAGTGAAATATGTTGATGCTAACCATTTATCCAGACATATGTCTACTTGATATCACTAGCCAGCTTCTATCAACAAGAAAGATGCTTCATGATCAGTACATTTCTCTCTATCATCTCTCCCCCATACCATGCTCCTGTTCTGCTAAACTGCCTACATGGTTGATTCTCTATTTTTAAAGTATGAAACTATGCCCATCGCTTCACAAGTATTTTGGCACTTTAGAAAATAATTAAAAAGCAAATATCTTTCTTATGGCTTGGGTGCTGCTGGGCACTTGTTCTTTAAAAAAATGTTTTGTCAAATTATGGACAGGAAGGTAGATTGAATAAGTAGAGCTAAAATTATGCCCTGATTTTGATGTATTTGGGGTCATTCAGGTCTCTACTCAATGAAGAAGCCTCCAAAGAAAAGCCCTGGGGAGAAGAACTGTGTGAACCACACCGGCTTTGCCCAAGGCTGCAGGTGCCACGGGGGGCTGTGAGACCCTGGCTGTAAGGGCTCTCTCTCCCAGAGGGGATTTTGAAGAGGATCAAGCTATTCTGCACAAAAGGAACATTTCTTTAATTTTGGTTCTGTGACATCTTTTAATTGGCTATTTTTCTTCACGACACTGTTTTATTCAAAAATTTAATTTATCAGAGGAAGAGACAGGGATGCCCTGACAATCTTATTCTCTCCTGGCTTCTGGTACTCTACTGAAAGGAGGCCTTATTCACTGGCAAATCTGTATCAACAAGGAGCAATTCAAGCCAACATCCATCCAGTCCTTTGCCTGTCTGCTAGGAAGGGTGGCACTTTCACTGGAATAATAATTGTGATGTGAATATGTTTTCCTGAGATCTCAGTGAGCCATGACATTTTATGAGGCTTGATAACAAGTAATTTGGACTTCAGTCAGGTCATAAGCCCATTTTGGTTTTCCTGGGTAGTGATGATCTGGATGGCACTGCTGAGATTGGTGCAAGTCATATGGTTGGATTCAAAGGAGCTACAGCACTGCAAGGAGCACAGGTCCCAGCTTCTGGAATCCTAACACACCTCTGATGTTTAGGGTTTCTGTTGTTACTGCTAGGAGTTACTCCTCCCAAGCAATGGGTTAACAGCATTTATAAACTAGCCAGGAGTACACCTAAAATGGAAATTAGAAGGATCTTTCAAACAATTACAAGATTTCAGTTCTTAAAACTTCCATCCACCTGGAGAAACAGAAGTAGGAAATTGAAGCTGAAGTTGGTGATTTTCTGCAGTTTAAATCTTCCAGAGATTCAAAAATCCAAATGATTGAACCACTAAGAGCTATATAATGCCACAGATTATGTGCTGCAGGTTCTGGTCAGAAAAGAAAAGTGAAAAGTAAATCAGTAGTATGAAAGCTTGAGCATGATTTAAAATGTGCTGAATCATGGAATCCGGCAGTTTTGACTGTCCAAGACTTTTCTTTTTCCAAACCTTTGTTAATATTCTCTTGGCCTTCATATTATTTTACCTTTAGTTATATCAGACTGAATCCACCCAGTCTGATCACACCAAAACAACTGAATGATTTTGTGCTTCATTGAGAGACAAGCTGGGAATCCCTTGCTGTAGGAGTTAGCCAGGGAGTCATGGCCAAATATTAGACCACAGAAATCAAATGAGTAGGAGAATATTTGTTTTGCTGCATCATCTCTACTGAGATGACAGATGTGAACAGAATAAAAAAATAAACGAAAAATGTTTCTCCCTTTCCAGAAGAGAACATTTTGAAAATGCCTCTCTATCACTATCTGCACTGGGGCTTTTTATCATCTGTACTTACAGCGATGGAATCGGAGTATGTGTGATCACCTTAGCTAAACTGAGCAAAAATTAATATTAGGTGGTCATCTCATTTTGGTTCATAGAGCCTAGTTCTTACAAAATCATCCATGTAAGTGATATGCCACAAAGGCAGACTGCATGGACCATAACAACACAATCAATTAGGTGTCTGACCACTGGTAATTTCACTGGTATTTGGTTTGTGTATCATTTAGGAGTTGGGTAACTTCTTAATATTCATGAGTTTTCTGTAGTCTGCAAGAAAAATGTTTTGACATTTGTATGGAGACTGGAGAGAATATCAGTTTGAGTGGCTATTTATTACTGTACAAAAAAATGGGAAAAAATAACTGAAATTCAGTCCTATAAATATAAACCCAAAGTCCTGATTCAACCAGACACATGAACATATGTGTAACCTTAGGCTTAGAATTTTTACTACTGACATTTAGATTAAGAATTTTCCTTAAATCAGGCTTTTAACTACAGGAATTTTCTTTGCCATGACTCTTATATATACTTACAGTGTTCTGATATGCCCTAACCCAAATTTCCACTAAATTAATTTGAATAAAGTCACTGAAGACCTATTTGCATTTTTTATCAGAGGTTTTGGCTATACTCTTACTCAAAATTCATATGATGACCTAGCCATAGAAATGTCTAGATGTACATTTGAAGAAGAAAAGGGAGGGAGGGGTGTTTAGCCATTTTTTTGCCATTTCATTTCAAATATTCTTCCCTGAAAGCACACTGAATTGGGCTTCTCCATGAAAAGTCCATGATGATAGTTACAGTAAAGAAGTATTTTTATTGTTGATTATGAACCTAAACACTTCCTTTATGTGACTACTATTAGAAGGAGAGGATTTGTTTTTTTACATAGGTGTGTGCAAATTTGTTTGAACTCACTCTCAAGATAGACAGAGCTTTATTTAGTTTGTGAGGACATTCGGAGTGAATGAGAACTCCCAACACTCACTGCTCATTTGTTGAGCTTTACTGTTATAGATAGTGGGAAATATTCTAGGTTTTGTGTATGCAGAGCGTGCTAGAGTACAATACATGCAACTTTATAATTTCTAAACAATAATGCCTCAAATGGGTTTAATGGAATAAATCACTGGTCAGTACAGTCTCTACAGGCAAAGAAAGGGATGTAGAACAATGCAAACCCCCTGCTTTTTCAGACCAGCATCCTAATCAAAATTTCATAATTGCAACTTTCAGTTGTGAATAATGTGCTGCTATCTTAGAACAGATTTGGGAAACAAAGACATTTTTATCCAACTTACAGTCAAAATTTAAATATTTTAAATTGATCATTTAAATCAAGATTAGCAGTATTGTCATGAAAGCTACTTTAGGTTTGCTGCTTAAAGAGGCCAGCCTGGACATTGTTTTTTTTGTGAATATTAGCATTTTCTTATCTTGATATCACTCCTTCCTGGAAAGGAAACTGTTAAATCCTGAGTATGTTTATCAGAATTTCTTGGAGAACAAAATGCAGAGCTAAATGAAGCATGAATACCATCCCAAAATTCCTCTGAGGATGTACTGTGGGCCATAGATTTTAAACAGGCTTAGCTGGTTTGGGTGCAACCCTGGTTTAGGGGGCTGTCTGAGGTTTTTTGGAGTGGAATTACATGAAGGTATGTAGTGGAGTAATGAAGCGAGGCATTTTAATGAATAGCTCACTGTACAGCTATTGGTCATCATTTTTTTACAGACAATGATTTTGGGATGCAGAAATGACCCAAAATGCATGATCTGTGACTGGAGAATGAAGAGGGTGTTTTCTGAGTTTATTCATATGGTCATGCTCTACAGTAATAATAATAATATTTAATGTGTCTGGGTCGTTCCATTACCAAAGTGCAGGCATTATGGGCTGTAAATTGTGGCTGCAGGGCAGTGGGTGAGCTAAGAGAAGAAGTAATGATCCGGTGTTCCTGCAGGAACTCATGAGGGCGATGCACCGAAAGGCATCACCCAGGACAGAAGCACAAACCCGTAACTGAAGGATTTTGCCAACTGCAGCATGTGCTCCCCCTGGCTACTCTGTGCTCTGACATTACCCAATGCACAAAGGAAGGAGATTTCTAGCAAGGGCAGCATCATTAACCACCCTGACCCAGGCTCAGTGCTGCTCAGAGGCTCAAAGCCTTTCATTACAACCAAAGGGAAGTGCCAACATCATGAAAACAGAAAGAGAGAGACAGGAAAAAAGCTGGATTTTTCTTTTCCTTAGGACCTGGAGGAAGAGTGTAAATTATTTCAGGATTTTTATATATTTTGAAATGTTATGTTTTTTCTTTTTTTTTATTTTAATTTTTAATGTGAAAACTGAAATCTGTTTTGGATCATTTATAATTGAATTTTCCTAAATAAAAATGTTTGCTGCAATTGCAACCAAAATCCAATTTCATTCTTTCAAATACTTTTAGGTGAGGAAAAATTGGTTTTAGCTGCAAGACAAAACTCATATTCTGAAGGTGTTGAACCAGGCCTAAGAAATATGGGACAATGACATGGGTACGTCTCTGCCATCTTAGTGGAGAAAAATATTAAAAAACCTTCCTGTACCCTGTAGTCACTGTTACTCTGGTCTTGACTAATGAACTAATTGCTAATTAATACTTTGGAGCAATTAAAAAATACAAAGGATTCCAGGAACAGGTCTTTCTAATAAGAAAATATTAACCAAAGTCAGATTTTTAATCTACTGTAAATTAAATCAGCACCATTTCTGGTATGGACTCAAAAATTGGGTTTGATCTTCTGATCCTAGAAGTGTGTTCTGTTCCATGTACAAGCTCATTGTGGCTCATGTACCATGGTTTCCCCTATTCATAATAATTAACTGTGGCTGTGTTAATGCAGTAATTCTGTGCCTGTGATTGGGACACCAGAAAGATCAAGCTACATCCTAAGCAGTAAATAAATAAGCAAATGAACAAAAAAGCCTCACTTTTCTTGAATCTCAGAGTAAAAATAGTGCCAGGTTTGAATGCCTCTGGGTGCTCCACAGAGCAGATGATGACAAATCATACTTAAGAAATGGCTCCACACAAAGCTGGCCCTCCATGGGAGCCTCTGCAAATAGTTCTGTAGGACATGCTGAGAGAGATATGTGTTAAACCCTTATTCTTAGGTCTGAAGGACTACATTCTCGGTAGGGACCTTGGAAACCTGGCTACAGTTCTCCCTTCTCCATATGGGAATTACATGGGGACTAAACCTACCTAAATCAGCTCTCCGACTAGGACTTGATTCCCTGGACATCAGTTTATGAATTTTACCCATATCTCCAGAAGGATGTATGTCTCCCAAAAATGTTTCGTCTCATCTGTGACCCCTGGAACGGCAAAAGATGTCTCAAAAAGTAGTGGTAGTTACACCTGGGTGATGAAATCCCATGCTTCTTGCTCAGTTCAAGTGCCCAAACATGGACATTTAGTGCTACCTACCTGCCTGCTGCCACTGCTGCTGTTATTCCAAAAAGATGGAGTTCTCTCCTATGGCCTGCATCATGTCTTCTAAGTCCATGTGGATGTTGTGCATACACATTCTAGAGGATTTCCAGTGGTAGTGGGTTTCTTGTCCAAAATGCAGACTGGAGCTTTCCAGGTAAAGTTCTACTCAAGCATAGGACACCTAAATGAAAGTAGATGTCTACTAGAGGTGCCTAAATTCCCTTTGTAGTCTCTGGAGATCTAGTTAATACACCCAGCAGAGTTGCTCAGTGCACCCTATAGCAGGCAGGTAGTAGCTGGGCATCTAAATTGCTCTTTAGGCTTCTCTTACAGCCCTGTCCTTCCATAGATTATCATTGAAGTTAGACACTTCCAGCACAAGTAGACACCTTGGTGTAGACACTTAAGATATCTTAAGGGGAAGGCAAAATCTTCTGCTGACAGCTAAAATCTCTAACCATTAGGCCATAGGCTGACCTGGTTATTGGGGTAAACCAGGATTGGGACAAGAGGTTTTAATCCCTCCTTTAGAAGCAAACTCATTTTACAGGGGATAAATTATAAATATATCATTGTACTATTGAGAGATAAATAGAGATTTGTACTCAAGCTCAAAGAGTGGTTCAGGAATCTCTTGAGGTAAAAAAAAAGGATCATATATTCCTGCCTAAAAGGAAAAAACATTGTTGGGGTCCTTAGCTTCAGGAACTGTAGATCATTATGGCACAGTTAAACAGAATTGTCAAGCAAGAATAATAGAATAGAGAAAACAGAAATATTAAAATTAGTCAAGCAATGCAAAATATCTAAGAACTCACTTCTTCAAATTATCAGGACAAGTTAATTGCCCCTGCTGAGTTTTTAAATTATATTTTTCTACAAAGAAAAAAGTAAAGCAGTTTTAATTGGACTACTTTAGTGGTGGCGGTTCTGTTTGTTTATTTGTTTTAAGTTAGGCTACAGATTCTTGTCAGCTGCTCCTAGGAGCAAAAGAGAAATGTTGCCTGCTTAACATCTGCTGTCAGATTATGTTGCCTCTGCTATCAGAAATGAATGCAGAAGACCAATTCAAGTTCCTGTCAGCTGTGATGTCTTTTGGACATGTTTCAATCAAGCAGCAGGCTTTTCTTTACACTTAAAGAATCATTAGAACAGCTAAAGTCTTAGGGAAAACACATTTTGATTGCAATTATAAACTAATGTCTAATTCATTTAAATTATCATGTATTAAGTAAATATTTGAGCTACTTTGAGATCTATCACACATAATTGTAGCTCTGTCTTGAGTATTTCTTCCTCCTCCAAGCTCTAATCAATAGCAAGCAAAACATCTTTTTAAGTTAGTGCTGCAGCAATCTGATATGCCAGTGTACACGCCCACAAATTCTCACTAATGGTTATCTGATATTTCTCATATTAACTATTGATGGTTCTGACATCTCACAGCAAACTTGGTGGAAGTTAATGATAAGCTGGAACATCCCTCAGAGGATTCACTTCCATCTGATGTTTCAGCTCAGCTTAGATTCTGCTGATTCTATGCCTAGACAAATCTTAAGATGCCCCTGGGCCTGCTGTGTATGGCACAGAGTGTTGCAATGTGAATTGGCTTCATGTCAGACAATGGTTTCAACAACCTGAAATCCATCACAGGCACGAGTAGGGATGATTCAGCCTTGATGTTTGAGAAAAGACTGTTCAGGCTTCTGGGTGAATCACCTTTTTCCTGTCCAAGAACTCATCAACAACTGCAAATTTCTCATTTTCCACACTGAAAGAAACAAAATGTTATGACACCTATGCTAGTAATGTAATTAAAACATTTGGTGTTCTCCCAAGGACTCTATTTCTAGAGCCAAGTGATTAGACAAGTATCTCAGTTTTCAGTCTCTTTCACAGAGGCTTCCAGGAGATATCTTGGAAATGTTTTGCTATTCCTGCAGGCTCACAAACCAAAGGCAAGGAAGAGTAGTTAATGCTTCCTCATTTCTAAAGCTCACTGTTTTAAGACAGTCACATGCCTTGAATTGGTCTATCTTTCGATACTGTTCAGCTATACTGGTTTCAACTCTAATGCTGATGTTAGCGTCCATTTCTCACTTCTGCAAAGGGAACCCTCCTACTGTAGGATAGCCCTTTCTGGGCTAAAAATCTATAGTGCTGCCTCATTTGACATCAATTAATCTGTTACATCTGAAGTAGTCAACTGAAGTTGTTTTCTGGTTGAGCAGTGTCCAGCTGACCCCATCACAATGGTGATGCCATGTTATTTTCTTTATAACTAATGTCCAAGGTTCTTAATCTACTTCAAGATCTACTACCTTTAGCAGAAGTTGTGTGACAGACATTGCTATCAGGCTTACCAGGAAAGAATGAAAAAAAGTAGTTGCATAGACTGGAAAAGAGGGTGAATAGTCTCAGAACAACTGTGTTCAAACACAGAAAAGCAGCCACAAAGAGGAAGGAGTATTCTTTTCTCTGTGTCTAGGGGCAGGAAAGAAAACAGCATCATGAGCTTAAATGACAGTACAAAGAAGAGGCAAGACAAAAATTATGAGCCTGGTGTAGTGGACTGCCTGGAAATGCTGTGAGGCATCTTTAGAAACAGGTCACCTTAATAACACACAAGAGTCAAATGTGTTGGTGATCTAGGGCTGGGAGGTTGGAATATATGATTTCCTGAAATACTTTCTGCCCTAATTCTCCATGACTTTATGTACAGGATGCCTGTGGACTGCACCTGGTAAGTGGGGCATGTCCCAGGTGTGTCAGTCTGCCAGTGGAAGTGTTAGGGGTGCCTGTGAGGGTTGTGGTGATTGAGCAGCCCTCAGATACAAAAACCCAACTCCTTGCAAGCCTAGACTGAGATCTCTGCAGCTTGTAACAGGAATATACTAAACTAAACCAAAATATTTAAACATTAAACTGAATTTGGATGCTCTCCATTGTTGTTCAGGGAAACCAATCCGGTAAAAAGCTACTTATGTGTCATCTACCACAATAGCCAATTTTTATGTACATGACAAATAGGATGTATGTGTATTAAGCTCCCACAATTTCTACCAAGTTTTTGTATAAATACTGGTACATCAGAAAATAATTGCCCTCTCAAACTGTCTGTTACAGACAGTGCTAGGTGAAAGGAAATACAACAACAAAAGAGAGATTTAAAGTTTTTTAATTCCAAGCCTGCTTCAGCACTGAGGCACCTCAGTCTTAGACAAGAGAAGTTTTTTATTCCTGGTGGGAAGGATGGGGTAGAGGAAGGCCATGTGCTCTCCTCACACTTGACAGTCTATTTCAGTGGAAAAAGCAGAAGGATATTGCTATGGGTATGTGTCAGGAGCAGGCAGGTGCTGACAGGGTGTTAGGGATCCCTGACTGGCAGAGATGGACCCTGCAGGATCCAGCTGCTGCTCTGCCCTGTTCCTCCTCCAGATCCCAGCAGGAACCATGCTGGGCACAGAGCTGCACAGCGCATACAGAGCCACACTGGCTCAACAGAGGAGTCTGCAACTTCAGTGGCCTCAGGTTGAAAGTTTTTTGTTTAGTTAGTCTAATTTTCTTATCAGATTTATCATCTTCTGCACATAGATCTTAAAAGCTGTGGATCTATATCTACATCACTGCCCTGCAGGCTTTAAGAACTCAAATCCAGCCTGTTCAGTTCACCCATTACAAAGAGCTAACCCTGACACTTTTCTTTTTTCTTTTTTTTTTTCTTTTTTTTTTTTTTTCTTATTTTTCTTATTCTTGCCAATGTCTGTCTTTAAATTGTGATGAGTAAAACAGGAGATCTCTTTTCAGGATGATGGGGAAACATCCAGTATTTCCCACAGAGAAACAAAGCAAGTCTCTGTTAATTCCTTGAAGATGGACAAAGTAGCAAAACAAAGAGGACTTCTCTTTCTGGTGTAGAAGCCACTTTCATTTTCTGAGAAATGGAATCCAGCAAGCCTTCCATTTGATTCACATTTTGAAAAGATGGATTATCTTGTTCTCAGTTGGGATTGTGGCCTCCAAGGTCCTGTAGCATTGGAGTGGCAGGGGAGGGCGTCAGAAGAAGCCAAAACAAACTTTTAAGACAAACTCATTTGTAACCTTAGCTATGAAGAATCACTCCTTCATAATGTTAAAAACAAAATCAGCGCCAGTGAGTGGAAAAGGAGAGGATAAATACTGTACATGCTGGAGATCTATGTCTTTCTGCTCTACTGACTCATAGCTTAAACATCGTACAAGTCAGGTGATGTTACCGCAGTGATAAATCTGATCTGTATCTACAGGAGAAGGCTCCTGAGCCAACCCTTTGTTGAATCCTGAGGAAATCATTGCCATATGTGAATATTTTTAGCGGTGCCTTCTGACAAAATACATATTTTCCATTCCTTATTGAGCTGTTTATCTAGACTAGAATTATGATAAACTTCTTGAATGGTTCGTTTTCTCAAGATTCGTATGGAACAAATTAAAAATAGGTTTCCATAACAAAAATTACTCAGTGGTAGAGCTATGAGATCTTCCTCTCCTCTTCCTCTCAGATGAGCTTCACAGCCAGACAGATGTGAACAGCCCCATTTGTGGCTTCCCAGAACTCAGCTGCACATGCCAAAGAGGAGCTGCCACTCCTCCACAAGGCTGCACACAGCCAGGCGCTGCCATTGAGAGACTCTAAACCACCACTGCAGTTTGGTGAATGCAGCAGGACACCATATATTCACTTTTTCCATTCCTTTTAAGGTGTTTTACTCCCCAGTGAACAAGGGAATAAGGATCTGACTCCTAAAAGAGACACTGAAGAATGGGGATGGCATTTGCTTTGTATCTGCATGTCTATATAGTCTTAGTCAGATTACTTGAGCACAAGCATTAGAGAGAGTCTAATTGACTTCCAAGACAATTTTTGGCTCAATAATGGACATGAACCTACTTAACAGGTCCATTTGTGCTTCAGCAGTGTATCTATCCTTTCATCCCAGCTATGACTGCCTAACATTTTATTCTGTATAACCAGGTTTTCATTTGAAGTTTGGAGAAACCTCTTGAGATTTCACACTTGTCATCTCTTATGCTACCTTATTTTTTAAAAAAATTGCTAAGACTTAAAAAAAAAAAGCAAAGAAAAAAGAAAAAGCTGCTAAACAATGTTTTAAAAAATGTTGCTAAAAGCTTTGGAATTCTGTGTTTTGCAGGAACCCTCTGTGGTGGAAGAGTTTGGCTTTTGTTAAGGATAAACCTCATTTACTCATTTTTATTCTCTGTGAAATACATACACACCCTAAAAATGTACAGGTCTTTGACAAGTAGTAGTTTGCACATACTTCATAAAGACTTGCCAGAATTTAACAGCCAGGATCCCCAGGCAGTCTGTCTTCACTGAGCATGTCCCAGCTCCTTACAATTTCTGTATATGCTGAATCATATGTGCTTCACAGTCACAGGAAAAAGAAAATTTTTTTAAGAAATAGTATTGTGCAGAATTGGTTATAAGAATGAAATCAGTTTTCCTCTGTAATTGCTGTCCCCATGTGTCTGGAGCTGGAGCAGTCCTGGGCACTGGATGTGGCCCCAGGGAACTGATATCTCTTGTACTCTCAGTCCATCCACTGCTGAAACAGAGCATCACAGAGAAGGGAGATATCTATCTCCTGTTGGACAAGAGGAGAACAAAGGCTGTCAGGAAAAGGAAGTATGTGATAAGATGTGACTTCTTCTGAAGGAGAACTCTAGGTCTAGGTGTTGTCAAGGAATAGAAACTGGGAATAATCCATAGAAATATAGAATCATAGAATAGTTTGGGTTGGACAGGACCTTCATAAGCCATCCAGTCCAAGGCCCCTGCAATGAGCATGGGCATCTTAAACTAGGTTGGGTTCCTCAGAGTGTTGTCCAACTTGATCTTGAATGTTTCCAAGAATGAGCCACCTACAATTTCTCTGGGTATCTCTCTCATTAAAAAATCACTGCCATGTATCTAGTCTGAATCTGCCTTCATTTAGTTTAAAATCATTACCCCTTGTCCTCTTGCTGCATGCTCACTAAAAATTTTGTCTTCAAGTCTGTTTTGGGAAGAATCCAGCACACTGGGAAGCCTGGAAGAGGAATAGGGGTGAGAGCCTAGGAACTGTAAGGTGTGCCATAGTTCCAAGCAGTGGCCATAGTCATGCTGAGGAAAGAGATGGGACTGTGTGTGCAAAGAAACTGTGCTCAGGGGTCCACAAGGGTGGGAGGAGAACCCATTGCAGAAACTGGATGCCAGTGCGGAGGAATGAAGGTCACGGAAAGAAGCTTGAGGGCTGACCAACACTGACTGAATATTTGGTGAGGGAAATCCTTTGGGAAAGGGAAAGCATGATATGAATCCCCAAATGGGGCATACCTGAATTTTCTGAGATTTCCACATTGGTGAGTGAGGAGCTAGGCATGGGACAGTAACAGGACTGGAATAGGACTAAAACAAGGCACACAAGAGTTCTGCTTAAAGAGCAGAAAAGACAAACACAACCATCCTCAGATCTGCAAACTAAGCTCAAAATCTTTCAGTTCAGCCCCTTCCCTGACTATGTACCCTCCCCTGCTAGTGTACATGTGTGAAATTTGCAGCATCCCTGTTACATCCAGCAGACAAGTTAATTCCCATGCAGGTAAGCATTGAGCTACCCCCATGGGATAGCACAAATGCATTGCTGGGAAGAGGACATCAGCTCCAGCCTCTTGAATCTGATCTTCTTTACGTCCCAAAACTTGAGGAAAAGATCATGAGACTGGTGAGCTAGATGGTGCTGCATTGGTTGCAGTGTATAGACTGTATCCTCACCTCTCCAGGAAACATCTGGCCTGTCCCAAGCTTTGGAAGTGCCAAAGACTCTGTAAGGTAAAGGCTGAGGTGCTGGCATGGAATTGAGGGGACTCAACTCACTAATATGCTCTCTAGGGCAAGGAAAAAGCAGGAGGGCCAGAAAAAGCTTAGTTGGAACACGGAAGTCCACAAAGGACCTGAAAATCCATATCTGTGCAATGGGAAGATCAACCCTCTTCATTGTGGCTGAAAATAATAATTAGTTAAAAGATTTTGCAGTTTAAAAGATTTGCAGTTCTTCATATGATCTTTGTGTCAGAGGCAGGGATGAAATCCAGTTCTCCTGAGTGACATCCACCTACCTCAGCCACCAGACAATCCTCTTTCTCCCTACTCTCCCCCGCCTCATTCATCTCACATCTTCCAACTTGTGCAACAAATGAGTCAGGGGATTTAACAGACAACAGATGCCTTCACAGCACAAGTCTGATTCACCCCCCTGGCAAAGTGGGAAAAATCATATGTAACTATTTAGTTCAATATTGTAACCTAAGAAAGTGAATGGAAAACCACAGATGACATTAATTCTGGTATGTTGTTATTTTTTAAATTTCTGCATCTGCAACCCTAGAAATGTTCTTTTAAGGGTTGTTCGATATTGGGTGGGATATTTAGTTTCATTTTGTTTTCTGGTACAATCTGTCTTAGGCTGCACCACATGAAATCAGTTTTATATTCCCAGGGCAACAAGAGCACTGAGATTCACTTGGATTTATCTTTTCTGATTCACTGTAGTAAAAATATGAAACTAATAATTTATTGCAGTTCTATCCAAAAAGATAGTCATATCCAAATGAAAAGATATCCAAAATACCTAGATTCCTTTGTACTTCTACATGAGCTTGGTGTGCTTGTACTCTCTCTGTATATAAAATTGCATCTTTTTCTGATATATGGTTTTACAGCAGTCCTAATCCTCAAGGCCTTTGGAGAGCTGCAGTCTGGCCTGATGGAAAATGAGACACACAACACATGGAACAGTTCTGAAAGTACACACACACAGACACACACAGACACACAGACACACACAGAGACACACAGACACACACAGAGACACACACACAAAGACACACATAGACTCACAGACACACAAAGACAGACAGACACACACACACACAGAGACAGACAGACACACACACACACAGACACACAGACACACAGACACACACACAAAGAGGATGAAATGCTCCAGATGAGTCACAGGTTTTCACTATTCATTCCACGGGCTGCAAATATTTGCCATGGAATATAACAATGCATTAGATTCCCAGCAGAAATTTGTCAGCAAAGGAAGAAAAACAAAGTCCTCTGCAGAGTACATCACACCAAAGCTGTCAGCCATACAAGGGTTCATAGAATTGGCACATTCAGATCAGATGAGTGTTCATTTTCATACACCCCTAATCCTCTTTTGTTCTAGTGTGCTATTATTTGACAGGGAATCTTCATTCTCATTATCTTCTCTTTCACACTCCTGACACAATTCAGAGAAATGAAGAGGGTCTGCACAGCACTAGAAAATAATCTCAGCAGACATTTCCTTCCTGACTACAGATATTCTTACTGGATTTGATCATGAGCTATGAAGATTTTTTCAAATATGAGAAACAAGGCTATGATTTCTAAGCAAACTCTTAAAACATTTCTAATTTACAGATATCTCCCAATGCTCCCCATACTTCAATTGTTTGGCAATAGAGTTATCCATAAAATAAACATGAAGGAAATTGAAATATTGTGCCCTACATTATATGCTTAGGCTTCTTAAAGCTTCTTCAACTGCTAGCTGCTGAAGAAAGGAGACAGGGAAAGGTCTATACTGACAAGATCAGCCTCAGCTTTAGCTAGTGGCTCCCACACTGTGCCTGGCCCACTGAAACAATGGCTGATTTGGATCCAAAGTGCCATCAACCAGTTTCCAAAGACATCCATGATCATAGCACATTGAGCACGTTTTCTCACACTGTGCAATCTTGTCCACTCTTTGATTATGAAGGGCACAGAGGAGTTGATTCTAGTCTTTTTAAACCTAATTTTCCAGTTTTATATGTCCCTATTAGTAATCTAGAAGACCACTCAAAGCCAAAAGCTGACTCACACATTTCGAACAAGATCTCTATCCTCCCTCATAGCAATGCTTGAGTCCTAAGAGCCTGATCCAGTAGTATGGCCAGCAGGCTCTGACCTTGGAGGGGGCTCATGAACACTCCTGCCTCAGTTTCCCTGCCTGGAGGACCTGCCAGCTCTCCCCAGACAAGCCAACTCAGAGGCATGTGCATGCTGGACTGAGGAGTCCTGTCACACCCCGAGCTCATCTGACAATACTGTATGTTGTGTGTGAGCACCTGAGATAGGCTTCACCTCTGAATTACCTCCTGGAGAGCTTTTCTTACCTGAGTACAAAGAGAGATTGAGAGATTTGCCAAGTAATTCACACCTGACTTTGTGAAAACCACATCCTATCCACTCACTGTTATTTACAAGTCAGGAAAGCTTTTAGCACAGAAACCAAGGCAGATTCAGATACTGTCGAGGACTCTAAACAAAGGTTGGAACTTCAACATCTCCTTAAGTATCACTTTATGGGTCTTCAGACTCAAACACATCTTTTGGTCTATTGTGGAGTGTTTTATTAGCTCCAACAAACTGCTATGTACTGTTGTTTAGTTCTGATGGAAATATGAATAAATTGCTGTAAAGACAATGCTGCTAAAAAAGGCCCATTTTTTCATACATATTCTCCTCATTATAGAAAATGAAATATCAAGGAAACATTGAGTTTTCATACATATTCTCCTCGTTATAGAAAATGAAATATCAAGGAAACAAGAGCAGAAAAGGATTAAGATACAATTTCTAGCAAAACTTCAGCATGTCTTTCACTGACTCTTATAATTTCACTTTTAGGCACACAGGGTGTAGTACACCAAGTGCAAATGTCATCAGTCTACTGTTTACAGTCTTTCTAACCTGAATGGCTAATAAGTTTAACACATTCATTTTTCAGTACAAATTAGGTCTGTCAGAATGACTCACACTTCTATATAAAGGAAGTTCTAAACATATTTAAAGGGAAATTTAGCTGTCAAAGTCAGTTAGTTCGTTGGGGTAAGAGGAATCCCATGTTCCTTTGTAACCTTTCAGAGAACATGGTATTTGGCAGATTGCAGACCTGTTCAAGATAAGTGGTTTTAAAACTTGTTTGTGTATGCTTGTGTGTGTGAAAGAGAGCAATTAGAGACTCTGGAGAGCAATTCTGGAGAAGTTGAAGGCATACTTCTTTGCCCTTTATTACCAGCTAGGACCTTTCTGTAAGGTAGTGAGGTCTGAGGAGGGGTTGACATCCTCCTTTATTCCCTCCAATTATATAAGATGATATACTGAAAAACTTTATTTCCCCTACAAATCTTCTCTTGCTGGTGCTCCCAGTTATAACACTACTGCTTCTTGCATTTCAAGATCATTTTTCATTGCTAGTTTCTGAAATGTCTTATATAAATATTGGTGCTCAGAATGATCTTTTCCTGAAAAAAGATCTAGCAAAGCAAAAATCTTGTAAGCTAAACATGGATGAAAGCCAAACAATTCTGCTTTAGAATTTTTCCATCCAAAAGGGGAAAATTTACAGCAATGCAGAAGTTCTTCATCAAAGTCTTTCAGCTAAAAACCTAATTTTCTATTCAGGCATTGTTTCAGTAGACATATTCTGAGCAGTTAATGAGCCTCCCTTTTGTTGTTTGTGAAAGAGGCTTTGGAAAGGTGAAATGATGTGCCAAGAACAGAGCAAGTTAGTTGCTTCTCCCAACATTAGCATACACCATATTCCACAAAGAGACCTGGGGACACTTCCCATGTTTCTTTGAGCTCACTATACTACATTCAGACCCTCATTTCCCTGTTCAGACCTGGAGGCCTGCACACTGGATGAATTTATTCCTAAGAGGCACACCAGTAAATGCCAGTAAGTCTGTCTCCAAAGCACAGAGTAAAATTCACAGTTTGAAATCCTGTCAGAAAGAACATCATTTGCACCAGATCTGCAAAAGCCCTGAGCCAAAAAGAAAAAGCCAGACAAAGTCCAAGTCTGGAATGTGATGGTGAAAGCACTAAGTCAGGAGGAGGAGGATGCTAGTGTGGAAAGGGTGACCTATGAGAGGTGACTGGAGAGGTGAGGAAAAAAGAGGCCAAATATCCTTTTACAGTGGGCAAAGCTGCTTCATTCTGAAGTAGTTGGCAAGAGAGGTCCCAGTATCCTTTTCCCAAACTCCACTCCTGGACTGCAGCTGATATCCCTGAAAATAAGTTACTAAATATTTAATAATATTTAATAACTGAGGTTATTAAAAAAAAAAATCTCAGAAATATAGGAAGTCTGAGGTACCTGTCTGGTCTACATTCTAAAGACAGACTGCCCTCACCTCCAGGTTATGTACATAAACTTCTTCAACCTCTGCCCTTAGGAACCCCAGGTATGCCTCTTAGGCAAACTGTACAACACTAAACAGTTGGAGCCTTTCCCTAGGTACCTAGAAAACTTAACCAGAGAAGTCATAGTTGGTGCTGATTATGGGCCCTGTGATTTTCCTTCTTGGCCTTTAACAGCTGTTAAGACATCCTTCCTCAGCATGTGTGGCCTTTTGTGGATTTCAGCCCTTGTTTTGCCATTAATGCAACATGTCTTGCTGCTGCTGGAGCTGCAAAAGGATGCCACTCCTGACTCTTCTGCCTTCTCAGTGTCCCTTTCAAAGAAAAGAAAATTTTCGGAAAAAAATCTCTTCACTTGAGGGTCATGCAAAGATCACCTTTTAATCCAGTAGAGGATTAAAGTAAGATGCATGCTAACCATGGGGCAAATTAACTAAATTACTAAGGATCAAAGGTAACATTTGACATGCCACTGTCCACCTTATCTGTGGGCACATAATACTGAATTCACCCAGCACTGGAATTCTTGGGTTTTAATGTCACATTTGAACTTTCCATCTCCATTCAGAAGAAGTTAAATTAGATGGTGACCTGAGACAGGTGGGCACAGCATCCTTTTACAAGGATAATTTTCAGTTAAAACTGTAGCCTGCTTTCAAGCTCACTCTTCTTTAAATTCTCTATTTGTTCTAACTGGGAGTGTTAATAAGCCAATATGGCATGAACAACAGGTCGAGAGAGATTGCCGTTAACTAATCAAAAGAAAAATTGCCTTTCCAAAAGATTATATTTAGCTCCTTTTTTTGGGGAAGGGAAAGGAAGCTCAGCATCAACTGAACTGTTTCAGGTCAGGCCAGTCACCATGGCAACAAATTTTTCTGATATTAGAAAGTATCACTCGGGAAGTGTGGTTGGGATAATAGCATCATGGATCATTTTCATATATCCACTTTAGAGTCAGGCCTTAAAGGAACTACATCCTTTTCTTTTGAAAAGAACTGCGACATAACGTGCAAGATACAGGTATGCAAATAAGTGGGTCGAAGAAAACAGGTGATCTCAGTCAAATATAGGTCCCAAAAGTTTTGGCTGGCAGAAACCCAGATTAACTACCCAGTAACCTGATTGACATTAGCTGTCCTAGCCCCTCTTTTCCCAGCTGACTACAGTATAACAGCATTTTTCTGTTATTTAGTTATAATTAGAAAACTGCAGTGATGCAGTTTTTCTAAGCATCAGAATACTACCTAGAATAGTGACTACACTTGAATTGTTTTATTTCTTGTCACATTAGATTTAGCTGTATTTAAAATATGCTATTTTGCTTTTAGGAGGAAGGATAAATATGTCATCTAACTACAACTAAGGATCTTCAGTCTGTAATGTCATTCTTTTCACTCTTTTCCTCTCTGGAGGTAGGCACATAGCTTCTGAAAGTGCTTGAACATAGCTGCTTAGTGATATGGTAGATTCTTAAATTAAGTCTTTTGGAGGTTTTTCTCTGATTACATGAGAAGGGGTGGATTCAGTATTCAATATTAGGGATGAAATGTACAAGGCAGAAGGTCAGACACATCTATAAACTGCACTAAAAATACTGAAGATTCTTCCTTGTCATCTAAACAGCACCAAAATCTATGACTGGACCAAGGGGCCACTCACCTCAACATCATTGATTCCATCGAAACATTGCACTTCAGAATAAAGCAATGTACACAATACCTAAATATGTACCTTACACTTTTTATTCAGAAGAGCAAAGAAAAGTTTTCACTGGGTACCATATTGTAAGGAAGGGTGAACCAAATTTTGATTTCTCTTTCATTCATGTAAGTCCTGGGCTGTCAAGTGAAACGTCTCAGGATTTACAAGAAGGTAAAATGAACTCAGGACACAGCCCAATATATTGCATGAGGTAATGCTCACCCATATAGCTGGTTGGAGAGTTTCCTTATGGCCCAGGGAAGAACCATTCAGACTGTGCAGGAACCACCTGGTGAAGCCTCTGTTCCACATGAGGTCAGACTAGATAATCAGAGTGCCTTAGAATCTCTGAAGCTATTAAATGAAAAAAAAAGTTACAATTAGTCAAGCTGCTTTTCCTCTGCTCTGGCCCACCAGATTAGAACCAACTAGCATCTCCAGGCATAGCTATTCCAGCTGTTGTTTGGTGCAACACTGGCATGAATTAAAGACACAGGAAGGGTCAATTTTTCAGCTTCATTCTTTCATAAGTTACCTGCTGCAGCTGAAATCCTTAGTCAATTCTGGCTTAGCTAAAGTTCAAATCAAGTTAGATGTTTGGAGGATTAAGTAATCTTAAGGACTGGATGCAGTAGGTGTTGTTAGACCAGTAACATGCAGATGTAGTGGAGATATGTAAATGTTAGTTATGTCACCCATGTGTAGAGTGTAACCTCCTAAAATGAAAACTTAATGCATCAGTTTTTTGTAGAGGATGGAACTATTATAATGATATAAGTGTAAAAAGAACACATGTCATATATTTTAACCTGGATTCTGATTTTCTTACATATTTGTTGTTTGTGGTCATGAGCCATGTCCAATGTGTGTTGCAAAACCTGAGACCTATCTGTGGGATTACAAAGCACACAAAAATGAAGAAATGCTCTACACAGTAAAAATACAGCATCTTAATGATCCTACACAATGATTAAGCTATCCTGAAAATAAGTATTCTCAGTCATGTTGTTTGGTGTAATTTTTCAACTTCCTTCTGTGAATGGAAAATTAGAAATTGTTAAATCTGTCTATCTTAAGTGTATTGTTGTATTATGCTGAAACCAAAAAAAGAAGTATGTTATATAAGATATACACATTTTGGTTACAGAATTTGATCTTTGTTATCACAAAAAGTGTTGGAAAATGGGATTTATGGAACTGAAGTTT
The DNA here is from genome assembly GCA_013397555.1 of Urocynchramus pylzowi. Taxonomy (NCBI): domain Eukaryota; kingdom Metazoa; phylum Chordata; class Aves; order Passeriformes; family Fringillidae; genus Urocynchramus; species Urocynchramus pylzowi. The sequence goes on from VZRH01008197.1 coordinate 692,065, forward strand.
TGCTGTATGTAAGTTGTTTATTGTGCTTGATACAGTGATTGGAGCAAAGATCTTTGCACTGAGGATAACCTTCTCATTAGAGACATTTCAGTGCTTATTTTTCAGACAAGATATAAAGTAAGAAAGCTTTCTTTCACTTTTCACCCCCTCATATATCTACCAGTCTGTACTATTTTGAATCAGTAGGAGAAATGGAGTAAGAGTAAGAAATTTTCAGTTATTCTGAGAAAAAAACAATAGAAAACAGCAGTCATAAAACTATGAAAAGTCTAAGAATATTAAAAAATATGCACTCTTTCATGTTTAAATGTGTTACAGTTAACCTTTACTGTCATTTCTGAGGCCTAGGTATGTGAATTATCAAATGTGCTGGTAGAACATGACCTGCAAATTTGCTGAGTAAGACTGAAATGGCAACATCTCTTACAATTATCAAAATCAGGGATGGCTGATACAGGCTTTTCGACCAGGTCAAATAAAACCTTCCAATATGACTATCATATAAATAAATGTATCATTATACAGATGACTCAGAGAGTTCTAGCATTTCTATTGAAATGACTTTGAGCATTGCATCCTGCACTGTGTGACAAAAGGCAGCACTTTGGTGCCTGTATATAGCATTTTGCAATTTTTTGGGTGCCATAGATTGTCTGAGATGTCCTCATTGGGCTGGCAGAGACGAACATGCCTCTATCTGAAGAAGAAGCTGGAGGCCAGCCAGGATAGTCTAGAGCATCTACCATGGCACTAGGCATCTAATTTCAGTCAGCTGAACAGAGCCTGAGGCACCCAGATTCACAGCGTGTTAGCAGAGATCTACTCCATACAGTCACCAGAGTCTGGAGGGTGACTCAACTTGTCTGAGTGCAGAGAGATAGTGGCTGAGCAGCCAAGTGATGAGCTGGGTGCCAGTGACTGCATTAACTAGATCTCCAGTGACTCTGACAGTCTAGATACCTAGTTAATGTATAAATGGAGTCCTAATCTCAAATGGATTCACAGCTGTAGAGCTCAATAAAGCTGCCCACAACACTTAGTGTTGTTTCAGATCACTCATGGCATCTAACTGCTTGTCAGGGAAGGCAAAGGTCTATTCTACATCCTATCTTACACCTGCCATCATGTGGATGCTCCAGATACATTTGGGTGCACCAGCTGGCACTAAAAGCATAAATTCAGTCAGGTGTCCTAAGTCCATAACTCTTTGCCTTCCTTCCCTAATGTCTTCAGAAACTGCCAATGTGTTGGAGATTGCAGAGGCTACAGCCCCTAATAAAGACTAAGCTCACTTAAGGAAACACTGGGTAGAACTGGGCAATTAATTAGCCAATTGCTTATCCAGTCTGGGTGTTGGGAAAAATTCAACTCATCAGAACCTTTAGCCAATGGCAATCAACACCCTTCCTGTCTCATCATCCATCATCACATTAATTACGTGGTGTTTTAAATCTTTCTTGTCCATGACTGCATTGACAAAATAGATTATCAGGGGCAACCAACCTCAGAGTGCCCAGAAGAGGGTCAAATTATAACTGGGAGGAGGTGCTTCAAAATTGTCAAGGGCAATCAGAATTAATGCTTGAGAGGAAATAAAACCAAGCAGATGAAATCCAGGATACTGAGATTTCCCTGAGGGATGACGAAAACACTTTAGAATAATGGCCCAATTATTTAATTCTGAATTTCAGTGAAAATCCTATAAAAGTACTTAAAACACCCCTATTAGCACTAAATGAGCTCATCTTGATTAATGTTATTAAAACAATTGCCAAAGGGCTTAGTAATGATTAAGTCTTTTATCTCAGGTGATAAATTCTTAACATTCTAGCTACATTAGAATAAAGCATAAAAATAAAATTTTGTTTTAATTTTTCTAATTTATTATATTCCTTCTTTGTCCCTCAGTCAGACCCAGCAACACCTACACATTTACACCCTCATCTTTGTAAGTTTGGCACAGGGAAATTATGCAATAATTGGGTACTGAGATGCTTCAGCCTGCTCTTCCCACTAGGTTTGGGCACTGTTCAAGGCACCAAATTAGAAGATTAAGCTCCTTTATTGACTCTTCACAGTTAACAGTATGGGATGGGCTCAATCAAAGAGTGTGACCCGCTGCCTGACTACATCTGTCTCTTTGTACTCTTCTACCTCAGACATTTTCATCAAATACCTACATTTAGGTGGATGAATCCTAGTCTTCAAACCCAGCATAGGCACAGCATTAGAGTAAGAATCCAAGCCCAGCTGAAGCCATTAAAAAGACCCCTGTTGGCTTTAATGGTGGATTTGCCTGGACTTACTCTACTGGTAATTGAAAATCACATTTGACAGCTTTCACATCCATCCATCCTGGCCTTTCCATCCCAGGGGCCTCAGAAGAACAAAACTGAAACCAAGTGTGGCTTTTTACCTATGACAAACACATGAAGAAGTCAGGAGTCCCACACCACCCAAGAGCAAGACATAGCACACGTGGAGAATGTTTGTCCTTGCCCACCTGCAGCCTCACAGAGAGAGCAGCTGAGGAAACAACTGTGCCAAGCTGCCTTCCTCTGCCAGTGCTGGTCATGGACCATAGCAGAGGAAGTCTTGCTGTCTTTCCAAGGTCTCTGTGCTGCCACTGAGGGTCAAGACAGCTAGGGAACCTCAAGCTGCACTGTCTGTGGTAGAGGAGATCTCAGTCCCAAATAAGTGCTTAGAGCACTGGTATGTAAGTGTCATTTGCAAAGGCCAAAATACACAGAAAGTTTTTTATTTGCATGGGTCAAACACCCAGAACATGCAGAACAAACCACCTACTTGGAAGAACTCCAAAAGTTCTAACCCTTTTTCCTCATACATGTGTGGGCATGTAATAAATCCTTCCTTCCCTCATCCCAGTGATGAGTGCATTTGGGTGTCACCCTACAGGTGCTGATAACAATTTTGCTGTTATTCAAATGGTGTGGTGTGCATGTCAAAGTACCTTGAGAAGACCCTTAGAGCCCTTACTTTTCTCAAGTTCCTGACATATCAGGAGGCATTTTCCTTCAATCAGGGGTGAGAGCAAACAGTGACTCATGAGTACTCAAGCTGTGTTGCACTAAGAATGACAGCAGACTACTTTTCCTTATCTTCTCTGCTACAGGCTCTTCTGGCTGCATCAGGGCACACTGAGGTTTGCTCTTGGACAGATGGAAAAGGCAGATTTGGCAGGCTTTCTTCTCATGTGCAGTCAGATGAGCTGTAGTCCTTATCACTGAGTAATTACACAAATATCTCTGTGAGAGCTCTGGAAGACAGGTGCAGACAGCACCACTGCCCTTCTTACTGCTTTTTATATGCTTGGCATCATACACATATACATTTGCACAGGAACTTTCACCTGAATATAAGGAAGAACAACTTTACTGTGCAAGTGATTGAGATTGCCCAGAGAGACTGTGGAGTCTCCCTCACAGCAGATATTTATGACCCTTTTGGATACAATTCTGTGCCATGTGCTCTGGGATAACCCTGCTAGACCAAGCAGGTTGGACCAGATGACCCACTGTGGTCTCTTCCAACCTTATCCATTCTGTCACTCTGTGATCTCCCCCTTAGAGGACCTGTGTGTATAGTTCCTGTGTGGCAAGGAGACCTGAGGATCTCCCATCCTCAGGAAGACAGAATGGAGAGAGCTATAGCCAGCCCATGAAAAGCAGACACAGTGGACTTACATCCACCACCTGCAAATCCAGCCTCCTGCATGAGCATGTACAGCCTCTGGTGAAGGTGGGCTGTTCCAGCTGGTCATGTCATGTCTGCATGGACCTCTGGAACACGCTGCAGATGTGGTTTCACACCATGAAGTGCTTCCAGCCCTTTATCCAAAGCCCTGCAGACACCAGTACTTCCTTGTGTTTTTCACAAGTGGCACACAGGGCAGCCCACCACGGCTTGATACAGCAATACAGGGATAAGGGTCTGGCTAGCAAGGCCCTTTAGTGACATCAAGAAAGGCTGAAGAGGAAAGAAAAAGGTGGTTTCAATCCTGTTATGTTTCTTGGGCAACCTGCTTCCACTTGTTATTGTCAGGTTGCTAGAGATGCTGACAGAGCTCACTGGATCTGAAGTGACCTTTGCCCAGAGGTTTTTGATGATATTTGTGTGCCTGTATATGGAACAACTCCTGGTCTGCACACAGGGAAGTGATAAAGAAACCTGATCCTGTAAATGCAGACCTGGGAAATAATAACCAAGGGATTTCATTAAACAAAATTCAACCCAAACAAGTTCTGATTTCTTTTTCTGACTGAAGTACTTTTTTTTTTTTTTTTTTCAATTACTCATAGGTTTTTTTAGCAAAAAAAACATAGCAAAACCTCTGCTTCTCTATTTCCTGATATTTCTTCAACAACTTGAAAGTTCTGATGAATTCTCTGGAAATATATAAAGTATGAAACATCCTCAGAATTCTTTTCCCTTCATCCCACATTTTGCACCACGTAGCCATTACTGGATAGAATTTTGCAATTTGGTTGTCTTCACCAAAGCTTCTGCAAAATGTCCTGATTTGTTGCTGCTGAAAAAGCCCCTTGATGTTTTGATAAGTTTCTCCCTACATGCCAACAAACTTGCAGCAACATCTGCTTTTTTTTACAGTTTTCTGGAAAATATAATATCCTGCCCTAGTTCACAAACTTTGACTCCCAAGAACTCATTTGGTCCCTGATTTTTTAATTTTTTTTTAATCTCTGGCTTTATTTAGTTTTTTATTGAAGTCCAGACACTTTTCCTCAGCCAGAACTTTCTATCGTGGCCCAATCTAGTTTCTCCTGCTCAATGATGTTTTTCTTATTTCCCAAGTGAAGATTTCCAGTTCTACAGGTGAACGCTGTACAGCCCAGAGGAATCTGTCCAACCTGCCACTTCACTAGAGCAAGGACACAAGGACAGATCACCATCATCTGCACCAGAGAATGGTCACAGCAGTGCCAGGACCACCTCTGAACGTGTCCTGCCAGCATCCTTTAACCAGTTCCTGGGCACAGCCAAGGCATTAGACCAGAGACTGTTTACTAGCCAGGTTGGATTCAGGCGCCCTGTTTTGGGGGCCAGGGAGAGAGTTTAAGAGCACAGACGTTGCCAGATGGCTTCAGGGGCAATGAGTCCTCAACAAATGTACTCTTGGAGAACCAGTGGTGCCTTCTCAGAATCTGCTGCATTCATTCCATCAAGAGCAGGGGTACTGGAGGCTGTTAAATGTCCAGACCACTGAATGCATCTTCATCCATCGGAAGAATGTGTGCCCACATGAGCCAATGCACAGACCCGTGAGCACAGTTTGCAGGTGTTCCTCATTCAATTTCACTTTGGCATTTCAGAGACCTCCTCCCCATCCAGACACTCCCTGTGCCAACAAAATACCCCTCCAGTGGGGTTGGCTGAACTGTGCCAAGTGACTACTGCTACTCAGGTGTTGGTCAATTCCCATTGAGAAATAATGCTGAATTTAGCTGTAGGTCTTTTTCCCCAATTAAAACTAGCAGGTCTGTGTGCTTTCTGTATGGGGGAAGGGGGTGTGAAAAAATAGAGGAGCCCCATTCAATTGCACAGGCTTCATGAGCAATTAGTAACTCAGAGTGGAAAGAAATCATGAACCAAATCATAGGAAATGGCAACAGAGCTGCAAAGATGACATCATAGTTTATTGGAATTATTTAAACATCTTAGACATATGTGCAAAGCTCAATGAAGAACTCCAATGCTACATGCCAGTTAAAATTAGCTTTTCATTCAGGATCAAGTCAAATATCCTTCTGACTTCACACTGGAGTGCAATACACATCTTTTTATACATGGCATCTAAATAAAGCCTCTGTCACAATTAGCTGTGCTGAAACAACCTTGGATATCACATGATGATGCATATGCTTTAGCTGATGTGCATCCGGAGAGAAAGCTAACCAGAACCACAGGATATTTCAGCCCTCGGGGGGAGGGAAGTGAGCAACTCTGCTGTGGAAAGTCGCTGGAAGTCATCCAGCTTCTCCAGGGCAGTCAGTCATGAATATCCTGCTTTGGCCACAGAGGGGTTGTGGAGGAAGCAGGCTCACAACAATTGGGAAAGGTTTGTAACCACAGGAGTCAAATGAATGAAGCCAAGAGACTGCCAAGTGATGCAATTCATGGGGAAAAGGAAAAAAAAAAAAAAAAAAAAAAAGGGAAGAAAAAAACATACCCAAACCCTCCTCAGCTCCTACACAGGAGCATTCATCATTCACTGTGACCTTCCAGGAATGTGCTGACAGACACAAAGCGTTCTGTGTGACATTGTGCCAGTGAACTGGAATGACTGTGCTCGCAGCATTGTTCCTAACAGCAGGGCACCATCTTCTGGAGGCTGCACAGGCTGTCCCGCCACTCCCGCGGCACTGCGGGCCGGGCTGAGGGGGGAATGATGCTCCATCCCATTGAAAGCAATTCAGGACCTAAAAAAAACCCCCAAAACAGTGTTCCGAGCTCATATTAAAACCAGCCGCTGCCTCAATTAGGCACAGGCGCCTGAGTGCCTGAGAGGGATGTTGGAAGTGGGGGTGGGGCTGTGCTAGGATGGGATGGAGCTGGGGGAGACGTCCCAAAACCGCTGTGTTGTCAGAGCTGGCAGGCAGACACCTTTGTGCTGCTTGTTGGCACAGCACAGCCACCTATGGACAGACAGAAAAGAAAAAAAGTGTTATCATGGAACCATAGAAAGGTTTGTGTTGGCAGGAAACTACAAAACCATCTATTTAGCTACCAAAATCACTCTTGGAGCAGAAGTGGAACAAGGTGGGATGTGGTTGGGGTGTCAGAGGTTTTCCCTGCAGCTGTGACTCTACTGGGGACCTCATTGCCCCGGGTACTGCCAACAGGGTGCTCACAGACACCGTGCTGCCAGAGCAGCTTCTGCTTCCTCAGCAGCAGCAGATGTGGACTTGGAGGTTTAGAGGTCCATATCAAACCATGCTTAGTGCAGACAACAGTGTCACATTCCTCTGAAATAGCTTCAGGGTCCTGTTCCCTTCCTTGTAAGTGAGGTAAACCTTATTCCCTGGTGATGAGCCAGGCAACAGGCTGCTGGTTTGGTTATACCTCCAATGTTATCTCTCAGACCCTCCTTGCAGAGTCCATTGCCTTACATTTTCTGCCCAGTCTGGATGCTAGCTCAGTTCAATGTAGCTTTGCTTGAGTACAAGTGGAGTCAATTTTATTCTCCCCCGTGCAATGCTGTTGTCCAAACTCTTAGACTAATTTAATTTTAAAAAATAAAAACATTACCTTCATTTTACACCTGCAAATCTCTCAAGTCCTAAAACTCATGATGTCTGACATACATATCTTGCTAGTCTGCTCTTATTAAAACAGACATCACATATTTTAGCTGAAGGAAAGATACCATGAACAGAAGTTTCTGGGCACCTGGGTATGTCTAGGAGCACAAGCTGCTCACCCTCAGCTGAAGGGTAGCTGGGCAACCAGAAGGTTCCACAAACCCTCCTTCTCTCTTATGTTTCCTGCAAGCATTCCAGCCCATCACATCATGAGAAGGGAGGGAGAGAATGGGGAATAATGCAGGGACATGTGGCGTTAGGCTGCCCTTGGCATTGTTGTGTCTGCCTCACAGAGGACCTCAAGTGCCAGGCTGGTAATTCAGAGGATGCAGAACAGGAGAAAAGAAAAATAATTCACTCATGATTCTTGGGACAGAAGAAAAAAGCTGAAAACCTACATGGTATGACTCTTGGGACTGTCCTGTGCAAAGTCAGGAGCTGAACTTTGATGTGGGTCCCTTCCAACTCAGGATATTCTATGATTCTATGATTGTGTGCTGCCACTATAGAGGTTCAGCCTCAGCTGCACAACAGGCCTGGCTGGTCAGACCTTGTACCTGAGAGGATCTGGCACAGTCAGGAAGAGTGGAGCCTACCCAACAAGAAGAACTGATGTGGGCAGCAAGGTCCTGGAGATCCTGGTCACAGCTGGGATTACACACTGGGAGATTCCCATGTATCTTGCTGGATTTCAATAAAACAGAATGGAGTAGGGTCATCTGAATGAAAAGACATAAAACAAACTGTTACCAAAAAAGGTACAGGAAGCTGCTCTCTCTAGTGTGTCCTCCACAAAGACAGTGAGTCACCTGGCTGAAGCTGGGGAGAGAACTCACTCAAATGATATGAAAACAGAGACTGGAAAGGTAATGAGCCAATGCAAGAATAAGTGTAGGATTGCAGACCAGGGTCAGCAAGGTAGGATGTGGAAAAGCATTTGGAGGAAATCATAGTTGCTACAACTTATAAAAATAGAGAAGATGCCAAGAAGAACTTACTCTTCTGTCCTTACCTGGAGCTAAATTTTCAGGACCAGGTGATGAAAGATCAGTCAGGCAGAGATAAAGGATTTGCAGCACCTCTGTGCAGCACTGTCACTGTAAATCTCAGGGATGTCCAGTATGCTTTAGACATGCATTTGGGTTTCTCAGTTCACGACCAAACATGCTGCTTCATTTCTCACAGTCCAGCCGTAGCCTTCAGTCTCTCACTGCTGCCATGGGCTGCAGTCACAAGGTTGTTCCCATGCCCCTCACTAGTTTGCTTCTTGGCATCCACTTCTGGGAACAGCCATCCATGTGCCCTGTGTGTCTGGGAGCATGTGATCCTGCACAAGTCCTGTAGACCGTGCATGCCACAGATCAGACAGGCTGGGAAAAGTTCCCAGGGACTTCCTGCCCAGTGGTCTCTGAGAGTGTTTATTGGAAAATGAGGAGACAATCGGAGCAAACCTGTAGGGAAGCGTAAAAAGATAAGATCTAATCTAAGCTGTGGGTAACAGCCTGGCTAAATAGAGTAAAAGCTTACAGTTACAATTCCTTTAAGAGATTCACTTCCTTCTATTCTATGCCTGATGCAATGGCTGGTTTTTATGAGATGATCAGCCAGCGTTCTCCAGTTACCTGAGGGAAGGCTTCACCTCCCAGTGAGCAATGAAATGCTAAGACCACCTGGTGTCAGATGCCATAATTTAACTGGTGGTAATTTGCACCAGTGGACATCAAAGACAGATCTGACTTGGTATCTGCAAAGGCAATGTTAATAAAGGTAATGTGTGCCCACTATACAACTGTGGGTTATGAGGGTTTCTGGCAGCACAGCACCAGAAAGTCTGTGAAATAAAGAGTGATGTCATCTTGAGTGTGATGTTCATTCCCGGGTATCCCAAGCCTGTTGTGCTTACTATGTTCCATGAATAATTCCTCCCAGTAAAAAGACAACAGATTTGTGTCCAGCTTTGCAAAAAAAGGCCGAATTCCCTCAACCACTTCACTGATTTATGCTGAAGATCTAGAGAACTGACACAACGCTCTTTAAGAACAAGGTTATGGTTATCACAATTTATCAGAAAAGCAGGGCTACCACACTGTGGTAAGGAAATGAACACAATGTTTTCTCTATCATAAAGTCAAAGCATATTGCATTCAATAATTGCCAATTTCTTTCTTCTAATTCCACACATATTGGGACATGGAAAATTTGGCGTGGGAAGGCTTTTAAGGAGGAAATTGCAACTTAAATTTTTTATTATATTTCCATAACTTCTAAGCTTTTCAAGAGCTCCTGATGAATTAGAGGATCTCAGTCCTGAGAGCTGAATTTAAACGACCATAAAAGGACTTAAATTTCAGATGATGGGTGCTCAGCCATTCTGAAATTCAGGCGTTATTACAATGTTTCCAGTTAAGCACCCAAAGTCATTAGTCACTTCTGAAAACCTTGGCATAGAGTAAAAGAAAAAATCTCCAACTGAGCTAACATCCTTCATGTACAGACTCATAAAACAAAAACTAGAAAAAATGTCCTAAAGCCCATGAGTGAGTCAATCTCATTCATTTTGACTGTGGTAAGCTGTAAATAATTTTTATTTAATAACAGCTAATACCTGGCTTTTATACAGCTGGTTGCTTCTATTTTTTTAATTTTTTTTTATCAGTGGGCTATAAATGTATTATAATCTTGAAATGCAGCATCATGGAGCCATTAGCACAAGAACTTAGTCAGTGTAGACAGACCATCATAGCAAAAGAATCCAGCTAAACAAAATATACACCAAAGTATTTGCTCCTTAGAAGACAATAGGAAATTTTAAACAGGCAAAAAATCCTATGCCTTTCTCACATATTATTCTTGAGAACACATTTTTCAGTCAGATCAAAAGACAGTTGTGCTAATATTTCTTTCTCTGGTTTCCTTTGGCTACTCCTACCAAGGAGGCTTTATCGCAGATCCCAGCTTCAAGTTTTCTGTCCTGTCCTGCAGACCAGAAAGGCAGGAGGTACACCAGGATTGCACAGAGCCTCCCAGGACTGCTTGCAGAGCAGTCGTTTAGGCATTAGCCCAAAGCTGGACCTGAAACAGCCCCCTGGCCCCTAAGCCCCAGCAACTGACTCAACAGCCAAGGAGCCAAAATCATCCTCAGCACTGCCCTCGGCCTGGGCATTTAAATATCCAAAGTATTTCCAGGGGCACCAGCAGTTTGACTGCAGGAGCTCATTCAGGATGCGACAGCATCACATCCCTGCTGGCCAGACTTTTTGTACCATGGAGCAACAGTGCCAGCCCAGTTATCACCTGCCTGCAGGACCTGACCAAGCAGAGGAGCTGCTTGGCAGGTGGGCCTTGCTCTTTCAAACAGACAAGTTCCAGCCTTGCACTGTCAGCAGCAGTACTGGGCAGTGACGAGAGAAGCCAAAGAGGTGGTGGTTGCCCAAGCACCCACATTTTGTCCAGCACAACAGCTCTGTGCCAGACCCATCACCCTGCAGCTTAGATAAGACTGAAGCCGAGCCTAAGCTGGACTGAGCTCCACTTCTCTTACCAGAACATTTTTGCTGTCTGCGGCCAAATTTTCTGAATGCTCTTGCACAGGGTTGGAAGCACATGTGAAGCCAGGCTGGAGCTGCAGATGGAGCCAGGCACCTGGCTCCTGCATGAGGGCCTTACAAGGTCACTTCATATGTGATGCTGTGCCACATCTCTGCACAAACCCAGTGCATCATTGCTCAGCTCAGACCGGTTGTTGGACAGGCTGAGGGTTGATTTAGGTGGGGCAGCCCCATCAGTTTTCAAGGGGTTAATAAACAAAGTAAATCCTTGTGAAATCTTTGCAGTCGGGCTTGGGGCCACGAGCAGCTGTTTGGTTCCTGTCACAACCCCACAACACAGCCTCCTGACAACAGAGAAGCAGATGGGCATATAGGAGGGATCAGGCCCAACACATGAAACAGGTCCTGATACTGGCACAAAAAACAGGCAGCTCATAAGGAAGGTAAAGATAAAACACATAGGAAGAGAGCGGAATTTGAAATGCTAAAGAGATGGATGCATCTCTTTAAAGAGAACAGAGAAATAGGCACCTAGCCCCCCAAAACACTCAAAGGAAGTGTTCTGGATAGATGCAGCCAATACATTTTTCTGGATATTTTGCTTTCTAGCCCAATCTTAGAAACCTGTGGTTATGTGTTAATTTTATATATTCATTTAGCAGTCAAACCAACCCTCTGTCTCATTTTTCTCCTAGTTTTAGAAGTTAACATTTTATTTGGTTTGCAAATAAGATTTCCTTTTAAAGTAAAATTATTGTCAAGTCAATGACTGACAAAATGTCATTTATAAAGCATTTTAAAGAGTTAAGGACTAAAATATGCATTTGTAGTGCGCAACATTAAAATAAATATTACTTTTTTATCCCTAAGTACAAAATATTAAATAGTCACATACAAAAAAATATTTCATCAAAGAAAGGGACACAAAAATTATTACTCTGCTCCTGAAAATAGGCAGGTTTTATGTGACTTATGTGCTTACACCTCTTGAATTTAATAAGTCTTTGCTTACGCGTATGGAAGGTCATGCATGAGGTTATTACTCATACATACCAATCAGTTTCACAGGTAAATCAGTAGGAAGCTAGCTTGGCCAGACATCTGAAATTTTCCATAATTTTTAAGTATGAATTGCAATCAAAGCATTATTTTCAGGAATGGTTATTGCTGTTATCTGAGGTATTCCCCACCAAATGCTCTCTTTGAAGGCAATGTTTAGAAATTTTCTCCAGTCAAAATTCTACCTCCCTGTTTGTCACAGGGACATGGTGGATATGTTATCCCTAGGTCAACACTCATCTTGTTGCATTTTAATGAACAGTGTGAGCCCTTCTGATTTGCATAATAGCCGATGGTTTCAAATCCTGCTGGAGCTAACACCTTATTATCCCTTTTCATGAGAGTACCTGGGTAGCAGTGACCTGGACACCTCACTGTTGCCATTATTCAGTGGATGGCATAAGTGCTTAGAGCTTCTGAAAACCAGCCTGCATTTAATAGGTAGCTAAAAATACATAGGCCCAGGCTGCTTACAAGCCAGAGCCCTTTAGCCTCCCACCCTGCCTACATGCTGCTGTCTCCAGCTAGTTCATTTTCTCCTCAGCAATAGGGGTTTGGAAGTGCTCTGATGCAGAACTGCATCGCTGTCACTTAGCAACCTTTGCCATGGTCCCTAAATGAAGTGTTTTATCAAGGAATTCATGTAAGTTTATCATTTCTAGCCAAATCAGACGGTTTTTCCCTCTGTTACCAGATAATTAAAGTATAATAATTAAAGTTTAAAATAAACCTGTGAGGGCTTTGTCTCTGTGACAGAAATAGAAATTAGGAAAAACTAATCTAAAGTTCTGCTGTGAGTTACTGAGATTGCATTTACCTGGATTTTAACCTTTTGCTTGCTTGTTGTGAGGACATTGCTGAGTTGGGATGACTCCTGGGAACAATTGCCTCGGACATTGTCCCTGCCAGAGACTCCATCAAGCCTTCCTTGCAGTTAAAGTTTAGTACAGTGAGAATAACTGTAGTGGAAGATTTCTTCCTTATATTTATGTAACTTCTAGGTTGGATGAATTCTAGCATTGTGGTTTATTCCCCCTTTTAATATAAATAATAATATTCTCAAGTATACATGAGAAAATTTGGAGCAGTACAATCACATGAGAAACACCTTCAGGTTTAACAACATACACTTGGACTATGCAGCAATATTTTTTGCCTATACCAAGCCACTGACTATTTAAAACTACAGCCCAGTAGCCCTGAACGGCTGGAAATGGCTCATCTGCTGAGCAGATTGTGGGTGACAGTCATCTCTTTGCACCTCTTGGCACTCCACCAGCAATCAGCCCACCCTTGGCTGTCTCTCCCTTGGCTGGTGGAGACAGTTCAGGGTGGGGAGGGACACCGAGGCAGGCATGCAGGTGGGTGGAGATACCCTGTACTGTTGGTTTGGCAGCAAGGAGGGCCTCGAGGGGACCACGGATCCTGGATATACAAACCAGGACTTGGGTGCTCAGGTTCATCAGCAAGGGTCACGTTGCAGCTGGGACTGAAAGCCAGGAGCTGGCACAGCCAGGAGCTGGCCCAGCAGCTGTGAGGGTACCGCTCCTGCTCCGCCCTCCTCAGAGGAGGGGTCCCCACCCCTGGCTGAGAGCAGCCCCGGAGCGGCCCTGGGAGGCACCCAGCAGGAGACACAGGTGTGTCAGGCTCTTGGAGTGATTTTTTTCCCACAAGACAGCACTAAAGAAGGAAATGAGAAGCGGCTCTTTTGTGGCTGAGATTCACTCTGGAGGGCTGCTTCTTGCCTGCCGCTCCTATGTTGCAACACAGGAAATTTGCTTCTGCTAACACCTGGTGTTGTTTCAAACAGCCAGATGGTCCTAACCTCAGTCTCCGGTAATTGATGGCCTACTTGTCTAACCCTGTAACTATCTCTCGCTTTAGACACAGATGCTGCATCTCTCTAAATACTGTTCCACATTAAAACATCCTACCTTCCTGTTTCACGTATCAATCAATGCAGTAATTCTTACAGAAACCAGCAATGGCCTGTATAAACCAGGAGACAGTGGGTGTAAGCAAGGAGAGATAAAATTATGCAGGCTTAAATTACAAACTGGATGTGCGGTTTGAAGGATTTAGACTCGCATTGCAAAATTAGCTGGGACATAACCAGCAAGCAAACAGACATCAGGCAGTGACCCCAAGAGCAAATGTGAGCTCACACAAGCCAGGATGCCCTGGCATGTACTGCTGTCTGTTACAGGGACTGATGCTAATTTGGTGCTTCTCTGCACCAGCCTTACCCACTGTTCATTTCCAGCAAATCCAAATAGCCTTATACTTGCAATACCTTTTTTTTTTTTCTGGGTTTTTCTGGTAGATGGTTCTCTTCCTCTAGTTGGGCTCTACTTGTAGGTGGTCTGTTACCACAGGGATGATGATGAGGCATCCTACAGGCTACCACAGTATCAGAAGGCTTTAGTCTTCACGAGTTTGAAGGCCAGAAGCTCTTACTTGACAAATTAGGATCTGCCCTGAGCTCCCTGCTTCCTCTCAATCCTTGTTCTGAGCAAACTGAAGGCTGACACCTGGGACCCTGACAACAGACTCAGGAAATGAAAGCTGATGTTACTGAGGCTACCAAGATGTTCTGTTTCCTGACATTAAATGGAGACACAGTATTCTTCCATCTCCCTTGCCCAGCAAGGATAAAACTTGACTGTCAGGTGTTCAGAAGCTGAGCCACTGCTGGTGGTTCAAATATCTTTCTTGCATGATCCCTCAGTTTCACATAGCAGCACCTCTAGGCATTAAAGCTTTGCTTTCAGGGCATGCCTGGGACACAGGAACTGCCATCATCCCCTCCTTCTGCATGGAGACATAAGGCACAAAGCACAGCGAAGGATTCACTCAGTCAACACAAGATTTCTGTGCCAGGGCATAGACTGGATCCAGTTCCTTACTTGCAACCAGGTTTTTTGCATTTGTATTTGTCCCTCCCTTTTAGGCAGGTGGTTTTGATCCTGCAATTTCTTTACATGTGGTACATTACCATTCAGGTTCTCATCTGAATGCTGTTATCCCACGCTCTCAAGTTCCCTGATGGACACCAGGCACGTCACTTTATAAGGTCTGCCCACAATTATATGATGATTACTATAAGAATAAAGAGGTCAAGTATAGAATTGGGATGGACATAGTAAAATTGAGTTCACAGTTTCATAAGACTTAGAAGCATAAGGTTCTTCTTCCCTCTGAGACCATGTAATTCCCTAAAGCAGAACAAAATCCCAGGAGTACAGAGAGGGGCTGGGGGTGGAGAATTAGGAGAACAAACAGGGAAAGTGACTTTTTTGATTAGGCAGTAAAAAACCCCAGTAGATCAGATCAGCCATCCTTAAAACCACAGCCCTCATTTACAAGAATTTATTAGGTCAAAAGAAATGGAAGTGATTCCATGCCAGTGATGTGCAGAAAGGCAGTGCAGAGCAAGAGAAGAAAGGAGCTTTGCAGAGAAGTGCAATACCTATGCAGGCTCTCAGGTTGTGCACAGAGTGCATGAGAAAGCAATGTGTGTGTGAATGGGAACAGCTGAACTGCTCCCTAAGTCACTGTAACTCCATACAATCTGTTACTGACACAAAACAATGTTTCAAAAAACCACCCCACCCCGTCATACTTTGAGAAATAGAAATGTGTCTTGTTATTTCCATTCACACAATACATGGATCAGAAAAAAGTCCACAATACAGGGCACTGCATTTTTACACAATATCTGGATCCCTGCAGGAAAGGAGTAGGATAATATTGAGTCTTCCTCTTTCTTTCCTCTCAGTACATTCCCAATAAAGCTGCTTCACTTTCTGAGCCTCACATTTTTTCCTCCCAACTGTTGTCTCTGCCAGCTTGAACTTGACAATTGAGAGGGGTAACTGGGAGGTCACATTTTAAGCATGATCAGTTGAATTTCTGCTTTCCCAATGTACTTATATGCTCTCAGGTTTTTTGGGGGTTTTTTTTTGTTTGGTTTTTTGTACACACTGTTTTCCACACTTCATCTCCAAGTATCCTGTGCTTCTTAGGTTTTATATTTTTCTGGCCTTGTTGCAGAACTGCAGCTTCTCTAACACATTAATATTGCACAGGCTCTCAGCAGACAGAGGCTCAAAGCAGTTCAGGACCAGAGAGTACCTCCTCTTGAGAGTGAACTGAGCTACAGATGAACTGAAGCACCTCCTGAAGCCATAGGAAGAGCCCAGATCATCTCACAGTCTCTGGAAAGAGAGGTCCCAATATCTGATTACCAGTCAGCTGGGACATGCCGGGGGAAAGGAACCAGTGCTGGACCCAAGCCCCAGACCTGGCTCTTCCCAGGTACAGCACAGACACGTCAGTGAAGCATCAGGGCATGAGCCCCAGCCCTGGCACACAGTTGCCTGTCCAGTCTGCTGTGACCTCAGGCAGAGCACCCAGCATTCCCCCAGGCAAGGTCTGGGCACAGTATGAGGGTCAGCAGAGGCCAGCAGTCCCCCAGGGTGCAGGCAGGCAGCTGGACAGCGGCCAAGCGAGCCCGTTGGTGCGGGCGCCTAAAGCGATCCCTACCCTGTACTGGGCAGCAATTTATCTGCACAGACACAGCCACGAGCTTGAAATATAAATAGTTGTATCTAGCAATGGGGAATGGAAACTGTCCTGGTCATTGGTTTTGATGTATTTATGGCTGGTTTTAACGAAAATCTGAGTTTTCACTGTCAACGGTCTAAGCCTGCTGAGGATTCTCTCCTTCCGCCACCATATTTTGGCAAAAGTCAAAACCAAATACATTCCCATCTCCTACCTCTTTGCCTCCAGTATTCTCAAGAGATCAAAACGATCATGAATTGGATAGAAATCTGTAGCACTCACTATTCAGACTGCAATCATAGCTGTGCAAATCTGAGCAGCCATCCAGATGCTAATGGAGCTGATCCTGTGTGAGTAAGATTAGAGAAAGGCATCCACTGTCTAATTTTTGGATATTTATTGCCTATAAATCGAAGGGCCAACACATATTGACATAGCAGGGGAAATATCTTTTTTTGCCTGTGTTAACAGTAATGTTCTAAGATAAAGCTGTTATTTTAAAACTTGACTTCACTTTTCACTAGTGTTTTTGACTGTCCTGAAAAGAAGGATGTTTATACAGTTTTGCAAAGAAACATGAACTGTTCTACTCCATTTACATTTCTTTGTTCCAAAATGTATTCCTCTTGTTGAGATTCCAGCAGACAAGGAAAGCAGACACAGCGGTTACTTTCCAATGTGAAACTTAAAACCACAATCTCCTGCTCAGAAAACACAGAATGAGTCACAGGAAGGGGCCACTTGCTTGCAAAACTCATTAAAAGCAAGGCAAGGCAAAATGGATTTCCTGTATCAATAAATAGATTGCTGGCAGTAGGCAGAACACCTGACAGTGCTGGAGGCTAAAAACCGGTCCAAGGGTAACCATTAGTAAAGTCAGATCAATTCTTCAGCTCAGAAACTATATCTCCCCAGTACACAGTTTTCTTGGAATTAGTTGGCTTAATCCAGCAAAGTGTTTAAGAATAGGCATAAGTTTTAGCTCAGGGAGGGATGAGTTAAACACTTGCTAAAATACGCTGAAAAATGATGATGTTTGTATTTATTCACTGAAGCAAGCTGTATTAAGAGGATGCACGCATGGTACCGCAGAGGGGCAGACAGTGCAGGTGAAAGCTTTGTTTCCCAAGTTCATGAAATAATAATAAAGAAGCCCTAGTCCTTACATAAGCTTGAAATTTAGCTGTAATTGCAACTTTGTTTTGCTGTTAGCAGTACTCCTTGGACACTTGGGCATAGAATTCCTTTTGTTCAATGTTATTCTCTTCCGTCTGGCAATTGAAGCCAAAATGGCCTTCTGATGTCTTCTGTGCAGCTGAGACACATGGGATCTCAGGCTCTTGTGCTCTTAGGGGGCACAAGGCAGAGCTCAGTGCATGACCCTGCACCACCCAGGGTCAGCACAGGGGAAGGAACAAGAAGGTGCTTTTTGGCCACTTGTTCTGGTTTTGTTCCCTTTCTCTAGTTCCCCTTAGAAAAAAACCCTTAATTCTCATTTTACCTTTATTTTTCTCCCTCACTTCCCAATGGCTGCAAAGGTCTCAATGAAGGTCTCTTCCCACAGCACCCAACAGCTGTAATTCCTCAACATCATCTCTTGGCCCCCATTTACAAGTAGCCCTTTGATTGCATACTCCAAAATGCTCCTGAATACAATGAGGGGCTGTATTTTACTGCAAGCACAAGAGTGAGACTACCCAAGGTCATGGCACCATGAGTATATTCCATTCACCACCATACTTTGCTGGACTTTTATGAAAAGAAAGAAAAAAAATAAACATAAAACAAAGAAAAACCCACTAAGAACAGCCTTCAGACTCCACCTTTTCATGCATTCATAAAAGAGCTGAAAGTTACACTAGTTATATTTTTAGGCACTAGCTCTTAACATCAGCCATCTTCTGTCTCTTGCAATGAACTATCCTGAGGTACTTGATGGCATATACAATGCATATTGAATTAAGGCTATCTATTTATAAGGATGAAAATGTAGTATTCAGGAAATATTCCCTGCCTTCCCCGTGTCACCAAAAGACCCCCCTCAACAACTTTATGTTCTTTGCTCCTAAGGAGCTTCTTCCCTCAGACTGCTGTATCTCTAGTGTCAATGGTACATTCCAGGAGCAATGAGTGTGTCCTCATAAAGTTTGGTTTGCTGATGCAAAAGCACTATTTCTCTGACTTTTAATTAAAAGGGTACCATCATTTCAAAGCCTGTCTCCAGAGCTCCAGGGTAAATGTTTATACAAGGCAGAGGCATACAGAAGATAGAGAAGACTGAAGAAGCAGTGACTGCAGGCTGCCCAAATACGGCTGCTCTTGTATTTTTAACAGAGAACTTGAGATGCCGCAGAGCCTTATCAACCCCAAACATCTTTGTTTTCATACCAGCACACACAGGCCTGGCAGTATCACTGCACTGCAGTGAGTCTGCTCAGCAAACCTGGCAGTGGGAGCAAAAGGCACCACTGTGTTCTCAGGGACAGGAGGAAAAAAAAGGTTATTGGCTTTTCCCCAGCAGGATGGCCTATGTCAGAGAAGAGAAGCCCCACAAAAGAAGTTATCTGGTCTCACTGCCATGGCTAACAACCCCATTCAAAACAGATGGACAGCTTTTGCTTAGGTCACAGTAGGAATTAGTCAAAAGGAAGATTCAAAAAATTCTGGGGTGGGGTAGGATTCCTGACTGCTCCAATTTGCTCCAGTTCCTGTCTGGTTGCTCTTGGCTCCAAGGTGCTGTTCCCATGTCCCAAAACAGCCAGAGCCCAGATCCTGGCCCCATCTCCCTCAGTAAACTCTTTCAGATTTAAAAGGCTCTGGGTAAAACACTGCAGCTGAACAGCAAAAATAATGTAAGTTATACTGGATAGCCCTAGTAAGAAACAGGCAGTGGAGACTGGAGATACAAAAGCCATGCTTTACAGGTTCAGCAGTTCTGCAAAAGCACTCTGCCATTATCAAACAATACAGAAAAATAGAAAAGTCAGGAAAAAATTTATTTTTGCCTTTATTACAATATATATTTCTACTCTTGTTGCATTCAGCAGATCAAAATGAAGTGTTAAAACTATTTTCATCACTGCAGTAGCACATACATATACAGAGTAAACACTGTATATAAATAGGCTTTCAAATAATAACAAACCGTATCTACAAGTAAAAAATACCCAATACCTCTTTCTCCTCCTTCCCCAAATTACAGCAGTAACATTTTATCTTCAGCACAACTAATATCACAAATACAACATTCTTTCCCTCCCATGACCCAGCAAGAGTGGTGTGGTCATGAGCATCAAGAAAATAAACATTAGTCACTCCTCACTGCTGCATATTCTAGTTTCTGTGTATTGTATGAATAGAATATACTGTGGTTTAATGTGTCTGCATACTTATGTTAACATATTCTTTCTGTAACAAAAACCAGCATTATACTGCAAGCAAGGTTGATTTTTTTCTTTCACAGAAAGAGTAGCAGTTTTTTAAACCATATCTTTTTTTTCTACATGAATTAACAAAGCAGTTTAAATATTATGCCAAAATTATTCAGCCACCAAATCAAAATGTCTTATACTTTCGGGAAAAGTATGGCGATGTTTCTAGCAGGTCAAACCCTTGATTTTCATGTGCCTTTTTTGTCAGTAAATTTGATAAAAGTTACAGCAACACACATTCCTGACACTGTTCAGCTATATTTCAAATTCAGATACAAAGGGGGATGCAGCAACTCAGAAGTGAAGTGCCAAACGTCACAGACTCAGAAAAGTTGGTCAGAAGGGACCCCTGGAGGTCATGCAGTCCAACTTCAGCCTTAAAGCAGATGGTTACCAACACTAAATCAAGTCAGCCATAACCCTTGTTTAACCAAATCTTGAAAAACTCTGGGACAGATTCTGCAGCACCTCAGGGTTACCTGTACCAGCACTGTACTGTGGCCACAATCTGACAATTCAAACAGTTCCTCATTCACATTATCATTAGGTTTTAAATACTAAAGGCAACAAACAACCCTGGATTGCCTATTTATTAAGTTATAAATAAATATATCACAGGCTTTAATTGGGGAGAACTTTCAGGGACCATCTTTCCTGGTGGGAATTGTTGTGTACCATCTTGGGAAAATAGATTTTAACTACTGTTAAGGATAAAACCCACAAAACTGACAGCCTCTCATTGAAGGGTTGGTTTTGTTTTCTTTTAAATATTTTACATAATGGCTTGAAATAGGCCTTTACCAAAACTGAATTTAAATAGGAAGCAACTAGTACATCCATCCATTTATTCAATCATTAATGACAAGTATTAATAGTTAATTAAAGGGAAGTGTAGCTATATTTAGAGATGCAACCATCTCAGTTTGGCAATCTGCAATCCCCACTGATTGTCTTTCAGAAAATCCATCCCATATTTCTTACACCTTGAAGTAAAAAGATATTTGCATTTTCTCTAAACTTTCAAGAGAACACAGTGAGTTCTGGGTTGTCAAACACTAATTTCTTCCTCTTTGTGTCTAATCCTGATATGTCCAAAGCAGATATTTACCTTTCCATGAGCAGCAACATTCATGTGAAAGGAAGACTTAGGGGGGGCTCTCCACTGCACACTGCAGCTATGTAAAGCATTGCACTTGTTCTCATTTCTATTGAAGGCACAGAGAAATCATAAATTGGCCCACTAAGATCCCAGATAAAGTCTTCAGTAGTAAAACTTAGAAAACTCCTACCAGAGAGTTACCATCCTATCTACACTGCTATCACTCTTGACATGCAAAACCAGAATTTGTTGTTACAGAACAAATGTGATACAGAGCACCCATTTCCAAATTTCTGGGTGATAACCAACCATAATCACATCTTAAAATTTCTGCTGGACCACTCTGCCTTCCTGTTATTAAACTCTTAAGTGAAAACATTACAAAGCAGCTGCAAAACACGTACCATAGCCTCAGATCACAAGCTGGCAAAGACCACAGCTTGTGAACCACCCATCTAGTCATACTGAAATAAAATGTACATAGAAGCCCATGATGCCATTTTCAGCATTTCAGAGAGCAATTAGACTTTTCAGTATATTTCAAAAGGAAGAAGAAAGTTTCTTTCCAAACTACAACACATTTGAAATCATTTGGCATGTGGGCACTTTGGAGTCCGTATTTTAAGTACCACATTGTGTAAAGGCAAACCATTTGGAAAATGTTATCAACTGATCCACAGTATTGCTTTTAGTGCACACAGTTCAGTCTTAAGGCTGTCAAAAGCAATATCTACAGCTTGTGTCTAGATAAATAAGGGAAAAAAAAAGAAAAAAAGAGGAGATTTCATTATCTTAAAGGAGAGTAAATTGCACTAAAAGTATCCATTCTTTATGATACAAAACAAAGCAAAAAAATCCATACAGTAAAAACCTGAGATGCATCATTCACCAGCATCAAAATTCACATTTTAACCAAAATAATATTTCAAACAAAACTATTCTATTTTGATAAAATCCTTACTATTTTTGGCTCAGTAAAAAATCTTCAACCTCAGCACGCTGTGTGTGGGAAAGATGTGTTTACTGAAAATCACCCACTTCAGTAAGGTGGGTACTATCCACAATGGCCTATATCTTCCACTTGAACACTTACCTTGATCCAAAAAGCTACTCTTGAAGCATGATAGTTCTTAAACTGAGAAAGACTGGAAGAATCTGGCCATCCTATTTCATTTACTTTCTATTTAGAATACACATAATTTATTTCCTCAGAAATGCCCCATGTCAAAACAGGCTGGAATAAATCAAACACAGCTCAATTGGTTTTGACAGCTACACTGATTTACATCTGCTGAGGATCTAGACCAGTAATTAACTCTTAAACAAACAGTTATTGGTCAAGCAAGAGGAGAGAGGGAGAATCATTTGCTCCTTCACAGAGAAGGATTTTGATATATAGATTGCAATCCCTGTCTGTGTCACCAGATAATGTCAGGAATGGTGAGCACCTTCAGCTCCCTTACTGGCAAGGGGTTCTGACAGGATGGAAGATGGCTTCAGTGATGCAGAACAGATGTGGAATCATTTTACAACCTTATGGCATGTTTACCTGCAACCCCAACATCACTGCACTTTTAATTGACCTTATATTATGAAAGTGCACGGCAAAATTTGAGGAGCTGGGAGAGGACCTAGAAAAGTAACTCCTATTCCTAGCAAGACTCCTCTTGTCTGGAAACCTGACTAAGTATGAAAAAGCATTCCTAAGTTTGCTCACAACAGAAGAATACAATGCTCACAACTTCACAGATTCCAACTGAACTGTCAACAGCAAAAGCCAAGTAGTGTCCTTTCAACACAAGCCAAGCCATTCTTTGAAGAGAGACCAACAATCTGGAGGTGGGGTTAAGATGAAGCTGGATGAACATCCTGAGTTTCAAACGGCGGCAGAGGTTCTCTCCAGTAGGTGAACTGGCTGTAGGTGTCAGAACAAGGGAAGTCTGAAGAATGACTTCTTTTCAGCAAAGGGAAAATGTGATCTACCACTTCACAGAGTCTGACATAGCTGGAAAAAAAAAAAAAAAAAAAAAAAGAATGCTGAACCATTTCAGATCATCTTATTTTGAACTTTTTTAACGTCCCAAACCACTAAGGCATGACTACATTTACAAACGGACAAAGTGGACAAGTCACTCTCCTCAAAGGAATAAAATTACATTTCATTTTGGTGCCCAGCTTCCAGAAAGGATTCACAGCTAGGATAAGAAATACATTCTAATCCATTCATTCTAACAAATGACACTTACCTAGTGAGAAACAGATGCCATTTGAGACCCAGATCATCTGCTAAAATATTCAAGCACCACATTCTGCTTCTCCATTTCTGTCCAGCTTGGCTCAAGCAACTCTCTGCTCAACTGATTATTCATATTTTATACACATATGGCTCCCCTTCAATTAAGGACACCAACACTTAACATTACTAAAAGCCATTCCAGTGTTAGGAGTTACCAGTGCCTAAGCATCTTTCTGGAAGCACTTGATCCTCTCTTCAGATTTTGTTTACTGGCTCTTCTGGATAGGAGATCCAGGAAAAGGAAATTTTGAAAAGGCCAGGAAAAGGCAGATGGCGTCAGCAAACTAGTGAGTCTCATTTTTATGCAGACTAAATCATCCACTTCTAAATCTTTTACATGATTAAAGTAGATGGAATATATTATACTAAATACAAAAAAACTTCTTTTTGTCAGTTTAACTGAAGGGAAGTGGAAAGTCTGTATTTTATTCTAAATCTTTTTTGTTTTGTTTGAAGAATTCTAAAGAATCTTTAATTACTAAAATTGAATGGATCTTGGGGCAACTTGAGTCAAAAGTTACAGCAAATTAATTTAGTCCATAAAGTGTTAGGGGTAAGAGATTACTTACGATGAGATGTTTGTCTTTGCATGCTCTTGTATAAGCTCTCCTTTGGGGTTAACTGTAAATATCCTGTTTAAAGAAACCCCCACTTGTTTGTATGAATAAACATCCTGAAAAGAATATAAAAGAAGAAAAATCATGATTCTGCCTTTGGAAAACCATGTGTAATCTTGCTGTAATATATTACACAAAAGAACATATTTACACAGAACTGGTACTAAATTTACCTAGTTATTTTGTGCCTGAAATTCTCCATTATGTTACAAATTAGGTCAATCTAATGAAATGTTCATGAAACAGATAATTTGCTGCTAGATAAGAAGTCTGTCACTTCAGTTTAAACTGTTAATCAAAATCATGTTCATTTTTTTCAGTAACTTCCCTTGACACAATAAGATTCAGTAAAGAACTAATGACATTTGTTGTAAAAGCACATTAGCACCTTCATTTTTCTTTCAGAGAATATTTAATGTCCTGTGTACATTGTACCAAGTATGTTACAAGAGTGTACAGAGGTTAAAATGTAACTGACACATAAAACAGGAATTATTTTTTGAGGACAAGGTCACAAAATTCATAACAAATATGTCTATGCTAAAGCCATCACTTAGCTCCTGAGTTCAGATTTGTGGCATATTCATATGGCATACTCCATGTCAGAACAAGGGGAAAAGAAGGGAAAGCAAGAAATATATTCCAAAACAGCAGCAGTGAGCCCCAGCAGGTAATGCAGATACAACTATGGGAAGTACAATTAGAAGTCAGAATTAAGAAGAAAACAATAAATAAGTTTTGATCTGCTCTGAAGAAAAGCTTGACAAAACCAGAGTTGAAAATATCTCCCAGAAGATCAGAGCAAAACCAACTTCCATTTTGCTAATATAAATCATGGTTTTAAAAGTCAAGACGCCGAAAAATTGGAATGTTAATGAAGCCACAAAGTTTATTTTCATTTCTATACTGTAAAGACTGTTCAAAAAAAATAAGTAACTGAACAAAAATGAAGAGCAGTCACTTTAAGAATTCAGCGCCATGGCAGTCCACACGCTGTCTACACCTGTAACACCCATGTGTACAGAAATTTCCCTGAGTTTGTTCTTGGAAAAAGCAATCCAAACCAAACTAAACCAAACAAAAACATAACAAAACAACAAGAAAAGAACAACTTCCAAAAAAAAAAAAAAACCAGAAAAAGAACAGAAAACCCAGAGCAGAAAATTGAGAAAGATGTGATCCTGAGCTATACAAAGCCCATGGCACATTGCACACCTGAAGCCTGCACTCTGGCAGCAAGCATGGGAGTGAGCTACCAGTAATTACTTTAGAAACAGTAACTTACTGTTTTACTTGAAATATTACTGAAATAAAATCATTATTTTAATGCATGTTTCCCTGAGGTTCAAAAAAAATGGAACTAGACATAGTTATTATCTGTAATACAACATCACAGAAGTTTTTAAAATGTTATTTCATAATCATATGTTTAAAGTTGCCTTGATAATGGAAACTAAGCTGCCTATAATATAACAATTCAATACAGTAATGGGATAGTGAGGACCTCTGTAAGCTCTGACATAATGCTTTTAAAGAAGGGATAATTACATGCCCAGGTCCCCACTCAGCCCAAACCCATGAGACTGTTTCCTTCTCTAGATGCATAACAGCATTCTTTGGTCCAGGGCAGGAGCCTTCTAGAGCCCACACAGCCAATCTTCCAATGAGTGACAGACATCTGTCTTTCCTTTTCTACATCCAATGTATCACCTTCCATACAAAGTAGAACCTTTTGACTTTGATGGGACATTCAAGGTCTTTTGAGTGTACTTAAGAATTTGAAGTGTAAGTCCCACCAATACTAATCTGAAATATTTTCTGTATGCCCACAGTTATCTAACTGACACCACATCTGTGTGGATTAAAATGAGATCGCTGTTTCTTCACAAGCTTAACTGCTAATTTATGCAGATATAAAACAGTTATTTTGCTGCTCTTCCATCTCTGAATCCTACATCATGGTATTTTTGAGGAAGAACCTTAGTATTTTCTTTTGTACAGGACCTAATAAAATGTTCCCAATTCTCGTTTACCATGAAATAACAGCAACGTTCTCTGCAATAGAAATAAATTCAGATATTACTTACAGCAGGTCTGTTTCCAAAAGCAGCATAAAAGGGTTCTGTGTTAGGATAAAACAAATTCTTGATGTCTGTCAAACACTGAACTTTAAATTTTTCTGGCTTCTTTTCTATGACCTCCCTGAAAAGATAAAAAAGGGAAGCTGAATAAGTATACATGAAATATACCACAAACCATTTTATCTTCTTTATTCAACATTTTTACCTAGCTAGATACTACTGCATAGCATCCACCCTTCTCCAATAAATCTTTTAGAAATTAGATTGCCCATGAAGACAAAACAGTATTCCCAAGCTTGCATCATGGGCATAGTAAATAAATCCTCTGAAACAAGGTAACTTCTACTGAAACCTACATTACAATGATGGCTACTAAGCAAAGATAGCAGAATACAGGGAGTAGCTGTTAAATCAATCCTTATGAGGCATAAACTCTTACCAAGTAAACTGCCTCCTGAGAACTGCAGAATGATTCATAGATTTTATTAGCCCTCACTGTTTATGTGCTTTTTTAAAAATTTTATTTTTAAAAGGATTGCAATCACCATATGTGCTAGAAGCACCTCAGCCTGTTAAGACAGAATTGCAGTCAGGGTCTCCACCACTGCTAATTAGCAAAAGTTAAAGAATAAAGGAATCTTCTATTTCTCTTCAGCTGCTTCTTGCAGAATAGAGAATTCATTAATGAACACAGGAGTTCTCATCTCAGGGCAAAAGCCCTTTCACAACAGCTTCCCTTGGCAAGAGGACTGAACAGGTGGCAGAGTATGGAGTTCCCATAACACAGGAAGATGCCAGCATGACACAAAAACACTTAAGAAGCTCAGAATCCAAGATCCTAGTACCAACACAAATGTCAAGGAAGATGTGAATAGTACAGAAGCTTAATGGGAGTAAAGCAGCCCTTTGGAAGAGCAGATCCATGTATAAATCAATGTCTGAGAATGTGCAAAAGATGAATAAAACCACCTCTCCTCACCTCTCACATACACCTGATCTCAAACCTACAAGGATTAAATTTATGGATAAAACAGTGAAGTCATTTATTGCCCGCACACCTCAGGAGTTACAATAGTGTACACTGAAAGATGGGCATTCCTTACTCTAAACAAGATACCAAAGGAGTAGAATTTTAAATGTATTTCTAGATACAAGGAGCATAAGATAACAGTAACTACCTTTCACTGTATTTATTACTTAATCAGTCTGAGAAGTGCACTGTAATACCTCCATGGCTTCTTATATTTAGAATATAACTGGTAAGACAGCCTGTAGCATGTCATTCAATCAGGAGAACATCTGAACAACCTTCCATTAAAATTCTAATGAAATATATCTTGTCACAGCAGCTTTTAACAGCTTAAAATATTTTCAGTAATCACTTGACATGCTTCACTGAATTAGGCAGAAGGTACAATATTCATAATCTGTGCTGTTATTATTCACTCACCACAGTTCAACACCTAGAAAAGATAACATTGTCCTCACAGAATCCCACAGTGCAGTCAGGCATATAAAAAGTTAATTTCATTTTCACATGAATTTCTTCAAAACCCATCAAGAAATAAGCTTCCACAAAAATACACTTATGCCACTTGGAACACCTTACAGGTAAAGACAAGAGTGATTGCTAAGAAAATGTCCACATTTCTCCCATACCTAAATATGAACACACGATGTAAAATACATGAAGTCACCAAGCAGTACCTATTGGTAAACAGTGAACACAGCTGTGCCTTAATATACATCTAAGATATAAACTAGGCAAAAAACAGATATTGAGTAACTACTGAATTTTGATCTTTCTCTAACAAAATTTCTTCTTAATTAAATTTTGCACCAATATGTAAAAAAAAATTAAAATATTAATTATTTCAAGAACTCTCATTTAAAAAAGCTGATCATTCAGCTTCCACCAACCTCAAAGTTTCCTTCTCTGTAAAAGCAAAATTGCATTACCTGTGAAGAGCTGAGAATAGGCTGCTTGGACTCAGCAAAACTGGCCCCTGAGGCAGCACAGTTCCTCTTTCATTGACCCAGTGCAAGTATCCTCTGGTCATGCCTGCCATTCCAATAGCTCGTGCTGAGCAGTACAAAAATTTGTATCCATTTCTGTGAGCAGATATAAAAGAAGAAACTACTGTAAAAATAAAGCAGGTGTTTAGATAGTAATAATTTTGAGGGTTTACTTTTACATGAATCAAATCATAGCTGTTAAATAGTCTTACGTTTAACCCAGATTCAATTTAAAAGGAATAAAAATATTTATGCCAGAAAACTGGATAATTAAAACCCATCTAACCCCGCTGCATTTAGTGATTACACCTAGAGGGCTCATTTATCTCTGCTCCTCTCAGGACTTATGATTCCTTATGGTTACCTTTCCACCCCTGTGTGGTGGAACCACTGTCCTTAGAATTAACTGAAAAGACATCTGCGAAGAGAAAAACACTTGGCATAAAGCAGACAATGGAATATTGGCCTTGTTGTATTAACAGTGTTGCATTCCTGCCTCTTGGGCCCCTGCAAAAAAAGATGTCCAGCAGTAACTTATTTCCTCAAGCTGGAACAACTTGAGCTTCAAGACACAGTATGAGAAGTAATCTTTAATGCGACACTGAAATGAAAGTTTTGGTCTAAGTCACAGGTTGCCTTTGATTCTGTTCATGATAGAACAGATTCCTATCTGATATTAGTTCAATTTAATAGCAGCTCACTTTCCAATTCCTATAAAAAAATTACTTTTCATAAAATAAAGAAATACTGTATTCAGTGCATGCATGGTCATTAGATCTAACTATTAAGCATTTATATGGTGTTCAGCTGTAATATCTAGCCACGACATAATTAACTCAGTAATTTGAAAACCAACATGACTCAAATCTTTTTTTCCTCCTATGTTTATGATCATCAAAGCCCTAACAACTGATAATGCTGGCAGGCACAGAAATAACAACTGCAATTAAAAAAATTAATTAACATTTTCACCAAATGTAATGCAGAGGTTATACACAAAACTCAGCATGTGAATTCCCAGGCTGTCCTGTCTTCTTTGTGAACACGTTTGCCTAACGTGCAGACAAGTGTCTCTGGCACAATTTAGATTCCAACACTCATAATTTATAATTCATCATCCATGTAAAACAAAAAGAAATAAACAAGCCTTAGCATAACTCCAGTACACAGAACAAATCAGATTAACTAAGAGAAGAGTTGTGATGTGTACCAGAGGCTCTTCAAACATTTATGGTAATTTAAATGTATAAGAAAAGCTGACATTCTTGCAATAAAAGAAAACAGCAATAACTAATCATCCTTGTAAAAATTAAAATCAGATACTCTATCTGATCCCATTCAGACATCAATTCATTTTTCCTCATTTCCTTTTTTTCTCTCAAGGGGTAATTACAAAATCCCCATACTCTGTTTTTGATCTTCTGGTGAACACAACGTCTTGACTACACTGCAAAATGTATCCAGGGAACCAACAGTACACCTGTACTTTTGCACTAGCCTTGCTCACCTAGAAGATTCCCACAAATCACCACACATGAGCTGGTACAGTCTAATTGTTTCTCTCCCATTCATATTCATCAGAGGAAACATCCCCATTGTTTTGGAATTAATTGCTCTAGGTCATACCTGGATATAACGTTAATGACATTAACTGACCTAAAGCATAGCTGATACACTGTTTTCTGATACTTCTTCAAGAGCTAATGGAAAAAATATTTTTTTCTAAACATGGTTAGATCCCAGGTATATTGAGCTACTTTTTGAAGATGACCATCCTTCTCCAAGAATTACATAGGATGTAAAAGCCACAAGTAAACATGATGAATCCAAGTCCCCAGTGGCATGGAAGGTATTACTGTGGACCAGCAGACACCAGTGCAGGTCAGTTACTGGGCTATAATAGAGCAGGTTGCCAGGTTAAAGCCTTTTCCTTAGGCCCTTCACAGCATGGTCCTTATTGACTTTCAATAATTTTAAATTGCATTTTAAGCAACTTTTACTCATCACCTGCTCTCAAAATTTACCAGTGATGTAAATATTTTAAGACTGATCCTTCCTAACCTTGCAATTTAACAATGGATTAGCAACACTTACACACAGAAATAAAATAAATTATACAATCAGCAGATAATCATCAATGTATTTGAAGCTCGTTATTTATACAACAAGTAAAACAACAGTAATATTAGCAGTGAGTATCCAAAATGAATAGATTTCTAGTCAATATAAGACATTGTGCTGTGCTTTAAGGATGAGATTTATCTTGCTTGACTAGAAGCCCAATGTTTAGACAGTTCAAATCAAAGCTGTTTCACTGAACTCCCTTTCTACTCACTGGAAAGAAAGGGAACTCCCCCAAACAGATTCATTCCATACGTTCTAGGTTCCATCCCTGCCCAGCTCCAGGTAAGTCAAGTTAGCAAGAACTTGACAGTGACCACCCTGGGCCACAAAGTCTTTATGCATTTCTTCAACAAGGAGTAAAAGGAAGGTGTATTAGCATCTTAAGAATTAATACTGCTGCAATTCCCAGTTTGCAAGAAAGTTCCACTTTCTGCAACTGCATAACTCATCCAAATTACTGCGCTCTGGGGAACTGCCTGTATCTGTCTGGGATGGTTGGAAGGGCAATCACCACTCACAGATAGGGGGCTTTTGCTTTTGTTATGACAAAGCAGGTTTTGCTCTGCGTATCATGCAGGAGATGTTTACACTGTAAGCATCACTAAAGTGAGAAGATACTGATGAAATTGTCACTCTTGCAGGTTAAGCGAAGCCTAGGGAAATTTAAATTTTTACATGCAAATGAATAAACACAAACCACAGATGCATGCACAGATTTACTGAATACTCACTGGCTCACTTTATGGTACAACTTCGCAATCCCTTGGTGTGTCCAGTCTTTGCCAAGAGTTGGCAAAATATGACCTAAAGTATCTGACCTGAATAAAGGAAAAACAATATAACTGAACTAAAAAAATCATACTTATAATAACAGTCAAGTCTAATGCAAATCCCACTAACTTACCTGGGTAACTGCAAATGAAAAGAAGGTATTCTGTAATGGACTAATTGTCATCAGAAGATAATTAGTTTATTTCCCTTTTGTTTTAGATAGACTGACATGCTCATCCTTGGCCACGTTGTTTAAATTACTCCTGTGCCCCAAGAGGTAACAGAAGTCAGAGCACACAGACCATCACTCAGACCTCTAGGAGGCCATCAATGCTAAGCATACTTTTTGAGGTTTACATTGTTTTCTAAATAAACCAAACCTACCCATAATGGAAGTTTATGGGAAATTGAAAGTATGAGGTAAGTCCTATTCTAGCTTACTTCAAACTAACTTCTCCCCATTGAGCCAGGAGTTTCTCAGGTATAAACTATTTTGAAATATTCATTCTGGCTTCAATGTATTTCCTGCTTTATATGACAGAAAATTATTTACACTACAACAACAAATAGCGCAAATGAGCATCTTGTTTGACAAAGCACTGTACAGATACACAGCAAAAAGTCCACACCCTGAATAACTTGCATCTTAGAGGAAGAAATATTGGGCAGTGGCTTAGGATGGATTTGCATTGGCATTGTAAGGTGAAGTGATTCAGTAACTCTGGGCAGATCGATAGCAGAGAGAATAGATCCCACTTACTTTACTGAAGCTTAAGAAAGCAAAGCAGGAAGAAGTGTTAATTTATGTTGGCATCAAATGAGAAGTTTGACATACAGTGGATAAATCACAAGAAAGAAGAGTGTTTCAGTTTAAATCAAGTATTTTAATTTCCCTCAGATTGCTCTTGAAAATTATTTTTTCCTTCTTCTTTTTCCTAAGCAGATATAGCGAAGTTTGATTTTGAAAGAAATTGATTTCAAAACAAATTAAACATCTCACTTCAAAATACAATGCTTGTATTTTTATTTCATGCTTTCCCTGTTCCATACACAATTGTTTTCCCCAGTGTTAAATAAATAAAAAATACACTAAATAAATAAAATCAGCCAGTCAGTGAATCATTTTGGTCACTCCAAAACTATGAGTTTTACCCAAAGTACTAATCTGAAACTTTCCATCAGATTCTAGTTCTGACATTGATTTTGGAGTCTAGTCTTCTAAGTAATAATATCTAACACTGGAATGCCCCAGGAATGCCATTTAAAACAAAATTCACATGTTTCTTCTTTTTAATTACACCTTCATATTTAATGACTCCTTTTAATTACTACTTATTCATAAGCGTGATGCAACAAAAAGGTTAGGATTTTGCAGAAAGCCCTCCAATACTGCTCTAAATACTATCATGAAACACCAACAGGTGACAAATAATAGGCACATATGGCATGTGTCTATTAAATTAAGAATTCAACAAAAGACTGTGGTATTATTTGAAAACCAAATTTAAAAATAAATAAAAAATTTAAAAAACAAACAAAATTAAAAACCCCAAAACAAGAAACAACACCACCAAAAACACTCGTATATGAAGATTCTGTGATCAACATTCCCTGTTAATTATGTTTTCCCTTATACTAAGGAGGAAAATCCTTGTATATAAAGTCTCTCTGTGTTCATGAACTCACCGTGTGATTGTTCCATCAATATCAGAAATAACAACTTTATCATCCCAATTCCACAGGTAAATGGTGCCTTCACAGCGGCAAGTGCCTTGATACTGGGTTGTAACACTAAAGGTCACATCATTGGGGCCATTCTTGAGCTTTAAGCTTTTCTGCAAGACATTATCAGCAAGGTGATCAACAAAGTGAGATATGAAATGGACACAGTGTAAAAGCTGCACATGATCATTGACTTGTGCATTTGGCAGGGGAAACTGGTGTGGATTTTTCCTCCCATAAAGTCAAACCCATTTGTGAGATTGTTTTTGCCCAAAGACCAGGATGTACTTGGGGGGTAATTCAGAAGTATAGGGAGAAACAGTATGTGCCTCAGGGAGATTTAACCTTGGGGGAAAAATAATCTGTGGTGTAAGTTGTATGCTGCAGGAAGCAAAGTAGCAGCAATGAGATGAACTGATGAAGAATGAATTTTGCAAGGAGCAAGGGGAATGCAACGATGACCCAAGCTGGACCGGTGTCGGTGCCAACAATCAGGTATGCTGCTTTCCTGTCCTGACCACCTATCCTGATGAAATGGAGACCAAGTCATAGATCTGGAGGGATGGAGGAAGCCCATGGAATGGGTAAGTAATATGTATCTATGAAAGGATAGGATAATAGTTAATGAAATGTTTGTTTGGCATAGAGATGGTTTAAGAATGTAGTTAAGTTGAATCTGTTGGTAAGGAGGGATTTCAATAATGAGAAATAAATACAATGGAACAGTTGGAAGATACATCAATTATGTGAGAACTGAGTGTGATACAAATGGTATGGAATGGGGTGAAAATCTTACTAGGTCTGGTTGAGCTGGAGTTTATTTCCCCACAGCTGCACTCACAGTGCTGTGCTTTGCACTAGCAGCTGGAAAGGTGTTGGGTGTTTTGGGTACTGCTGAGCAGCACTGGCACAGCACCAGCACTGAGTCTCCAACATCCGTCCCCCATCAAGGGGCTGGGGGTGGGCAGGATCCTGGCAGGAGACACAACCAGGCCAGATGATCCAAATTAACCAAAGGGGTATTCCATACCATATGACATCAGCTTAGATATAAAAGTTAAGGAAAGGAGGAGGAACGAGGGGCATTTGTTATTTTATAATGTTTGCCTCCCAGAGCTGAAGCCCTGCTTTCTGGGAAGTGGCTAAGCATCCCTCACTGGTGGGAAGTAGAGAATATACTTTTCTCTTTGCTTATCCACCTTATCTTCTCTCCCCTGTCCCACTGAGAAGGGGAGTGACAGAGTGGCTTGGCTGGGCACCTGGCATCCAACCAATCAACCCAATTTGGTCACTATGAATTTTATTGCTTTCAGTAAAGGTATTCTAAATAACAACAGCACAGGCTTACCCTGTGTAGTATATATTAGGCACTGATTATAGAACAGAACAAAACAAATAAAACAAAAAAAATCTGTTTCACAATCAGGTAAATTTAAAAAAAAATCCCCTAATGTTCACATAAACAGTAACAAATGATGGAATGGGGATCATCTATGGGCATTTTCCACTCTGAAAGACAGATACATATGCAGAGAGAAATGTGAGTAACAAAAAGTTCCATAAACTGTAATTAAGACCTTTTCTAGGGGGATTTGTGTTCTACAGTATTTTATCTCTTTTGTACAATAACTGACCTCTCACACCACATGAACTATTATCCTTCAGCCTACACAAACTATCCTTAACGCTCCCACTTTTCTGCCCTTCACTGACTCCTGTGCCACTTAGTGACAAGTTGCACAAGAGGATACTGATTTGATTCTATTTGAGAACCTAGCTGCTCATTTTCCCAAAACCTGTAGGAGTTTCATACCCTTAGTATATCTTTTCCTTCATTATCTTTCATTGCAACTTTTCAAATAGTTAAAAAGTGAAAAGGAGGTGAAAATACAGAACTCATGGGTAACTGATGAATCTCACCCACTGCTTCATCAAGAAACCAATTTAAGAGCATTTTTAACTTCAGCTAATTTCTGCAAGTTTCTGACACTGTAAGGTCACACTTTATTTGTGTAACCCCTGCTCTCCCTTTGCAACAGAAAATAACCAACACAAGTCATCTGTCTCTTGAGAAAAACTGCATTTCTTACAAATTATCCAGGCAGTGAGTGATGGGCTGTTAAATGTTGTATGCCTTGTGTGGGTTTCCTTCAGAAAATTAATTATCTGCACCTAAGATGACAAGAAGTATTTCCCTATAGTAGCCCATTTTTCCAGATCAAATTTAAATGTACAGAACACAAAACTGCAGCAGTTTTGTCATCATTAGCCAAAACACCTGTCACAGAGGAAGAGAATTGGCTTAAAATAAATTATTAAGCTCCAAAGAAATCAATAGCCTGGCCTCATTATAAATTCACAAGCAGCTCTTTCAGAAGTTACTAACAGAAAACTGTATTTATGCAAAATATTGCTATCTGCCTATAAATGAGAGAAAAGAAAAAGAGAGGAAGGAGAAAGAAGAGATGTCTGTTAACTTATACACATTTCACATACTACAAGGAAGGATGTGGTTCCAATACACTTGGTGACAAATACACACTTTGGAATTTGATATTTTTCTAAATGAGATCTCACCTCCAAACCCCAGCACTTGCTGCAAGGAACAACATTCATGTTTAATACAGAAAAGAGAAGGGAAAAGGCTTTCTTGAAAAATATGAGAGAGAATTAAATGCAAGACACAACAGCTAATTAAGCTTTGAAGCCTGAATAACAGTAAAGATTTATGTTGTATTGGAAATGCCATTTCAGGACAAGGATGTAAAATTAACTCACAAGTTGGTCAGAAGTGAGTCGAAGTGATTTTTTGTAACTGATTCCAGACAATAATGAGAGATGACTGGAGTTGGTTTGTAATGACCCGAGGTTTTGTTTGGCAGCTCTAGGGTCTTCATCGCTTGAAGAAGATTCATCTTTTATTCTGGAACATTGCACACACAGAAAGTGATGTTATCATGTCCATAAATGCATCTCAGTATCCATTAAAAATGCATTAACAGTGAGTCACCAAATAAGTCATTGATTCTCTACTACCAAGTGCTGTCCCACAGGAGGTCATTCATATCGTAAGTTTGAATGTATCAATGAAGTACCAAACTTTCATTCACACATTCCCTATTATTCAAACTTGGATTGTTACAGGCAAGTGAATGGCTATAACAACAGTTTTCACTATTTAAATGTAATGAATATAAATTAATGTATTAACTCAAAAATCTCATATGATAAAAAAATAATACCCATTGGATAATATAACTTAAAAAAAAGTCCTCTGTTCTTAAAAGAAGAAAGAGGCACTTGTTATGCTGTCTCTCTGTCCCGCTTCCCTCCTCCCCCAAAGAATTTAAAAATTAATTTTTAAAAAATGCAGGTTATGGAAGTTTTTTTGTACAAAATATTACTCCTGTTCTTTCAATGAGCAGTGTCAGATAACAAGATTATTCATTTCCAGGATTTGCAGGATTACCCTGTTCAGAATACAATGATGAAGTGTCATAAAACCTGAGCTCCCTCACAGTATTCTGTTTAAATACACATTGGAATAATTACTTTTGTTCTCCTACAACCATTTTCTAGAAACTTGTTTAGAAACTTCCTCAGAAAAAGTTTTCCTACAGTAAAAAACCTATCACTGCAGGTGTAAGTTAAAACTCCTTCAGATCAAATCTAATCTTTAAAACAATCAGTATTTGGCCTTTTATTTCAATCACACCTGGAGGTTGATTGATGTAAGGTAGTCTTGACCCAATTTCAAGGTACTGTATGTCATGACTAGCAGCATTTAAAAGCTTGCCTTATCCTTTGTGACATGTGATCTCAAAAGCTTTACTCAACATCCCACTTGCCATATTTTGCTTGCAAACAATAAATTTTTAATGAGAGATTTCTAAGGCCAGTTAAACAAAGAACACCAATTTCAGAATCTAGTCTGCTTGAACTCTTAATCTTACTTTAAATCTTATTTTTAAACAGCCATGTAAGAAACAGACCTATATGTAACTTGTCATCCTTAAAAAGAAAATCAGCCTTTCCAATTTACTCTGGTTCTCAATCACAGAGAGGTGATGGAGACAACAGCTAATGTCCTACAGAATGAGGACTCCTCCTTCCAGCACATTTGCCTGGACTGCAACTGCTGACCACCAGAAAGAGTGAGAGCTTCTTGCTTTAGAAGGGCGACCCCTGAACCTCACTTAATGAGTATAAAACATATTTGAAGGTGGTCCTTTTCAGCTGTAACTGCAGCCAGCACAAACAAGATGTCTTTACATTAAGATGTATATGCACAGAAAAGGGACAAGGTGTCCCTGGCTAACTCATCCCACTAAAGCAAGCTAAAACTCATGTTATGGCACCCTCCAAGGTGAGATTCTGACTGTACAGTGTGATTCATTAGGAGCACAAGAAGGAAGAGACTTCTGCAGTCCTGGAGAGAAGCAACAGAAAACCATTACTATTGCCTGTGAAAAACACTGGAAAGTCCCTTAACTTTCAAAAATATGCAGGAAACAATTAATTTGTCTGGCCATAAATCTAAATAAATAAAAAAATTTAAGCAACTGGGATCTTAAGCTTGGGTTCATCTATGATGTTCCCTTAAAAACTCTAGAGAAATAGATGTAGCTTTGGAGAACTACTCCAATCACAGTTTGTTTCCAAGGGGCTGGAATGTGAGTTCCAGAGCTGCCAGCCAAACTACAGAAATGCCAGAGTGCACCCACAAGGTCTGCAGCCCTGCCATGGGTAGGGGCCTCCTGTTTGCACTTCTGTGGTGCAAGGAGTAACAAATTAAAAGTATTTCACTGAGACAGTATTTTTTTGTTTGAATAGTTGAGGTAACTTGCTTTAATTTTTAAATGATCACTCTTGCTCGTTTCAGGTATAGATGATTTTGGGGGTACCTGTTTGCCCTGCTCATCTGTGAAGAGTCTTCTGTACTCTCACTCATACCTTGCTCTGGCTTTGTTTCCTGTAAAAATACAAGTATGAGTAGCTGTACATTTCCTGTTGAGCAGAAAGCAGATGTTTTTAGAAAAATATTTGAAAATCAAATTCTGCCTTATACAGATTTGGTAAAAATCAACAGTATGTTTGTTTCCTTTGTTTCTAGGCAAAATAAAACCCTTAAAGAATAAAGGCAGTACAAAGAACTAAAAACTGCAATTATAAAACTCAGAACAATAATTAAGATTAGTTTTGCAGGGAAGTAGTAGAGAAATACCAGGTTTAACATCTAGTATTGTTGAAGTTCTGGGATCAACTCCATAGCTACTCAGTTCATACACCTCAAATAGTTAGATTTCACCTGAGAAAGCAAAGTATGACTTGGGAGAAGGGAAAAAACCGCACAAATTACCTTTCAGAGAATCATTTTAACCTTAAATCCAGTAAAACTTTCTAAACTTCTTTTATCTTGAGTAGAGGCTGAACACTCCCTAAGTCATTCCACAAGACTTTTAAATAGTGAATACTTCTGCTTTACATAGTTCCATTTAAAATTGCCACAGCTCAAGAGATAATCAAATACTTCCAGAGAAAATCCTGAAAATTTCAAACTATAAAACTAAAATCTCATGCTCTGAAACCCATACCCACAGATCAGTACAATGGTTATCTCACGCCAGGTTAAAGAAGTTCTTGACCGAGGCACAACCATAAAATTGTATTAAAAGTAATTTTCTCCCCTCAAGTACTAATGCTTCAGTAGTACAAATTAATATGAAGAGGTTTTACTAGCCAACAATATTTCATGTAAAGCTTTGGTTTTTTCAGTTTTCTAATGTTCATCCATGACTTTAAGATTGTTATCACAAACTTCTAATGCTCTGAAAAGAAACTCAAAAATCCTTTCAAACTTTCATATAGTCAGTTTGCCATCTTAGGTTTTGCTGAGTTTTACAGCTCACTCTACTCATAAATATGTCTACTCTTTGACCGTCAAAAGAAAGATGCAGAAAGGTAGGTAATTTGAGTGAAAACTTAAAATTAGTGGCACAACTCTTGGATTCTAGGTTTCCAAACAGAGATTTAATACATTAGATACTAATGCCTCAGATCTGTGTAACAAAAATAAATGCACAATAAATCTTCAGGCAAATGTTTCAGGTAGGGTCTGATCCAAAGCTTTCTGAAGTCAAAACAAACCAGACCTCAGATTATGTTTAATGTGTACATCTTCAGTCAAACTGAGTACCAAGTTACCCTCTGAAGCAAAGTCCTGAGGGATGAATATGCAGATTCCCAACCTTCCCACTGCAAGCAGAAGGAAACTGATTGCTCCTTAAACTTACCTCTTTAATAGTGCTGTTCCTCCCTCGCCATGAAAACCACCATCTTCCACCTTTCTTTGGCATCTTGTCCCTCATTATAGATTCCACAGTTGCCTGTGATAAATGGATGGTAACATAAAAAAGGCCCAAAATAAAGGACAACCTGACATACGTAAATGAAAAAGTGCCAAACACACAATTTTAACAGATAATAAATAGAATAAAAGTAAACATACTGTCTGTGGACCATAAATTCTACTAAAGCAAAATCTAATGGTATCCAGAGCTGCTCTGAAGTAACTTAAGCATGAATACTTATGGTTTTTTTAAAAGTAAAATGAAAAAGAAATCAAATCAAAGAAGAAAAAAACATAAAGAGATATTAGTATAATGTCTAGAATGGAGAAACTGCTGTTTCTAAGTTTTTTAGTACAAATTATACATTAAAAAAATTAAAATATCACTTCCTGAAGGAGGCATCATGCAAAACAGTAACAAACTTACATGCAAGAGAGTTTGTATTTTATCACCAGCTTAACAAAAAGCAAAAAAGTTACTAGTATTTATGAGTTATGAGTTTAAGAATTATCATGCTATGAACTTGACTGAAAATGTCAGAATAGTTTCTTTTATAAACCTTTTCTACTTTACATTGGTACTACATAATAGACACCAGTAGAAAAGTTTCCTTCAATATCCATAATGGCTAGAGCCTTATGCATTTCAACAAGGGGACCTGAATTCTTCCACTCAGAGAGAAACAACAGTTGGAACAGGAAAATATTAAGGTAAAAGTGGCCATAGGGTTTGGTACACCCTAGAACAGCTTGGCCACTATATTTCTGAGATAATAGCTTCCACTGCAAGTAAGGTCACCAAAAGAAAGCTGTGATGTTGATGATTTTTTTCAAAAATTTAAAAAACAAGAACATAGCAGTAAGAGGGGGCTGTGTTCCGATAATGTGTGGCACAATGGATCCCTTTTCTGGTTTTCCATAGGTTTTCTATATTTCTATATTATCTAAAGTGTATGAGAAAAAAAGAAATGACAGAGGAATAAAGTTGAGCTTTTCAAACAAAATAAGAAAAACAGGGAGCAGATGGAGCTATGGAGAATGGAGTACCACAATTGAGAACAACAATTACAATTTAATGTCAACAACTTCAAGCAGATGTCCTATAGACTTTTAGTGGGGGAATTCACATGCTTACAATTAGATGTGCATTTAAGTGTATTTTACAGAACATCAGTAAATTTTCTTTGCAAAAACTTCCGTTTTCAAACACTTCATAAACTCTATTTATTATTAAAGTATCGTAGTATTTCAATTCCTTAACTTCATTACTACAGCAAATCAAAACTCTAAGTAACAAGTCACAAAGAAAACCAGTAGGATCAATGGTAACATAAATGAGTCATTTTAGTTTCAGAGGTACAGTAAACCAAGTAAACCTTTCCAATCATACAGACTGTTCAAACTATAAATATTGGCTTCTTCACTAAATTAAAACTGCACTCTCTAGAAAGTTATCACCATTCAGAATACAAATTAACCATTACAAAAACCCAAGCACATTGAATTACACCTGCATAGAAGATTTTTCTCAACTGATAACCTATATGAATAATGACATAAGTATAAAGCTGTTGAAAGAATTGCCATCTCCTGTAACATTATGGAAAAATATTTTATAACACTTCTTTCCATTTACCCATCCTAGGCAAAACCCAAGACATCTGGCTCAGGCATTGAAGTGTTTAACTTAAAATGCAGTTACCTTACATTGTTTTTATAGCCACTGAAGACCCAGAGGCACCTATCAAGGTCTGAATCACACTGTATGAGCACCCAACAAATACAGAGTAGAATAACTATGTACCTTCTGTGGGCATTTGAGTTCCATGGGATGAATCCCACCTTTAATGATTACCAGAACATTTGCAGTAATGCACAAGACATCTGGCTCTGTGACATCTTTGAAATTCAAGCCATGTTAATCAGATACTTGGGATTTTTAGGCTCAATTTATTTTATACTGGGATGGTACCATGCAGCTGCACATGACTGTATATAGAGGTAATGTGGCACTAAGAAAGAAACACTAGCAGAGAATATTCTGGGCTTTAGAGAAATTTTTAGTCCACAGTGATAGCAACAGAGATAGCATTTGAATTCACACAGAACAATCCCAAAGATATGTGAAGTGCTGCAAATGGCAGGAGGAAAGTTTAGGTTCAAAAATTTATTAAATCCATGTCTAACCACAACACAAAATAGTGATAGTGGTGATACTACTTCTTTATATACATTTACAGTATTTCTGTCACAAGGACCTACATGGCACCAGGTCATGTGGCATTGAACTAACTTCTTCAGCACATTTATATACGCCAACACACACTGTTACCACACAGTCATAGAGCTATCTGGCCCTACCCACCTGGGTTGTGAACAACCAACTGAGAAACAAAAAGCTAGCAAGCTGCAAGCCTTTCTCATCTAGTATTTAAACCTTACTCATTGAGGTTATTTATGTTTATT
The DNA here is from genome assembly GCA_013397555.1 of Urocynchramus pylzowi. NCBI lineage: Eukaryota > Metazoa > Chordata > Aves > Passeriformes > Fringillidae > Urocynchramus > Urocynchramus pylzowi. The sequence continues at coordinate 733,550 of VZRH01008197.1, forward strand.
TAATAATATATGTGGTATACATATAAAACAGAAAGCAAACACCAAGTATTCAGCTACAGCAAACACTAACATGGGTCAATATAATTTATGTTTAAAATCCATAGTAATGAAGTAAAAAAGAAGTTTTCCTACTTCAAAACAGTTGTAATAACTTTAGCCTAGCAAACAAACACTATTCACAGACCAAACTTAGTCCTTATTTAGGCCATAACAAGATAGAGGAATGGTTATATGTGGGTAGATTTTACTGATGCGCAGATTCTCTTGTACTACAGCCCATTTCCCTCCCTCAATCAGTGGCATCATTTTAAAACTCCTCCTCTTATCAGCCTTCATGTTCAATCTTACCTTTGGCAAAGGTTTCTGGAATGCCTGCATTGCCAGCAGAAGGGGACCAGCTGTCGTCCAGTTGTAGTACCTGGGCAGGCAAGGGAGACAATTACAGCATTTTGTAATCCCAAAGTCCCAATTCACAATCTACCTGGTATTCACCACCTGGCAGGTTAAAGCCATGAAGCACAGGTCAAACTCTGACCTGCACTAGTAATAACAGATCCACCTTATTCCACACAATGTTCACAGGTATTTACCACATATATTTTTCAGGGTATGCAAGAGAAGCTAGGCCTTGAGCAGAAAGGGAGTTTGTCACACATTACTCAAGTCTTCACAGAATCACAGAATGGTTGGGTTGGAAGGGACCTTAAAGATCATCTAATTCCAACTCACCTGCCTTGGGCAGGGACACCTTCCACTAGATCAGGCTGCTCAAGGCCCCATCCAACCTGGCCTCCAGCACTTCCAGGGACATCCACCACTTCTCTGGACAACCTGTTTCAGTAACTCACCATCCTTACAGTAATAAAGAATTCCTCCTAATATCTAATCTAGACCTCTCATTTTTTCATCTAAAACTGTTCCCCTGTATCTTATCACTATTACCATACAAAAGGTTGCTCTCCCTCTTTTTTGTAAGTTCCCTTTAAATACTAAAAAGCTGCAATGAAGTCTCCACAGAGCCTTCTCTTTTCCAGGCTGAACCCGAACTTTCTCAGCCTATCCTCATAGGAGAGGTACTCCAGCCCTCTGATCACCTTTATGTCCCTCCTCTGAACTTGCTCCAACAGGTCCATGTCCATCCTGTATTGGAGACCCCAGGGCTGGGTGCAGCACTGCAGGTGGGGTCTCGCCAAAGCAGAGCAGAAGGGCAGAATTCAACCTCCCTCAACCTGGNGAACTTTCTCAGCCTATCCTCATAGGAGAGGTACTCCAGCCCTCTGATCACCTTTATGTCCCTCCTCTGAACTTGCTCCAACAGGTCCATGTCCATCCTGTATTGGAGACCCCAGGGCTGGGTGCAGCACTGCAGGTGGGGTCTCGCCAAAGCAGAGCAGAAGGGCAGAATTCAACCTCCCTCAACCTGGTCACACTGCTTTGGATCCAGCCCAGGACATGTTTGCCTTTCTGGGCTGCAAACACACACTCTTGGCTCATATCCATATTTTTATTCACCAGAACCCCCAAGTTCTTCTCTACAGAGCTGCTGTCATTGAGTTCATCTCCCAGCCTGTACTCATATCTGGGATTGCCCCAAACCAGCTGTAGCACCTTGCATTTTAACTTCTTGAGTTTCATGAGTTTCTTGTGAGCCCTTTCCTCAAATTTGTCCAGGTCCCTCTGGATAGTATCAGTTCCTTCTGTTGACTCCACTGCACCACTCAGCTTTGTGTCATCTGCAAATGTGCTGAGGGTGCACTTGGTCCCACTGTCTGTGTCTTTGACAAAGATACTGAAGCACACCAGTCCCCAAGACAGAGCCCTCAGGGACACCAGCTTCCATCCAGACTGTTGACAGCAACTCTCCAGCTGCCTCCATCTAGCTACAGTCCTTATTATATTCCTCTTTATCACAGCATAAGTCCCATTTTTTCACTATTTTTCCATCAAGGAACCACATAAAACTTAGGGGCTGTAGTCTGTAGGATGTCAAGCTCCTGCTATTATATGTTGAACATGGCTCAACCCTTGTTGCAGACAGTAGGACAATTACAATATCCATTGTCTAGGGAAGATGAAGTTCACATGACATTAAGAGAATATGACATTTAATATCCTCACTAAGGTCTCTTCTCTTCCCAATACATTCAGCAGGCAGACAAATACTACCATCAGATTCAGAGAACAGTGTCAGGGAAGCAATGAGTGACTCACCTCAGACCATAGAGAGCTGAGGTCAGGTATGAGGCTGCAGCATCCACAATATAAACTATCACCTGCTACATCAGCCTTGCATGAGCCATGTCTGTGACTAAGGGTAGCCAAAACTCTCTTAAGTGCAGCACAAAGCCATGATCTCTCCTCTGCTTGCAAGGTGCAAGGAAGTCTCAAGTTAAAGAGCCCTCCAAAAATCTGCATCTGGCTTAGAACACAGCACTGCCCTCTTGCCAGCAATACAAACATACAAAATAATGTCAGCCTTGCACAAATTGAAGCCTCGTACTCAGTTGGTGAAGTTTGACAAGTCTTGAAAACCAATGCCTCCACAGAGGCGTATTAGCAAAATATTCAGTATGTACAAAAAAATTGCTTGGTACTGAGTGACTGGAAGCAGACAGATGTATCCCTGTAAATATTAATTATTCAAACTGGCTCGGGGCAAGCCTTAGCAAGTTCACATCATATTTAATTTTTACTCTGTCAATTGAATGTGAATACTATTAGCATTTAATAACAGCTTCTTGAAATTCAAACTGTGTCAGTAATAGGTCATCTGAAACTGATCTTCACTTTCAATTCAAAGGAGGAAAAGTAACTAGGAGGACCTGAATTCACTAGGGAGATTACTCTTTCTGGATGAATCCAAGCTACAAACATTCAAAACCCGGTTTTCAGCTGGAGTTATACTGATGTAATGCACTGAAGTGACAAAGAAGTGTCTTTGTTACAACACTAATTTTTTTTTTCTGAAATATACTTACTTATTTCCAATCTTAACCACAAGGTTAGGGTCATCAATGATAGCAGGATTGTCCACAAACTGCTGATATGTTACTGCATGTTCTAAGAACTCTTCTGTGGGGGAAAGAAGTTACATTTGTAAAGCATGCATTTACAGATGCCTGGGATGGGCCAACCTAAACCTCTCAGCTCCTCTCAGACACAATGATTTCACCTTCATTACAAGGGTGCTAAAATTTAACTGCAATTTGGAAGCAAGTTGTTCAGAGACTCTCAATCTCAGAAGATGAGGGTTTCTTTGTTTCTGGGTGTCTTTCCTTTCAAAATACAACCTAAAGTGAAAGCTCAGGGATTGAACTGTGAGGGAGGAAAATCTCCTTTTAGAAAAATTACGTAATTTACAAGTGATTCAGATGACAGTATGACTCAAATAAATCACAGGATATTTGAAACATTTTAATACGTAGCTTGTGAGCAGCAGTCAGTGTAGCATCAGGCTCATGTGATTTTATGACACCACATTACTGCAGAAAGTGCAAGTGTTAACACATTTATTTTCACATTATGCCACTGTAAGTTTAAGGCACAAAGTATTGTGATTTATCTAAAAGTTATACAAGAAACTGGAGATAGGGCAGGAATCAGGTTGAACTTTTCAACTCCTTCTCCTCATGTTTCCATTTATGGACCACCTTCTTCACTCCTGACTCCAACAGCTGTGAATTTCCCAGCTATATACTGTACTAAGTGGCAAAAGTATCATTAACACTACTATGATACAAAACATAGAACTATCAGGAAGTAAAAATACCAATAAAATACTTCCAAAAAATTTCCTATATAGTGGCTTGCTCAAATGTGTTAAAAATCATGAGAAGCTCTAGGAAGTTTATCACTACATGGCCAGTTATGTATCTTCTCAACCCACTGCTGAGCACAGCCACAGGAGGGCTCCGCAGCCTCAGGCTGGGAAGCTCAAACCCAGCTGCCAGCACGTGTCTGCAATTCACAGAGTCATCCTGTACCTTTGGTTATCTCTTTGTTCTCAGTCAGGCCTCCGCAGAGAGAAATGGCAATGGAGGGCAAATCCCGAATTCCATCCGAGGTGCTCTCAGCCCCACTGTCGACACCGGAGCTCCCGACAGACTGCGGAGAGTGGCTGGCTGGCCGCGGCCCCGCGTCGGCCGTGCTCTTGCTTTGGGCATTATCCCCACTGGAAAAGAAAAATCGGGAATTCAATCTTCATTCCCGTGTTCATTCCCAAATTCATGCCCTTTAACAAGTACTGTTTATATCTGATACACCCTTAGGAAAAAAAAAAAAAAAAAAAAAGAAAAACCATTGTTTAAGTTTTACAGCAAAGCAATACAAAATAACAGAGGCCTTGTGTGCCCTCCGATATCAGATTGCTTCTACTTACTTGTCTAAACTAGGCATGTATAATTATAGCTTCACTTATAAAGAAGAGCTAGGAAAATAAGACAATTGAGTGCATAATCTTAGTAGACAAAATAATAACAATAAGCAGAGTTTATACTAGTAGAACTATTCCCACACAGGAATAAGAATAAGCATGTAAGTTTATTGTTTAATTTATATTAACTATATAAACTGATAGCTAAACCCAAACAAACAATGTGTATGTTTGTGTATTTATGTGTCATGTATATATAAATAAAACACTCTACATGTAAACTACTAGGATTAAAATTTTCAGAAACAATAAATCATTATACCCACTTAAAATCTGATGAGATCAATATTACGAAGTTCAAGCTCATCAAACTCTGCTTTCCACTTCAGATTTATATGAATGCATTTGAGAAAGAAATTTTCAATCCAACATTTTCCCCATATAACTAATCCTTCTCTGCTTTATTGAAATGTTATTACAGCAGCAGAGTTTAAGCAAGCAAAAAAAAGAAAAATAAAGCACACAAGCAACTTTAGCTGTTGCTCAATGACTTTCATCAAGTGACTAGAGTATATGTTGAAAGAGAACTATAAATGTTGCAAGAGGCTCCAATAAAGATCAGAACAAGTTGGAAGTTGTACGTTCAGGGTGCAGTATTTTCATATATAACTCTGTCATTCATCTTTCAAAAGTTATTTTCTCACATTCATATTTATAGGGGAATCAACCACAGTAAAGCAACATTAGACCAATAATTTTCTGCTAACATTGTTAACAGTAAGGTATGTTCTTTATGGTAGTAAGGACATAAGGATAAATATATCCCAAGGCAAATTGCTCTTCCAGTACATGTGAGTTAACACTCACAAACACCAGTGTATATTACATAACCATCCACAATCAATATATGACCAAAACTTAATTGACCAAAACAGAAAACCAGCTGCAAGCACTTTTCTCAGGCAAACATGCAGCACCTTCCGAAAGTTCTAATATTCCTCTCTAGAAAATTTTACTTTCCTTCTGTCTTCATCTCTGCTTGAACCCTAAAAAAGACATCTTATCTGGTTGGCAATGAAGAGTTTGATCTAAATATGGAAGATGAAAAGAGCTCTTTAAAAAGCAAAAATATAAGAAAAAAACTTATACTTTTTGGGGAAATAAAGTGCAGCAACTTCTGGATCCATGTCAGTAAGGTCATCTAAATACACACCATCAGCACCAAGATGCCGGCTCCGTTTGTCTGTAAGGGACAGAAGAAATAAGCCTATTAATTAATATTTTCTGAGTAAAAATACAAACCTGTTATTACTGTTTAGCTATTCATTTTAAGACTGAGAAACCAGAAAGTTACAACAGTTTGTGAACTCTATTTGTATAAAATGATACTGCAAAAAATCTCAAAACAAATAGTTTATATACATTGTTAAACCTATGAATTAACAAAATGGGACAGCAGAGGACTAGTTTTGAGACATGCCAAAGACTCCCTATTCCAGACAAAACCACTGTGAATCAGAAGTCAGTGGTCACCAGAGGAAAACAGCAAAAGGAAAACCTTCTAAGTATTTGCATAGGCCTATTATCACAGTATGGCAGTCAGAACATTTAATCTTTGAGAACTAATCTTACATCCCTCCTTGAAAAAGGGAAATAACAGACTCAAATATAGTCACTAACACACTATAAGTGGCTCATTACGGAGACGACTCACTTTTAAGTGCATACTATAGCTGATGTGCTGTGTGTGCACATGCACCACTGTAGGGGACAACACACCCCTTCTAGGCCTGTCACTAGGACCAACACAGAGCCACTGCTGTCCTGTTGTTGCCAGTACACCTAGATAAGGAACCACTGTAAGGTCAAAAACTAATGTGGATTCTTTCTCAAACCCACAACTTCTCACTGTCTCAATTTCCAACACTAAGCATCACAAAAGCAATCAGAAAATCTATCCAAGGACTGAATAGTAAGCAGAGAAACACGTCATTTTTTGTTTTCAAAGACAGTGGAATGCATGGGGAAGAGGCCAAGAAACTTGTATGTTTACTGATTAAAAAGCAGCTGCACAAACTAGGCTTATACAGAGCTTACATAATTATGGAATAATTATAATCAGTGCTCTAAAGCAGAACATTTGTAAGCAAATAAATTTCACATGAAGACTGTAACAAGTGTTCACTTGTTATAAAATACCATGGAAATAGAGCTCAGAAATGAGGATAGAAAAGCAGATGAAGGTATATTTCACATATTCAGGACAGGACATGGACCACAAAGAATTGAAAAGTATGTAAAACAAAAGCACCTCATTTTATGGCAAATCTGTTCATTGTGCAAAAGACATACTACAACTTTGCACTAGAGCGGAGAGTTTCCCCAATTACCAGCAACACATCACTCAGGTGAACCAGCAGATCTACAATCTGCTTATACATAAAAGTGAAATCCCAGAATCTGTCAAATGGAGCAAGTTTTGTAGTCTTGCTCATATGCTCAGGGCTGCCAACAACTTTAGACCAAGAAGAACCTTCTAACACATATCTCATGTGAACAGCTTGATGCACAACTCGGGTTTTGAAGGCTCATTCCAAAGCTTATTCCTTTTCTGATCTGAAAGTACCTTCAGGGCATAGATTAATTTATATGACAATAAGATGCTTTATCAACATGAAATTTGAAGATAAGGTCACGCATATAAATGTGTAGGATCAACAGCTTTACCTTTCTTTCTGGACGGGGAATCCGTCTTGCCAGTTGGTTGGGCTGAACAAGCTGCAGCTTGCTTTATTTCTTCATTTGCAGGCAGTGGGGGTTCAGCTGCTCCTGGCAGCTCTGTCTCTGCCTTATTTGTATCAGCTGGTAAGGGCTCACTTTCATCAGCAACTGCTGCATCTGCTTGTCCAAGGGCAGGCAGAGGAGACACCGTGTTAAACTCCTCTACAGGAGAATTTTGGATGACCCGAAAGTGGGTGCTTTCAGAAGGATTTACATCTGCCATGCTGGGTTCCTTTGCTTTAAGCAGAGAACTGGCCTGTGAGGAAAAATTAACAGATTAATACAAAGAAAAGCCCTTAAAAATTACAACAGCCAGAGTTTAACCTGTTCTGTTCACTCCAATGAGATCAGACTACAGCAGAAATCCAATGAGGATGACCAACTACAGCAGAAATCCAACACTGAGATAGAGACTGCAATGTACAAAAGATCTCTCTGCTGTGTGTTTGTGCAAAATTCATTTGCATCTTGGGGCAAGGAAAAATTTGCTCTGCAATGTGCTCTTCATTCACCTGCACATCCTGCCTCCTCTCACCCTGCCTTCCTCTCTTCCTGTGAAAATCCTGGCTTTCCCTCAGGTTTGTAAACCTGACAAACAAGAGAAGGTGGTGCAGACTGGAGTCCTTGCACAATCAAGATGGTCTCAGGCACCAGGACACTGCCTAATCCCCAGATTTATTTCTCTGAGTGTGGGACAGGAAATGTTCTTTCTTACAGAGGGACAGAGAGGAGCTGAACTATAGCAGCAGCTGCACAGCTGCTATAACCTTCATGTCATAGCAAACAAACAACCCTTACATGAAGTTCAACAGCAGTCAAAGTATGAGTCCCAGTTCAGGTATGGCAAGCTCAGAATAGCCTGGAACATAGAAGGGACTGCAGAGAGAAAAGCCTCTGGGAGTAAGATCTGCAATACACACCAGAGTGTGTGACTGGGATAAAAAAGATACACCTAAATTCCCTAGCAGGAAAACCTCCATTCTAGACTGCAACTGTCAATTTGGAACTCCTACATGGGCCCATGCACTTAAATCAGTTCTCTTTGAGCAGAAAATAGCTCCCAAATTCCTTGTAATGTACACAGGGAGGAGAATAGTGCAGAGGTGATGAGACAGCTCACCACTGACATATTAAAAAAGAGGCCAGAGCTCCTCTAAAGAAATTAAGAATTCTGGATTCCCACCCCTCCTTTTTTTACTAATTACCAACAGAAAATCAATTACAACAAATTACAATAGTGCCATTATAATCCTGGTGCCATCACCAGAACATAGAAGTCTTTCTGAACAGGATACCCACTTCCCTGGCCTGCAAAGCAGCAATTTTTCCTCTTTATACTGTGCGTGAGCCCATCTCTCCTGCAGCTCTTTCTGCAGAGAAGCCAGCCTTCAGCAGGAGGTGCCAAACTCTGCACTATCCCAGCCCCCATAGTTGCAGTATTCCACTGTAAACCCTAAGGCTCCCCTTTCCCATGTGAATGCTGTGACTCCTCAGGAGCTGTCACAAGGAGCCAGCCAGCACCTGACCAGCAGTGTGGGCAGCTGCCCACAGTTTCTGTGCAGCACTGGAAACAACGCTGCCGGCTGCGGATCCCACACCTAACTGGGACAAATGGCTCCAGGAGGAGATAGGCACCAAGCCAGTCCTATCAGCCAAGAGAACAGCATGTCTGCACATCCACAGATACAGAACTGCAGGTGTCTCTGGATGCTTTTGTACTGAAGCAGCCCATTTTCATTTTTGTGAATCTAACTGCTAATACCAAGCACCTAATTGCCATTTAAGATCATTTATGAATTTCAGTGATTTAGCAAAGGACATTGGGTTTGATTTTTTCTGTTTTTTAAGCTTCCAACTTTTACAAGACTGGGTCTCAGTTACTTTTTCATTTCCTACTGTATATCATCAGTGTTGAGAATATCCCTGCCATAGGGTACTTTCCTATACCTCCTACAGAGTAAGATTCCATTCTCTTACATAAAACACTGTAATTTTATGTAAAACCAGGATCGATTTCCTCTTCATCAGTCTGCAGTAGACTGAGCACATGTGCCCTATTAAAGCACAAGAGATGCTAGCAGGAATTAAAGAATTTATGTTGGATACCTTTGCAGCCTGGGGTAGCTCTCCCCATGCCCAATGCATATGGGGATTATTCTTCAGTCCACTTCTGTCTGTAGGTTTACTGACTAATTCTGAGTCACTTTGAGGAGTAGGAGGACGTGAGTCTGATGGGCTAAAGAAAAACAAAAATGTTACAAAAGCAAAAGTAACCACAACGCACTGAGTGCTTTCCAAACTGATGTCCACCAATACAAGGAATTGAAGACTGAAATAATTAAGAGCCAACTGAAAGTATGAAAGCATAGAAAAGTAGTTTAAACAGTTCAGGATCCTCTTACACTGGCATTCAGAGGTCTCATCCTTTTTTCACTAAGTGCTGTCAGAAAAGTAGTATTGGAGAAGCTGAAAGAGACAGAACAAGAACACTGGACCTGAACATTTCAGGAGGATTTTTGGTTTTCTGCATGGTAAAAAGAATGAGGATGGTACCAGCAGCAGCAGATGAATAATGTATGCAAAGTGCAGAAATTACTCACATCAACAAGACACCTTATCCTAAGTAATACTTTAATCTAAGAAATCCAGTTGACTCCTTTCTAACCATTGGATGGATGTTTATAAGGAAAACAGCAGGAGAGCTACACAAAGAATTTGAGCCCTTTCAGTTGAAACATATTTAACTGTTTGTTTTGATAATTACTTGATAATAAATATTTATAAATTAATTAGTAAATTATCAGCTTACAGTGTATTTTTAATATGGTGAAGTCAAGAATGTGATGAATCACTGATTTCAAGGACAGGAGGAAAAATTCAGATAATCTGCTCAGCCTTTCTGCATAACACAGGTCATAAAATCTCCCCCCAAAACCTCCTGAACAAAGCTTGCATTTTTTATCTGAGCTGCAACATGTCTTGGTATACTCATCCAATCTTGATTTAAAAACTAAAAGCAACAAAAGAATCCACAACATTCCTAAATCAAAAGTCCAAACTGAGTTACCTTCACTCTCAGAAACAAAAGGCTTCCATCTCATGAAATGCCTAACTCAATGAAGTTCAACAAGGCCAAGTGCATGGTGCTATGCCTGAGACAAGGCAATCCCAATACAGGCTAGGCAGAAAATGGACTGAGAGCAGCCCTGGGAAGAATTACTTGAGGGTATTTGTGGACAAAAAGCTGAGAGGGAGGTGAGGAACTGGCACAGGTTGCCCAGAGAAGCTGTCAACTTCCCATCCCTGAAGAACAGACTGAATGGGGCTCTGAACACCCTGCCTAGTGGAAGATGTCTCTGCCACAGCAGGAGGGTTGGAACGAGATAATTTTTGAGGTCCCTTCAAACCTAAATCATTTTGTGATTCTACAGTTCTATAAAAAGCCAAACTGGTGTAGATACTCAGTTTATTCAGAAAAAGATAAAGAATAAATCAAACATTAAGATTTTATGTAAAGGTAGAATCATAGAATGGTTTGGGTTGGAAGGGATTATCTAATCCAATCACCCTGCCATGAAACCAGGTTGCTCAAAGCTCCATCCAGCCTGGCCTTGAACACTTCCAGGGATGGGGTATCCACAAATTTTCATGGCAACCTGTTCCAGTGCCTCAACACTTTCACAGTGAAGAATTTCCTGTCAAAAGTCCAAGCTTTCAGTTCAAAGCCATTGCTCCTTGTCCTGTCCCTACATGTCCCTGTGAAAAGTTCCTCTCCTTTTTAGCTACGGGAAGGTGTCATGAAGTCTCCCTTTTTCAATGTTCTGTAGAGACAGCTGGTAGGGAATTCACTGATCACAGCAAAATAATTACTTCACATTCACATCTGAAATAACAGCAACCTAATTATCTACATTATTCACTGTTTTCATCTATGCAGTAAAATATAATTTGAATATGGACAGACACTAGGACATTTTAGCTACAGATATTTATGTTACCTAATTAAATTATAAAATTTATAAGCCATCTTTTTAGGGACTAGAATTTCTATTTTTTATCAGTCCTTAGGGTATAACCTATAATTTGACAAATGAAGGAATCAATACAGTGCAATTTAAAAAGTATTTTCAAGCTCTAAGGATTCAAGAAATGCCTAGTGGGTTTTTCAGCAACTTCTAAATCATCCACTGGAAAGTTTGTAGGATTTCCAGTATGTGTCATACTCAGAGGCCATTGAAACCTGGGAAATCAGTAGTCTGAGCACTTTAGAAAATCTCAGTAGGCAGTAATGCCCCTACTGCTGCTTTAAGCCTAAAATGTCTAGATTTAAGGAAGCCTTGTCACTTCATGTCTCACTTACCCTGTGCACTACAGACATTTTAACCTCCAAGATACCTATTGTTTACTTAGAAAAATCTCCAATCTGTCTTTGTTCAGCCCAAGTTCACTTACTCAGACACCCTGAGAGAATAGAGGTATTGCTTCAGCTTGGGTAGAACCTCTGTATTTTGCAGTAAGAAAACAGATTTGGGTTGGAGGGGAACCTGGTCTTCTCCATAATATTCCCTGAAACTACAGCTCCGCTGTACACACAGCTGAGTGGGGAAGAGCCTGATCTGTTACTCAGCACTGTGATTTCTATTCTCAGAGACTCAATCCAAGTACTGGAAATGCAGCACTCACACACATGGGTATGTCAAAGCAGCAGAGCTCTGCTCTGGGAAGGTTCTTGCTGCAACTGCTGCCCAGTGGTCTGGGTTTGCCTTGGGCTGAACTAAGTCTTGCAATTCCTGTGTCCTTAAGTTATGCACTGACTCAGCCCAGCTGAAATTTCCTTGCCTTGCACAGATTGCTGAGATACTGCAGATCAAACCAGAGCCACCCATCCTGTCAACAGTACACAAGAAGGAAGGGAAACTTCAGGTATTTAGATCAGCATCTCTGATTCACATCCCATAGATGCTGAATATTTATATCACAGTTCCATATATTCTTTATCAGCTATGATTGCACTTAATCTAATCTAATGACAAAGAACAAGGAACTTGGCCTACAGTTGGTAGCTCTGCAATAACTGACTACAATGATCTTTGCAGTGTTTTCCACTGGAAGCAAAGAGATCCCTGAAAAAGCAGCAATATGACCTGAGAAAAAGCCCTGTCATGTGTGACAAAAAGTACCTGTGATAAAAGATGATCAGAAGGAAAGAGGCCTACATCATGCACATGTCACAGCAGTGACTGAGAGCCTCTGAAGCACCTCTTAGGTGGCCATAACAGCTTTCCTTACTTCACATGGAGGGAGAAAAAATGCTGAAAGACCCTCCAAGCACTTCTTATTTCAACAGTTGCAAACACAGAGCCTCACTCAGACAAGTTGCCACAGCACTTTAAATGTCTATCTAGTCTGTAAGACAGCTGAACTCCAGAACAAAGTTCATGAAGCCACCCAGAGCACATCACTGCTCCATCCCAACCTGTGCTCCTGCTCTTCCTTGCCATGAGAACATGCTAAGGAGAACAGTTTTGAACATCCCAGGATCTCACTTTGACTTGGTGCTGCAATGAGGTCAGGTTAAAGAAGGCAGACCTAGAAGCTGGGAAAACCTCAAGATTATCAGTTTTGATATGGCTTTAAGCACCTAGTATGGCAACTATGTTGACATAAGCAATGAGTAATTTAGCCTGATGTATTACTCAAAGCTTTCCCAGCATTAATGGAGAATTAATGGAGGTCATATTCTACTACTTTAAATTTTTTAACATTGCTGGGATCTCTCTCCACTGACTTAATGGAGTGAAAGAGCTTGACTGCAGAATCTTGAGACTTCTTGAATTTAAGATAACACAGAAAGTGTCTGTATCCACTTTTAGCTCTGTGGAAAAGAGGAATCCTACACAAAGGCCTAGAGAGAGAAGTTTTCGTTTGTCACAGGGCTCCTCCCATTACAAGGTTTGCATTCTTTATTGCTCACTTATTCTCTGAGGTTTTTGTTTTGCTTTTAGCAATCCATGCACAAGCAAACAACTCAGGAAGACCATGGGATAAAATGTCATTAAAATATATGCTGATTGTAAAAAGCTCTGTGGAAATGTCAGTCTTCCAAGGAATGAATTCACTAGCTAAGTTCTTCCTTTTAGGGGTTTTTATTATCTTGATGAACTTGATTTTTAACCCTGGCTTTCATTGACATCATTTTGTATCAGCCACCCTCTTTCAATGGATGGTTCATCAAGCTAACTTACTGCTTCTCAATGCACACAAAGAAGCAAACAGAGAAAGTGGTTTCCAACGTCACTTTCAAAGTGTCTGGGTTAGCAATAAGTACAGCTATAAACACAACAGCAGTTCACATAGTCTTAGTGTGGTAAAGGTGTATTAAAGTGTTAAAAGGATTAAGAAGCAGTCCAGAAAAGGAGGAAAACTGCTCTACCCGTCTGGAAGAGAAAAGTGAGAAGGTTGCTGAGGACAAGAGTTAGATAGGCCTCTGTCTGCTGGAACAGTGAGGAGAGTGGTTTGCCCTGTACAATCTATAGCCTTACTGGGCAGCAGAGCATGTGGGGAGAAAGAAAGACAGGGTGTCATTATATTCACAAGTGCTGATTAACATAAACTCTTTGTGCATTAGTTACACAAATGCTGAATTTACATTGAGAGTTTTCAAAACCCAGGATACTGCAATCAAGAAACAAACAGAACACACAGTTCCAAACGCCAACAAAAGGGCAGGGTATTGACAAATGCTATCAGCAGCCTGGTGAAGCTTTACAGGCACTGGACAATGTTTCTTCCAGAATGCAATTCAATTTAGCCATTGCCCTGAAATAATCTCCTCACACTCCCTTCCTCTGCCCCTCAACTACAGAGGCAGGATATTGAGATTAGACTTGTTAGGACAAGGTCTTGTGAATATTGCTGCACTCCAGCAGTCTGCATGGGGGACGTGGAGCATACACGCGTGGGGCACACACACACAGACCTAACTGGAATTACAGTGCAATGCACTGAGCAAAAAATTGTCCCTTTTCCACAGACACAAAAAGGGAGGTACAAACTGCTCTGTTTTGACATGAAAGGTATAGACATGCACACAAATACAGATACAGGAAAAAGTATGCAAACTACTGTATGTGTTCTTTTCACACAGAAAATATATCATATCTACATTAAAAGTGACATGAAAAGCTCGTATTTGTTAAAAAAAATCTCATTTTTATATATTAACTCCTTTCTGGGAAATTTTTATAAGGATTACATTCAAAATACTGAAGACTTATAAACCTACATTCACTGAAGCCCTTACAGGGTGTGTTCATCAGACAAATATTCAGATTTTACAAAACATTCCTCCTCTCTACAGTATTTATATGCAAACAGTGACATTAACAGGTAAAAATATTCTTCAGAATTTATGGACCTGCATTTTTATGTATGCATTTGCTGCATCAAGGACAAAGCCAACCTGATGCTTTGGTACACTAACTTATTGACAATATAAAAGCATTCATCTAATAATGGTCACTGACCATGTTTGATATCATAATCTTTAGTGAGACTTCATATACTCACATAGAAGACACTAAGAAAAAGTAAAATAAGGGTACTATCTAGAACTGTACTATCAGAAAAAGTACCTTTGAAGAGGTGACCATTCTCCATCTGAATGAGGGTAAGGTGCAGACTGAGAAAGCACAGAAACTGCAGGAGCCTTAATGTCAGATACATCATCAACAAACACATCTGGAAGAGAGATCCTAAATAGGGGGAGAGGAGTGACATTTAAAAAACATATTTGATTACTGAATTTTTATATACCTCAGCTAACAAATCTTATCACAGAGAAGAATTAGTATAACCTGAACTAAAAGGAGATACAGAAATGTTATCTGATTTAAACCATCTAGTTCACAACACCACAGAGGATTCTTATGTTTTTAGTGTCATTTTCATTACTTTAATTACTAACCTTCCCAATAGCTTTCTAGCCTAAAGCTTCTTTTTTAAAGTAACACCTTCATCAGCCATATGTTCTGACTAAGAAATTACTGCTAGAAGGTGTGGACTGGAACATTAACCCAGGTTTTCATTATATATCTCAATTCCACTATGATACCTTGAATTGTCCAATGGCTCTTTTTCGTCCTCTGAGCTAATCTCTATGGGAAACATGTCTTCATCTTCTGATGTGTCTCCATGTGTGTCTTCTCTTTTTAAGCTGTCTATTTTATGAGTTGACTTCCTCCTCTTCTTCCTCCTTTTTTTCACAGAGCTACAGACTGGAGATGTTTCAGTAGAAGGCTGGGATCCATGGGCTTGGGGTGGGACTTGTGAGGATGCACTGGTGTCCAGGTTTCGTATCCTGTCTATGGAATTCCTCTTCAGCTGGGAGTCCATTAAGGCAGTCCCCTCAGACAGAATGGGAGATGTGGAGAGATGATAGGGAATCACCTCCTGAAAAAGAAACAACTCAAACCATGAAACATGTTAGCTCTTTCACCAGTCATACAACCAGCAACCTATGCACAGATTACCAAAATCTAAGTTATTTACTCCTCAGAAAAATAACAAAGATTAGACATTTGGATGCTCATTATGCTCCAATGGCATATGGAAATTTTTCAATAGCTGCATCTCTTTAGACAAACCAGGGACAATACTCTTAATACAGCATCCTCTGAGCATCTAATATTGGCCAGGTTACAGCATATGTTTCTGTCCACCTCATGTAAGATACAGAGCAGAAACTAAATCTTAGTTTAGAACCTCAAGATTTTGTAAAATACAATTCCCCTTCACAATACAGATGACAGACAGCAGTCAGATAGGTCAATGGTTTATAATTAAGTCACACAAACGCCCTACTATGCAATCATGTATATACATCTCTAGACATTCACAGAAGTGTTTCCAGCAGTTTTCAGTCACCAAATAACTGTTACCACACAAAAATTCTAAAAATAAAGATATAGAGATAAACATTCACAAAACTCTCACCTGAAACTGGTAATATCATACTCAACACAGGAATCTGAACACTCATCCTACTCTGGACAGTGAAAAAAATTGTTTGGGATATATAAAGAGAAATGCCTGCAAAAGTTTTCTTATATTACATTACATGTGGACTACTCAAACTTACTGTAACCATAACTTATTTGGACCAGTATTTAACTTCAGCACAACAGCAGACATTCTCATTTAAATACAGCCCCACATGAATAATAGTTGTGAGATCATGTTTATGAGAAGCACCAGAATTAATGTGTACACAGAGCATGTGCACTTCTACTGGCTCAGTGGTGCCAATGTTCAAATTAAAGATTTCTGCAAAAAACAGGTCCCTGGACATTAACCTCTTACACACAGCTTTGAAGCATGTGAACTCTGTAGTTGCCATTTCTGTTCACACACTGGCATGCAAATAATTTATTTTTCACTCATGTGATTATCTCCAGCTTTTTCAAATCTCAGCAATTAAAAAAAAACAAAAGTAACAGCATAGCATTAAATTTCCATAGCAGAAAATTGTCCAGAAACTTTCAAAACTATAAAATGGATAAAAGTATATTTTTCAACAAGATTCCTAAACTCAAAACTGACTCTGAAGAGCTGGCATTGGATTTTTAATGAATTAAAAGTAATTTTTACTCTTACCTGATCATTATCTGTCTCCTGCACAAAAAAGGCCTCCCCATTGTCTCCCAGTTTCATGTGTAAATCTACAGCCTCTCCATTAATTTCTATGTCAACCTGAAAGAAAATAAATATATTCCTATATGAAAAGAAAGTTAAGCCTGCTGCTGGCACTGGGCAAATGCTTCTCAGGGAAGTGTAGGAAACATTACAATAAACAGGAAATAGTGACCTACTCGTTTTCTTTCAGAACCCCTTCACAAAGCAATCAATTACAAAAATGTTTTTCTAACTTGTTCAGCTCATTGATCCATAAAGTTCTCAGTCTTTTAAAATGAAATTCTAAATGCTTCACTTGCCACACAAATCTATTTGCTCTTTTAATTCATAGCCTATTTTTAATTGTGCTTGAAGTGCTTCCAAATGCAAATTCTTAATATATTGTCTTTCAAATTCACTAAAGAGACTTCTCTTTACACTATGAGAAGCACAAATGAGAAAAATAATTTTACATTCAATTCCTTTGACTATTCCATCTACACATTTATCATATCACTGTACAGCCTTAACTATCTCAATTTCTTCTAAGGAAGATCTTCCTCTCTTTGACTATAACTATGCTTGCCACCAACTCCATTTTCACTGTAAATTTTTTGGAGACTTGCACAAGTCTGCAAGTCTATTTCAGGACACAGTACACCACTGGCACAGTAATATCTTTCAACGTTTACTGAATTAAATATTGCAATTTCATTCTGATGTAACTAAGAATTGAACAATGTCCACGCAGACTTTATGATCTTTCTGCTGAAAATTCTAGATACAGTAGAACCTAGACTCTATGGAGTGAAAAATTACTTCCGAAAATAATCTGTCACACTGGTAATTTCTCATCTGATACACTACCAGGTCACTCAGCCTAGTTACATTTATTTCAAGATCCTCACTGTTTTGTTCTAGCTTCAATTAACCTCAAGGTTCTATTATCTGAAAATATTACTTCACTAACATCTCCCTTTTTGGAACTATCATTGAGCATGTCATTGAACATTGAACAAAGAAAGGTGTTTTAGTGAGTCACTAATGAAATCTAATATAGTTTCAAATTAGCACATTTGAAATTTTGCTTTATTGAACATAAATATTACAAATTTCATGGCTAGTTTTGTTTTTTATTACAGTCAATGTCTTACAAATTATGCTCTGAATCAGTAACAACCATTTTAACCGAAGCTTGTCTTAATTCAGGCTCTTTATAAAGGGTGCCTAAAGAAAACCTCAACTAGCAGACCAAAGAACATTCAGTAACTTCCATGTTATTACAGTTAACTCACAGACAGGACACATGAAAATTGTCACATTTCCTTACCACTTTCTCCCTGGAACGTAGAACTCCCATTTTCCCGAAGCGAACGTGGAAAGGGGAGCACTGAAGATTTCCATCTGGCTGACGTACAACAATGATATCGATGCATCCTGACAGTGTGGCTGGGTTTAGGCCCTTATACAGCTCCTTCACAGTCACAAACACTTGCCCTGCTAACTGTCCAACGTAATTCATGGTTTGGACCTGAAAGGCAAAAGGTGGAACAAATTGGATTTGGATCCCTGCTTTGTATTTTGGAGACATTTGAGAGATGGAGAATCCTGCAGTAGGGGATTCTCCTGTTTCACAAATTAACAATTTTGCACAAAATCAGGATTTCCCACCTAATTTATTTACAGCATGTTTGTAGAGAGCTATTAAAACTCAAAAGGGACCTTGTAAGTCAGAAAATTTTAACAACTCTCAAAGGTTCATTAAAATCAGTTGAATTCAGAACCACTGGCAGACTTTGAGACTCTGAAGCTCAAATGTCTACAATTATCTCTGAGGAGAAAAACATTACTTCCAGAATAACATCTCCTCCTAACATTTATTGTATCCTCAACACCAGAAATACTTTTTTTTGTGTATTACCACGGGCTTTTAAGCGCAAGGCAAGTGAATTGCTTTGAGCATATCTAATTTTACACCACACTAAAGACAAATACTATTTTCCCATCTTACAGAGACTTCTCCCATTAAAAGGTTATTATAATGCATCCAGACAATAGATATGCATTAAGGTTGAACATTGTTTCCTAATGCAACTTTACTGCTCTTGTTTCAAACAGCCTTTTCAAGCAGTATCTGCAGTTTTATTAAAAATTACACTTATGTTGATGGTTGAAGTGATTTGCTTTATTTCCCCTGCTCCTGCATTTACTTAGCATTTTGAATTTAGTTTGCTGCTTCCACATTATTAATACATGTCCTGTTCAATATATTTAGTCCCCCAAAAATGACTAACATGCATATTTAGACATGCTTAAAAGATAAGAAAGTCTTTCAATGGCTCTCAAAATATGAGTGAATTTAAGCAGATACCTTCCTGAACAGTATAGGTTTTAAAGACTTCCAGTGTCTATTGTTTTCACTATTTTTCCAGCACCTCTTGCAGATTCCAAGATACTGGTTTCATCAAAGACCTTGTGCACACAGGATAGAGCATAAGATGCACACACAAGTTCTTTGGTAGGCTGTACTACAGCACCTGGACATCAATAAAAGTGACAGTTGCAGGGTAGGCAATGCTGAAACTCCCATTGATGGTGATGAGAACAGAACTGAGCACAGAGCCTGAGACAGTCACTGCACAGCAGCAGCATCTGCTACAACAGAGACTCTTTCAGCTGTGCTCTTTCATAAACAACAAAAAAGATGTATGAGATGCTGTAAATTGGCTCCAAATTTTAACTGTGATTTACAGTTATAAACAAAAGACTATTTAAAGAATACCACAAAAGCACTAGAATAAAAAAAAATCAGAAATTTAGGAAATGCTACAATTATGGCAGTTTTCTTCCATGCATTGCTGTTCTAATTAACTAATGTTCACCTGTGGTTTTTTTTCAAAAGTCCCTCTACATTGTGTGGACTGAGGCTTTGTTTCTTCTCTGCTTCTGCTGCAATACATGGGTCAGGACACAAACTGTGCACTGAAGAATTATTTATGGTAGTCATCACTACATTGTCCCTGAAAAGCAATCATGGTTTCCCCATCTGATAACTGGGGAGCAGAACCACAAAAAAATTAAGACTAAAACTAGGCACTAACTTAAAAAAATTCTGTTTGATTTTCTAAGCATTCAGTCTACAAGATGTTGTCATGGTTTAACCCCAGCCAGCAACAAACCAGCAGTGTGTTACCAACATTATTCTCATCCTAAATCCCAAACACAGCACTATACCAGCTACTAGGAGGAAACCTCTATCTCAGCCAAAACCAGGACAGATGTTAACTAATGGAAGAATAATCCCTACATAGTGTTTGGAGAAGTGAGGGCTGTTTCTGCACAGCCCTCAATTCAGGCATCCAGAAAGTGCCACCTACTGAAAAACCAATACACAAAAACTTCATGGCAATTATATTCCTTTCTCCAGCACTGAAATGGTATCAGCACTTCTGGGATCCTATTATACACTAGAAACATCACCTTCCTGAATGCAAATCTAGTGACAAGCTGTTTCACAGGGAACAGCACTTGAAACTCACGCCACACCCTATGCTGCGTCACAGAACAACAGGTTGGAGCAGACCTCTAAAGGTCACCTGGTCCAAACATCTGCCCAAGGCTGCCCACAATCTTGGTCCTGCAGAGTTCTCAGTGTCTTCAGGATGGAGATTTCTCAGCCTTTCTGCTCTCCTGATCCTATGTATCCCTGCCCTCACAGAGGAAATTTTCTTCATGATACCTAACCTGAGTTTCCCTTGTTGCAGCTTGTGCCACTGCCTCTTGTCCTATCACTGTGCACTTCTAATATCCCAGCTGTTTCCTCTGTAGCCCCCAAAAAGTAACTGGGGGTATTCTGGAGAATAAATAAAACTAGTTTTCTTGGCCTCTGCTTCTAAGTCATAAGGTCTTAGCCCCCTAACTATCTTGGGGGCCACCATCTAAACTCTTAAAAAAGTTGTCATGACACAGGCACAAATCTAAGTTCAGAAGTCAGCCTCCAGGGTGACAGATACAAGCAAACTTTTAAAATTACCCCTATGCTGTGGAAAAATACTTCAGTTTTTACTGGCAATTTTTCCAACCTAAAGCAGAAAAACAAATACATTTCTTATTGAGCTAAATTAAATGCAAATACAGCTACAGTTGGGGTCAAAATTACACGGTACAGTTCACCCCAGTTAATGCTTGGTCTGCTGAAGTAACAAAATTTCTAGCTGCAAAACAGCCGTGACTTCCTTGGTGGAGAAGGAGCTGCTGGGACAGTCTATACACCCCATTGTTTGGGAGAGTTCTGGGCAGACAATCCAATCATAAGGACTCACACATCCTCTTTACAAGTTACACCAGCTGGGCTTCTAAAATCCTAAACAGCCCTGTCTTTGGACACACAGATTATTTTTATACCCACAAATTAGAAAAGTTGGGCACTATCCACAAGCTCTGAGGCCAAACAGCTCAGCACTGCTTGCTTCCATACAGTGGAAATCTCTTACCCCTTAAAAAGTGCCACATTCAAACTGTGAGCTGGTAGTGGACACTCCTCTCAAGCTGGGCTGAACCTCGCATGTACAACAAAGTCATTGTGGAATCCAAAGACCGACTGGGAGACGGATCACACAAACCCCACTTCCCCAAGAAACTTATAAAAATTGGTTTATTTTTCAAATGTAGAGAACAAAAGATGCTGTAGTTAAAATGGGGAAGAGTTCGTAAATTAGACTCTGATGGTTGTAGGCCCTCTATCCTACCTTTTATGCATGCCAACCAAAGCTGAGGTTGTTTGGAGTCTGAGGTTTGTAAGTTTGTACTCTGAATCTAAAGTTGATCCATGCCATGTCAGCATTCCAGGAAACCAACACTCCTCAAACCCCAGAGGGACTGGATGTGGTTTTGGAGCAACACTTCACTCTGGCCACTCCAAGAAGTCTTTCACTTACTGACCAGGCAGCAGCAACTTCAGCAGTAAACACGAGTTTACATCATGGGTTACACCCCCAGTGCCTGCCTGTTCATTATACTCAGCTTAGTAAAACTCTTGTTCTTATACCATGCTAGTGGACACAACACAGAATATTTTTTCGTGCTGGGAAAATTCAGAATCCTTTGATCTAAGCTTGCAAGTGAGAACAGTCTGTACTGCTTCTGTCAGGATTCTCAAATGGTTTGAATTTTCTTTGCCAGAAGACATTTCACAGCTCTACATTTTGCATCTACTATAAAATTAAAGGTATTTTCTAGTATAATTTTAAATGTAAATCTAACTAGCATCACCTTCCAGAAAGCCTAGAAAATTTCCAATTCTTTTGATTGTTAAAGACAGCAGCCATTTTTCAGATTTATCATCATTTGGAAAAATGAGTCAAAAATATACAACTGGTGATCTCCCTTATTATCAACTGATTTATTCACTTAGCAGATTGACCAAGCAAAATAAATAATTCTTTAAAGTCCCACTCTGCTCGATGCCACAGCAAGATCAAACACACTGTCATCTAGATAATCCACTTCTTTCATACAGGTACACCAGACTATGTCCTAATTCCACTGGAAAAGCCAGTAATTGTACCCCTTGTGGCATGGTTTTGGTTGTTTGTTTTTCTGGGGATTTTTTTTTACAGCTCAGCTCTTCCCCTTACCATTACATCTTTCTTTACTGCATTTTTCAAAATAAAATACTGAAAATCACAGGAACTAAGGGCCTTTTTTCCTTCTGCGATACCTGGTGTCTCATCAGGTGCCACAACATTAAAGAATAATAGATTAGATATCCACACTTAGCCAAATCACTAAGGGATGCAAGTGCTATTCAACATGCTCTGAAAACAGATGATTTAGGTGGCATGCTGTAAGGGTAATTAAACAGTGAAACACACTTCCTCTGGAAGATATGAAATTTCCAATGCAGAACACTTTGAAAACAGGACAAACATTTGCTGGGACTGGTTTAAGAACAGGCAACTGCAACCTTTGGGAAAGACATTGTTGCTGTGCCTGTGCCCAAGGCAGTAAATCAACCCATATCCCACCACAGACCTGACCATTACAACCTGGACATCTCTACTGAATCTATTTAAATTTCAAAATCTGCTTCTTTTAGGCATAGGCCAATAGGCACTCTCCCAGCAATTCCAAGGCACAGCTAAGGAGCTATGATGGACGGGGCACTGCTCCCGTGTTTAGAAGCAGTCACCTTCCTTTAAAGCTTTACTGAGCTTTGTAGAATAGATGGTGCTAGCTGGTCTGGTCACCAAGAATGAGCTTTGGCAACATTTAGGTCTCTTTCAGCCCCTTTTCTAAGGCTCTATGGTTATGACTGTGGGCTGGCTTTGTAGGCCAGGAGAGGAAGATTTGCAGCAGTTGTAAACAGCACAAACAAAAAAGCCCACAAAAATACAAACAAATATTTCAGTTACATTTTTAATAACTGATATGATGATGAGACCCTGGTCCATGGCTGAAGTGATGGGCATAAGCACAAGATAAATCAACTTTCCTCCTAAGAACTTCCATCCATGTTGTGAAATGGCAGATAAAAGGGAAGATGAAAATTGATGGGCCAGTGTTCAGTCAAAATACGTCACTGCAGCTCTGCTGCTGACACTGAAACTATGACAATTTTACAAACCTGGTCCATCTGGTCCCCTGACCTGCCCTTGGTTTCTGTTTTGAAGATGTAAAGCTTGAGAGATCGGACTATATTTGGGAATCAAACTGTGGGCCCTTCAAGAAAATTATTCCTCATTTACAAAAAATAATAAGTAAGTTATAATACTTCAAAGTCAGTGCTTATTAACACTCTTTACTGCATATCAAGAATTTCTATTCTTGACTCTGAAACAATTCAGTTTTGTCTGCAGTACTGAACACACTTAATCCCTCTACTGCAACTAATGGAATTTTACTATTGACATATTCTTTACCATGAAAAACAGTTTCACAGGTTATGTTCTATTTTAAGCCATTTCAGGTGGGAAACTGAAAATCATTAAGAACTCTCAAAAGCCTTTTTCTTAACTATTTGTGAGTTTCTACCTCAATCCAACCTAAAGTCACTGCCACGAATTCCCACCCTACCTTTGTAAGTGCCCAGACAGAACCCCAAAGTTGTGCATTTTCCAGAGTAGAATCAGAGCCTGGATTTACTTTGTCTAGAGGAGATATGAAGACATTGCATGGGACTTTGGAAGACTTCTGTTTAGAGCTCCAGTTTCCTACAAGATCCCCACATAACTTTGGGCAAGTTACTGAATCTTACATCTCAGAGGGTGTAACTCCCTTTGGTTGCAAGCAGGGTCTACCACTGTGGCTATATCCCAACTGCAGCAGGCCAAGCTCACCCAAGCGAGACATAGACAAACACTCTCCTTGCATATTCTTTTTTCCTGGGAAAGGAAACCTGGACACATGACCTGAAAGGGAGCCAGCCATAAGCAGCCATGACCCCAATTTGGACAAGTTGCTGAGGGAGAACTCCAGAGCACTCTGCTGAGCAGTGTGACTTTGGTTGTTCTGTAAATAGGAGGGCAAACTCTGTCCAAGTCCAATTATATTCACATTAGTTCCAGACGTCCCCACAGTCACAGCTGCATGGGACAGATCACATTCCTGCAGGTGATCTGACAGTATATCTGGTCAGTTGGGAGACAGGTGCAGCTCACCTGTATGTCCCACATCAGAAAGCAAAATTCAGCCTGTGGCTGGCCCTAGACCAGAGTAAGAGCATTGTGCTTCCCGCCAGTCAAACCTCCAGAAATAATTCAGGGTTGGGATCATTCTGGGCTTAATTCTATTAGGAACTATTTGACTTCTATTCCAAGTTACCCAAGGCCAGTGCCAAAAATTGTGACTTCTTACAACAGCCAGAGAATCAAATGGATCAAATGTCAAACTTATCTTCCAAGCTGCCTGTCTCTCCAAGAACCCACTCACTCACACTCACACACAGTCATGGACTTTGAATATGAGATGACTATTCCTCTGGTTCTGGTATTGCACTGTATTTCAGATAGTTAAAACCTGACTTGGTGTAATACTTCATTAAGTCCCTGTAAAGGACAGAATATTTTCTTGAGAGCATCTAAAATCAAAAATTCAAACTGAAGACTCAAACCTTGCCTGCATTGAATCCCCATGTTCAAGCAAAGGGAGAACTGGCCCAAAGACCCACAGTCAGGGTATCAAACTGGTACCCAAGAGTCCAGGAAAATTATTTCAAGGCCAGCTGAAGGGTCCCCATACCAACCTCCCAGCTGCACATTCCCCACTCTCCTAAATCTTGCCCTTCTGTCAGCACTGAAAAGTAATACCACTAAAGCCAGAAAAAATAATTTCTAGCTAGATCCATGGAATGATCTGACTCACCACATACCCATACAATTGCTACTACCAAACAAAGAGAGAAACTAAGAGTCAGCAGTGCACAGGAAAAGGGACACCTCTTGAAATTCCAGGCAGTCCTGAAATCATATCTCAAGACTTGTCTACTCCTTTCCCAGAGATTTTTCGGGAGACCTTCCACATTTCCCTTGGACTCACTGTACCTTAACTTCCCAACTGTACAGCGCTTCCCTCCTCATGGAGACGCTTTGAGGGAATGTAGGACAGAAGGACTGGAGAGAAGGACTGGAACCCTTTGGACTGACCCTGCATAAAGGAGTTCAAACTACAACAAATTGAAAAGTACAAACTGATGCCTGAAACCAAGAACTTCTGAAGTAGCTGAGAATATATGGTAAATCATGTATTGTGCTGTCCTGTGCTACTGTTCTGATGTCAGTGAGGGAACATAAATCAGAGTGGAAAAACAGCAGTTCTACTCTATACAGACACTTCACGTGACTTGGCAAGCTTTCTCTCAACAGGACTGGAAAACAAATTTGTTCATTAGACTCTATATTTTCTGTATTTTTAGAGTTTAAAGTAAGCTTTTACTGTATTTCAACTGGTTTTGATGACTGCTCTGTGTGTATGTGTTCACAGATAAACAAATCTGTACAACTGCACGTGCTCAGGTATGGAAAAGGGTCAAAGACTAAAACTTGCCCAACTCCCTTACAGGCCCCACTGCATCAGCTAAGCAGATATTATCAGGTAGTCTATATCTGCATTAGTGACCTGGAGCTATAAGAAAAGCAGAAATCATCTAAAACCATTAGAAACTATTTCCATGGGTTTATGCTTAAAATCATAACGTATTTATATTGAGCATTTTCCATCAGATTTCCTTCACTGTCTCCCCAGTTTTTCTCCAGTTCTCTTCATGGACGCAGGCTCATTTTACTGTAATAGGAGTTCACCTACCTAACTTCTAACAGTGCACTGATGACAACAAAACCTTATATGTGTACACTAAGCATGTACCAGTGTTTGCTTTGTGAGACAGCAGAGGAAGAGACACAGATAAAGCTATCCAGAAAATAAACCATTTCTAAACACGCTTCAGACTAGGAGCAAAATTAGAGGTCAAAAGATGCATCAAGGCTTATGACTTTACACGTGAAAAGAAAAATTATCTGCTAGGTGGTCTGAAACATCAAGGCTGGGATACTACCTCTAGGCAATCCCTCTATTTGACAGGGATAATATTGCAGTGTTTTGTCTCCTCCCCACAAGACAGATTTGCTTTTAGTTTTGCTTCTTGAAGGTAGAGGAGATATTCTAATCAACAGAAAAATAGTAACTATTGGTGGGGGGTAACATAAAAGAAATACGATATATCTGAAAGTTTAGTTTCCCGTGTAGCCATTGCATTGCCGCTAGCCAGGCTCTGCTATGTCATTAAATCCCTCTGTCCTGTTACTGCTGTCGTTACTCAGGCTCAGGGAAAGTATTAGTGAAGCAGGGACATAATACAGCGATTTGCATCAGCAGCTGCCAGGCAAAGAGAAGCAAAATTCCTAAAGCCAAAAGGGAAGCAACAACAGCACACTGAGGGGCACTGGCCACCACCAGCTCACACAGCTCGGCGGGGGACGGACCCAAAACCGAGATCCCCAGGCAGGGTGCCTCCCTCTGAGGGGATACCTGGAAAGCATCACATCTTCCCTTTAATGCCGTGCACAAAGCAGTGTCCAGCCACGATGCGCCCAGCAACCCGGGCGCAGCTGTCACTGCCCAGAGGCAGGCGGCTCCGCAAGGAAAGGCGGGCAGGGGATGCGGGCAGCCGCCCAGAGCACCGGTAGGATGCCCAGGCCGGACGGACCCGCTGCCTCCAGCAGCTCCAGGCCTTGCCTTCCCTGCCCGCGGGCAGCCGGAGGAGGAAGGGCCTCCCTCCTCCCGCAGAGGCCGCCAGAGCCCCGGCACCCACCTCTGCCTCGGGCCGGCTCCCGCAGCTCCGCTC